>NNCF01128162.1:0-84027 GCA_002313205.1 Laupala kohalensis | reverse complement strand
GTAATATGATATTGGTAAGATTTTATGTTCTTAAACTAATGAAACATTTACAGTATAGGTGGCGAACATTCAGAAAATCTTCACAACACCAGCATTTTGTAGCAAAAACGCATCCATATACAATAAATTCGAAATAACAGCAATTATTTAAAAAAATAAAAAAATGGAATAGATCATTCCATTATACGATCTAAGTAAAAGTCCAATTAAATCCACGTAAAAATCAAACCAAGTAAAAACATTTGTATGTACCCTAGGTGTTGTACAAAACTAATCGCGTGTTCTAAATATATAAAACTAATTGTATAAGATTTTCACGAGGTCCATTGCTATTAAAAGTTTACCAGTACTACAAAGAATAAATATTTATCTATGATAGTTGGTAAATGCATTTTATTTGTTTCTTTTTTGTTTTTGAATTTTTTAATGTTTTGATTCATTTTTGACGGGAGTCTACGTTTACGTCTGTTGTCAAATAACACTCGAATGTAATCAATAACCGTTCGTTCGCTAACTCTATCCCCCCACAGTTTTCTTAATTTCTTCTTTTAAAGTTTTCTTTTTTAAATAGGGATATTATATTATCACCTTCATGATCGTTATAGAGAGTCTTCTCGAACAAAATTCAACTCTCTACGTATATTATACAGCGTGATCGCTTTTCGGAGTTACCAGTAACTTTAATTGAATAGAAATTGACGAAGAATGAAAAAAATGTCCACTATAGAGAAGTGTCCGTTAAGGGACATTTTACTGTACTTGAAATCGAATATTAAGTGACACTTAAATAACAAAACATTTATTTGTTGATTTGATTTCTAATTAAATAAATAGTGTCTTCTAATGCAATGTCTGTGTTGAGGCACCTAATATATGCTTTCATATTGTCATCGTGAGACATAAGATATTTCTTTTAACCCCGAATAGAGTTTCTCCTCATATCCCAATGCCTAGACTTACTACCAGGGGTCCGTTTCACAAAAGTATAAGTGTTGTTCATAACAATACTTGTAATTACAAATTGTTAATTACAATAGTTTCACAAATAAATTCACTGTCTTGTCAGTAAGAAGTGGAGTATCATCATACTTATCAGTAACAAGTATTTGCAGCCAGTCCTATCTGTCTCGTTTGATTCTGTATTACTTAATGTAATTTGGCATTTAAAAAATATTCATTACTATACTTTATGGGAGATGTAGTACAAAAAGTGATAGTTTATTACATATTGTTAAAAAAAATTCAAAGCATATCAACAATAACCTTCCAAACTGCATAATAGTAACTAACATAAATAATGACAAATAACTGAATAAAAATATATACTAAAGTAAATACGGATCTTTGCTCGTATGTTTTCGTAATATGTCCCTCTTTTCCTTCCAGCTTTACAGTCATTCGTAAAGCGTTCGTTTAATTCGTTCACTAACACGAATGTAAAGTTAACTCTTCCCTGAAAGTTTTCCTATGTTGTTGTACACGAAGGAATAGCTCATTTTCGTCTTCCAAGGAAGAATTTGACCACCGCATATTAATAAAATAACTCTAGAAACACAGTTAACCTACGTTTGAAGCTAGGTAAGAAATACTTGGTTGGCAACAAGTTTATTTTACAAGTTTGTACTACAATTGTTAGTAACCTAACAATATTAATGGGTTACAAGAAAATCACTTGCAAAACTGTAAGAAATCACTCGTAATTACAAGTTTAAAAGTGTACCTTTCTGTAACGCTAATAACTGGATTTTTTTTAAAACTTGTGAATATTCATTTGTTAGTTACAAACCTGTACTTATGTGAAACGGGCCCCCCATATCTTTAGTCCTCCCTGTCTCTTTACCGTGTGTATCTGGAAAGTGAAGATACGTGTTATTTGATGTTCTTGACAGTAGGATAAAGTTTAACATTCATACTTAAAGACTTCTCATATATGTTAAATTTCCAACGTATGTCACAAGTATTATCTAATTAATATTTTATCTACATGTGAGAAACGGAGGGATATCAGAGAAAAAATGGTGACGAGAATAATTTATTATGATTGCATCAATTTTCGTTTAGATTAAATGTTCAAGCAAAGTAAATAAGTGCAAAGAATATTCTTGGTATGCTATTCCTTTCTTTACAATATAAAACATTATGTAGAAAGACTTTATAAGATTTCGAATTGGCTACGTTGGTACTCACTCATAGCGAAGTCATCTTCGACAGCGGTACCAAATTGTAATATCTGACAGGATGATCAACCCTCTGTTTGCTAGTTTGGATCACTGATTTCCTCTCCCCTGTAGGTCTCCCTACAGGAGTTACTACATCAACTCTGGTCAACCTCACAGATCTCGCTGCTATGTTTGAGCATCAGGTTGTGTTTGCTGCTTGAGCAGACGTACGTCCAATAGCCGCTAGTAATAGAGTACAAACTGAAGTCACTCTCCACTCAAGGCCTCTAAAATTTCAGGGATTGACAAACACGTGTATGATACGGTCTCTAGGAACATTGATATGGTGAAAGGTAGAAAAGTTTATATCAAGTTAATATCAATGACACACTGTTGATTAAAACTACATTAAAATATTAGCAATCTGTTTATATGAAAGAATGATCTGTAGAAATAATAAGAAAATATAATCTTATTTCCATTTGTGCTTAATATTTTTAACTCTTATCAAAATATTAAAGTGAATTGCACTGCACGAGTTCATTATATTTAATGAACATGTAGTGATCAATGAACACAAAAAATCAAAGTTAATTTAGGTGAATAAAAGCTAAGACTATAAGTACTAACTACATCGATGAAAAAGTGATATTTTTTCTGACTTTGGAACAAATGTACGATACTTTGGGATAATTTAGAAACTGAACTGCCATTACACATACTGGAATAGAAATTTGCTTCTGGATTTTTCCATTAAATAAAACGGATGAGATTTATTATGGCTTCTCATCATACACATCATCTTAACTCCAAAGCAAGTCTACTTTTCGAGCCGAAATGTTGTTACATCGAGATTAAAGTCATTCTGGTCGAAACAAACTTCGTTTTGCATTAATTCAACCGTGAAATGAAGGAATCTGTACTTGTGCATCTGGACTTCATTTTCCTCTATAAACATTCTTGCATTTTTTTGTACAAAGCAAGGTGCAGCAGTCAGACGTTCATTTCAGGAACAAAGAGTTTAAAAATACAAATTTGTATTTCAGTTTCCCATAGTGTTTCCTCGGTGATTGAATTTAGCGTTTTGTGCCGTAGCTTTCTTGTGCCGTAGTGATTCCGACGCGAACCCCGTCGTGGAAAGCATCGGACCGTGCTCTCTATTTCCGGAGTGGGAGCGCTTCGCGCGTGCGGCCGCGAGGGGTGCTAGCAGCGCTGGCGGAAGCAGGAAGCGAATGCGGAGTGGGGAATTGTTGTCGAGCAGGAAAGTGAAGGGGTGGAACGCCAGGGAAAGGGTTCACTCTAAAAATGCAGCGGGGTGTAATTTCGGAAATCCCTTTGATGCCGGCGAAGCAAAACACTTGGTGAATATTTTCGTCGCTCTGTATACGTATCGCTAATTGCCTTTGTTAGAACGGTGATGTGGCTGAGGTTTAGAGGAGGAGGAGGAGGAGGAGAGACGAATGAGATGGAGAATGGAAGGGTGAGAGAAGGGGGGGGGGTGCGTCTCATTCGGTTGGTCCAATCATGCTGTTCGCTCTGTCTCTATTGGGATACGGAGGGATTCAGGAAGTCCCGTTGCAGCATGGTCTTGTGGTAACGGTGGCCAATTAAGCGATAGAGTGAGCAGGTAACAAAGAAGGCCTTCGTCAAATTTGATCGCATGGATTTTAAGCTCTTGTGTGGAAGATTGTAATTATGTAATTGCTACAAAAGTCTAGAGTCCCGCAAGGACAGCAGCTACCTAAGAACACTCAACAACGTTCACCAAGGTGATCGATGGAATGTGAAGGTTATTAAGTTCAACAAACAAGGAATAAGTTATTGGTGAAAATCATTTATATTAATGTCGATGTGGTCTTCCTTTTAATCACAACTCGTTAGATGAAATATTTGCTTACTTCGTGGTTCTGAGTAGGTTCGATGCATTTTGATTTTCGGGAATCTTTCTACCAAATGCCAGCCATGAAAGATAATGTCGAAATAATGAAATGATACCACATCGATGAGTTGTAACCATAGTTGTCTAAACACTTTTGTTATCATTATATATCGTTGATAGACCATATTTTTACTGATAATCAAGGATTTCTCTATGTGCTACACATTACAAAGTACATGTGGATTCATTTCATATAGATTTTGTAATCCATAACAGTAATTAATTATTAATTTGTATTTTTAATGTTAATACGAAAGTTACATATATTATGTGTTGTTATATAATAAACGAATACACGTATTGAAGCATAATAAAATACTATTTTCAATGAGAGATTTATTCTTGCTTATTTAAAAGGTATTACCATGTTTAAAAGGTAGAGTAAATTAATATCAATGTTTAGTTTTAGTTGTGTGAACCTTATGTGATGCGAGTGAGGCAAATTCTAAGGTATAATACTTTCTCAAAATAGCTCTTACATTTATGTGTGAGGCAACAATAGTTTTAGTTTATAAAATATTAGTGACTTCATTGACTTCAAGTTTGGATTTTATTCTTAAACAATCATTCTTGAATTTGTTTTTGTATAAAATTCTCCAAACAATTGTGAATAATACCGAGCATGATAAACATAAAGAACTTGAACATGAAACGTGTTACATGGAGAACATGGTTAAATTGATTACACAGCCCAACAGTGGTTTTGGTACCGAAGTGTTTTGAGTTGATTTTATATGTATTTGATGCGCTGAATTCAAATATGGCATCAGTTTTTTTCTAACAGCTCTACTTTTATTTATTTTTTATTTTTTATGTTTTTATAGGCNTTTTTATAGGCCTATATGCAATATTATTTGTAATCTAAATTTATCATACACAAATAAATAAAACACAGGTTTTTTATAATTTAATTTTATTTCATAGGCCAATAAAGGAAAACATAAACTAAAGAAATCATTGCAGAAACACTAAACAAACTCTCTTTACCTGATCTTAATGAAAAGTATTGATCACTGCAAGTAGCCACTCAACACTTTTGAAGCTTCTTTTTCGTGACGCTCTAGAGTGTTGCTTCTTGGAGCAGTCTCTTTTCAAACTCCAGCAGTAATCTGCCATCATATGGGTATCCCATCTCCCTTGATAGCGATCCTCCATAGTTTTTATATCTTGGTGAAATCTTTCACCTTGTTCTTCGCTGGTGTCTCCCAAATTTTCAGGGAAACGATCTAAATGGCTGTGTAAGTAGTGAACTTTAATGCTCATGTTGCAGCCAAGATTTCTGAAGCTTGTGAGCATATTGTTTACTAGATCAACATAGTTTTCAGCTTTGTGCTTGCCTAGGAAATTTCTTACGACCTCAACAAATGATGTCCATGCTTCTCGTTCTGACTCATTCATGGAATTGACAAAGGTAGGATCCTTCATTAGCTGTCTTATTTGTGGGCCATCAAAAATACCAGCTTTCAGCTTTTCTGTACTCAACTGAGGCATCTTTCTTCCTATGTGCGCAAAACATGATCCATTCTTATCAAGAGCCTTAACAAACTGCTTCATTAGGCCTAGCTTAATATGCAGTGGAGGGAGGACGATGTTCTCTCGTTGAACTAAAGCTTCATTAATAACATTCTTTTGCCCAACAACCATATTTTCTCTCTTAGGCCACTCCTTTTTCACCCAATGGTTTTTTTTGTCCCTGCTGTCCCAGAGACACAAGAAACAAGGATATTTCGTGTATCCACTTTGTTGACCTAGGAGAAAATTTACCATTTTCAAGTCCACACATATCACCCATTGATGTTCATGGTACTTAATCTTTTTCAAGACCAAAGCTATGGTGTCATATTCTTCTTTCATTTGCGTTGAATGAGCAATTGGTATTGATCCATACTTGTTGCCATTGTGTAGAAGGACACACTTCATACTTCGCTTAGAACTGTCAATAAATAGGCGCCAATCATCCAGAGAATATTTAGGAAGACCCATTTTTTCCAGGAGGCTGTTAACATCATGACAGAAAACAAAATTGTCTTCTTGAGAGAAAAAGGGCAACAGATCTTTTTCCCTTGTACGATAAAACGTAATTTTGGTTCCTTCTTCCAGTAAGTTTTTGTCATTTAGTCTTGAGGCAAGTAACTCTGAAGCTTCTTTTGAAAGATTAAGGTCTCTGGCAAGGTCACTGACCTCATCTTGGTTGAAACGTTGAGGGAATGATGACGTGCCCCCAAAATCACTTTCACTATCATCACATGTTTCAAAGGGTAGATCCAAGGTGCACTCATCCTCACAGAGCTCTGGTAGCTGATGAAACGTTGGGATCGGAACTTCATCTGAATGGGGGATTGGTCGTCTTGCCGAGGCTAAATCAGGATAATTCCATTTTTTGTGGTTGTTTTTGTTGATGCCAGTGATATTTACTAGACAGAAATAACAGTCATCAATGTGATTACTTGGTTCCCTCCAAACCATCGGTATGCCAAATTTAAGACTTTTCCTTTTTCCTGTAGTCCACTGTCGTAAATGTTCTGTACACGTTTTGCAGACAATATGAGGTGCCCATGATTTTTCCTGGTCACCAAGTCTGATACCAAAGTATCCATGATATGCCTTCTTAATAAAGTCTGTGACACTTTTCCTGTTCTCTTTAAATGTATACTCACCGCATATGTAGCAAAACACATTGGAATGATTTATACAACTTCTTCTACTGGAACTCATCTTTTACCTCATGAAGGAAATATACAACAAGCATTCACAGTGAGAACTCTGCAACTAACCTCAATCAGAGTTGAAGCTTGAAGGTGACTACAGTAGTTAGCAGACAGACAGATGCTAATTTCACCTAGTGGATTTTTCTGTAAGTAACTTCAGTTACCTGAAAGCAAAGTATAGCTGATAGAGAAAAACGGGTTCCATATTTGAATTCAGCGCCTCAAACATAGTAATAATCAGCTTAAAAACCTTGGGCACCAAAAAAAAATTTTTTTTTTGTAGGCCTGTGTTATGCGTCGTATGTGTACACCAGTAAATTGAAGAAAGATATTTGATTATATGTTCGTCTGAGAATCTTCATAATACTAATTTAATGCTATTTTCATAATTTTTTAAAAGTTAGCTGGTTATGCTGATACCAAAGTAGATAATAATCCTTTTTCAGTATTTACTCCAATGATGCGTAGTTCGTTTAATAATAATAATAATAGTAATAATAATAACAATATTATATCTTCAACACTGGCCCACAAGATAGAGCAACACCTTACTTCCGAAAACATTCTTGGCGAGGAACAGAAAGGATGTCGCAAGGGGACTAAAGGATGCAAGATACAGTTGGTTATCGATGCAATAATTGGGGAAGAAGTGAAGAAAATGAAAAGAAACCTATCACTTGACTGGATTGATTACCAGAAAGCTTACGACTCAGTGCCTCATAGTTGGCTTCTCAAAGTTTTTGAAATATATGGGATACATGAGAGCATCGTTGAAGAACTGAAGTGCCTAATGAGGTCATGGTGCACAGATCTTGTGATAACAGATGGAAACAGGATATTGAAATCTAAACCTATTCGTATCTTGCGAGGCATCTTTCAGAGAGACACGTGGATAAGGGATAGCCATAAATCCCTTATCTAACTTGTTACGTGAAACAGGCCTTGGTTACAAACTCACGGATAAAAGGAACAGCTTGCACACTGTTAAACATTTGATGTAAATGGACGATCTGAAGCTATATGAAAGTAATGAAACTGAATTTACCAGTCTCTTGAATATCACTACCATGTTCAGTAGAGGCATTCAAATGAAATTTGGTATTGAGAAATGTGCTACTTTAAAAGTAATAAAAGGAGAGATCAAAAATGAGCCAAGTGCCCTCAAATTATTAGAAAGTGATGAACAGTTCAAATCTCTAAGTTCAGACAACACCTACAAATACCTAGGGTTCAAAAAACTGAACAACAAGGCCAGTAAACAAGAATTGGAAAAGGTTTTCACATTTCGCCTCCAGAAAATCCTAGAAACAGAACTCATTGTCCAGAACAAAATCAGAGCAATTAATACGCGGTGTATACCAGTCTTAAGGTATTCTTTCGGAATAGTGCCATGGTCCCTAACAGATCTAAATAACCTTAACATTCTAGTACGTAAAACTCTCACAAAATTCAGAATTCATCACCCTCACTCAGCTGTAGAACGACTCTATATCTCTCGGAAAGAAGGTGGAAGAGGCCTCTTACACGTTCAATCACTCTGCAATAGATAGATTACCATGAAAGAATATTTTCTCTCCAGAGCCACAACATCACCATTTCACAATGCAGTATGCATATCAGACAAAGATTTTTCTCCTCTTACTCTGAATGATGACAGTTATTATCCCATTATCACCACAACCGGTGAAAGGATTGAAGAAGTCAAAAGCTCTCCATGGTAGATTTCCCCATTTTCTCAACATTGCCGACAAAGACGCATCGACGCTTTGGCTTAGAGATGGGTCTCTATTTGGTGAGACTGAAGCTTTATTCATGCAATTCAAGATCAGGTCGTCGCCACTAAGAATTACAAATGATATATTGAAAAACTAGACATAAATGATGAATGCAGAATATATCAACGAACCTCAGAAACAATAGATCACCTAATAACTGGATGTTCAAATCTGGCTAACACAGAATATTTACATCGACATAACCTAACTGCAAATATAATTCACCAGGCTCTCGCAATAAAAACAGGACTTTTATTAGAAAACCAAAAATGTCCTTATTACGACTACCGTCCCCCTCCTACCATGGAGAACGAGAGATACAGATTGTACTACGACATCCCTATTCATACTGACAAAACAATTACTGCCAACAAACCCGACATCCTCCTCCATGACTTTCAAGAAAATCTGCATTTCTCATTGATGTCACTCACCCAGCAGACCACAACATCAATAAAGCTGAATCAGAAAAAATATCCCAATACACACCTATGGCTATAGAGTACAAAGAAATATACAGACTTAATTCCATAAATATCATTCCTATAGTTATTACAACAAATGGTTTAGTAAATAAGAATCTTAAAAAATACCTTGAAAAAATAGGACTAAACTCAACTGAAATGATCATTAAAACACAGAAATCAGTTATTTTAGAAACTTATACAATAGTGCACACTGTATCAAACATAAAAGATTAGCATCGAGAGAGGTATGCCGTAATGGCCCCTCACTCATTATGTACCGGATGTATATCTCCGAGAAAATGAATCAAAATAATAATAAAAATAATAATAATAATAATAATAGATTATTGTCAAAGAAACACTTACAAACCGTGACCGTGCATGCGTATTCTGGGTTTACGAGGTTTTACGTTCACTCCATTCAGAAATTCAAATCTCTTTTCTACGGAACAATGATAAACCAACAACATTTCGTTGTAATTATTTCATGATTACTCTAGTAAACGTATTTTTTCTAAAGAAACTTTTAGATGACGCTAATAAAGAGAAATGACTGTTATTCATATAGACGTATAACATTTACTGGTAGCATGGTATTGTAGTCGATAAAGCGTCCCGGTCATAGGCAAATTTATTTCCAGTTTAATAGTAGTTTTGTATCTTTTATATCTAAATATACAAATAAACTTTACAAATGTTAAATGAAATATATTGATTTATTTAAATTATTTTACCACTGTGAAAATAATATTAACGTTTGCCATGTTTTGCATTAAATTTATGAAAAGCAGTTTAAATTATAATTAAATACATCAATAAATTTCACTTAAAATTTATGCATTTTATTTAACCGGCATGAAATATTAAGTATACGAAAATCTTCGATGATTAGATTATCTATGTCCATGATTATTGTCCACTGAATAGTTTGTTGTTCTTAATGGGGCGTATGTAATAAAATTGTTTTCATACTTTTACTACAGGACAGTTTGGAAATGCTACTTTTCATTTTAAATCTTAGTAGAGTCCTTCACAAAATGAGAACAGCCAGCCACAATTTTAGAGGACATAATTTCTCATAGCTGTTACAACTACATACACATTTTTCATATTCCCTTTTGTGCCAGCTGCCACTCCATTCTCGCATCTTATTGGTGGAGTAGGGAGAAATGGAGGGGGATGCAACGCGATTGTCACCAACTACATCTGAATCAACCCACCGTGAGAAACTCCGTGATGTATTTTCCAGAAATCCGCAATATATTTCCGTCCATGACGGCTCCCGTTTTAATAAGTACAGTAATACCCCGACTAATGCTACTCCGTCTTACGGGAATCCGGATTTTTGCGATTTTAAAATTTTCAAAAATGGAAGACGTTTCACAAAAAACTTAAATTGTGTCTGCAAAAAAACTGTGACCATTTCTTTACCACTAAAACTGCTGAAATCAGTGCCAGAGCACTTTCAAATTTGTAAAGTAATTGAAGAAGTTGTCGACCTTTAGAAGGGAATGGTGATGATGATCAAGAGCTGTTAGATTCACAAAATCAGGAGCTGACAATTTATTAACGCATAGAAAAGCACGAGGAAGAGCAAGACATTGAAGAATCTGACTCTTTACATCCAGTTCAATCAAATGATCTTGTGGTTGCTCAGGTGGTAGCGTTCGTGCTCTTCACCAAGTCATCCCGGGTTCAATTCCCGGTGGGACCAGAAAAAAATTGTAGCTGTGACTACTGGAAAGCTAACCTTCCTTCATATATCCACCTCCTGCTAGTATCAATAACTCTAACTTTTACTAACCACTTTTACTAATCCCTCCACGTGGGCCAAGTTGTTGGTAAACCCAGCTAACTACCATCCAACCTACTAACAATAGCCTACCTCCTATCGCTCCACGTAGATAAGCTTCAATGGCACGCTACATTTCCCATTTACAAATACTACAGTGGCAATCAAAATATCATATGACAGTTGTAAACGTTAGAAGACCTCCGTTCAATTGAAAAAGGCTTCAAATTTCAGACAAAATACTCCAAGGAAGAGCGCATTTCTGCTACAAAACAAGGGGGGATTATTAGCGTGTTACGAGGAAATTTTGGGAGAGAAGAAAAATATTTGATCTGCCAGACGAGTTTGTTACATTTTATGAAGCAATCTAAATAAAAAAATCTTCGCATTACGTTTTTGCAATCCATTGTAATAACGTTTGTAGTATTATCTATGATATTATTACTCATTTTCGTTCCAAATTATTTTATTCCTTAATCTCGGAACCCAATTAAACATAATTTGTATGTATGTAAATCCCAAATACATCTGGTTAGGTGGAAGAGTCTCAGTGTCTCATGACCTGAACTTCGCCAAAAGGCATAAAATAAATAAATAAATAAATAAATAAATAAATAAATACACGAATTCGACTGACATATTTATAGCTCGGCCCTACCTGTCGCGTAAGTTCGGGTTATCACTGCACTCTATCCCTTAGCAGTCAGTCTCATTGGATCTGCCATTCGTAATCGTCTTCTACTCTTCATCGTGTGTTCACCCAGTCGTTCGACTTTGTGCGATCGATCATCCGTCGCTTCATGTCTTACAGCGAACGACCCTGACGCGACGTCGTAAGGCCATTTCATATCTGCGAGTATCGATGTCCTGGTGGCGTGCGTCTTCGGGATAGTACCGTCGATGGGAGGTGGACACGCGCTCCGAAGATTCTCCGCGAAGCCAATTGAATTTGTGGACAAATGTATTGGTTTCCAACAAAGACATTGCATGACCAATAGAATTGGAGTTACCCAAAATGAATAGTTTAAAATATAATGTTTATAATTCAATGTAAGTAAGTCACAATTTTAAACATATTTTTATTCGATTTAGTCTCACTAATGTATGAATGAATGAATGAATTTTAAATTTGATATTAACAATAGAAATAAATCGTTTTCATATCTCCCTCAAAAATTGAAAACATAACATTTTTAACCAACTATTATAACAAATTTCAAGAAAACTTTATTAAGATATTTGAAATATTTTAACACATTTTAACGCAAAGTAAGAGACGAGGAGAATGGAGAAAACTGCGAAATTTTAAATAGAAAACCTATTAATTTGTTGTAGTTTCTTTTTTTAGAAAAAAAGAAATATTTTATGTTTTTATTTTTATCGCAAATGGCGTTTCAATCGAATGAAACTTCTCAGAAAATTGTATTAGGAATTCTTTATCGATGTTTAGAAAATTGCATATCACTGAATCAAGTGCACTAGAACAAGTTTTCGGGTAAATAGTAATATTCACTTGCTGAAGTATTTTTGAAGTTCTGATTTCTTATATTATGAAATTTTAGTGATTATTATGATGGTCATTTATTTCGAAAATCTTGGAACGCTTCTACTGAAAATTTGTCACAGTACATGTAACTATGTTTAACCAAATCGTAATAGCGTTTTTGAATGTTCTCCAATTTTTTACATTATACATTGAAATGGTTGCTCATTCTTATATGGAATGAAAAATAGGGTTTCGAATTGAAATATCAAATTTGCGTGTATTATAAATGTTTGTCTCAAGGTTTTCAAATGTATTCGATGCTACGATAATGTTCCATGAAAGTTCAAAGGAGAACAATTATACGAGTGATAATTTCGAATTATACATAAAAACAAGTTTATCTACTTATATTTAATTGAAGTGCCAACTAAAATGGAAGAAAATAGTTTAAAAAATTATATTTTTCATTTATATAATAAAATTCTACGGTAAAAAGTAAGGTTAACATATAAAATTTCGAATTTGTCCCCGAATTTCTTGTTTCACAGGTCTCTAATGACCTTACCGTTGACGAGCCCTAAAGCTCCACCAAAAAAAATCTTGTTTCACTTATAATCTTGGAGGACTCTTTAAAGCTGTTGTAAAAAGAAGATGAGAGAAAATTACAATGTTTCAAGAATACCAGAAATGTCAGAGTTTTAGAGAGGTCTAGACGTGTAGTCTGGAATACGTTATGTTTAATGATGCCTTATCAAGATATTATACTGATATGTGTCTTTGATTTCTCTTTTTACCTTCCGAATTGCGTTTGTTTTATCCGAAATAGAAAGTGCTCGCCCAATATTGCGTGAGATTTTATTTCCTGTCGACAGATATCGATATCTCGCTCGCTTGCACTCGTTGCGGTCGACAGGTGTGAGAGGAAGCGTCCACCACCACGACACCTCTCTGACCTCGCCCTTCTCGCACCCTTCCCCTTCAGGGAGTGTTTGCTCTTTGCTGGTCGCGCATAGGTGTTAGGCGCGCAAGGTAGGAAACTGGGAGTCTCGATGGAGGTCGGCGTAGGGTGGGAAGGGATGCGCGGTATAGAGGGTCGAGTCCCGCCCTCTGACGGCAAACACCAGCAAGCGGAGTCCGTGTGCGAGGAAGCGTAGACCTACCCCCCCCCCCTCTCGCCCCTTATCCAGGAACGTCCCTCATCACAACTTCTCTCACCCTTCAACCTCTCTCTCTCTCTGTCCCTATTCAACTCCCGTGCGGGACTCCCCTCCTTTGCTAAGCAAATACCGAGTGTTCCTTCCACCGAGTGCGCGAGCGGGCGGGTGGGAAAGGGGAAGAACCAGGGAAGCGCGACATGGAGAGAGGAAATGGGAGAAAGAACAAAACAAAGAAACGCCGCCGCTCCTGGTTTGTTCGCACGTAAAGCCTTGTTTACAGTGCAGTACTTCCCGCAGACGCGGGTCTTGAAAGCGGGAATGTGTGAGTCCACGGGTAGAAGCTTCGATTTGAAGGTGACCAGTAGGCAGCTTCTTCTGTTTTTCCGTGGGAACCAACATACACTGAATAAGAGTGTATCTCGGACACATGTTTAATTCTGAGGAATATATCTCCACACAAATTTATCTCATTCTGTCAGGAAGAGTTTTATTTCACCGCGTGTTTCGTTAAACTTTTACTATTCTTATCCAATCTCTCGTTCGTTCTATTTTCGTCATTTTAATTAGTAACACCATGAGCTACAATAAATTTTAACGATTTGTTCGTTAGTTGTATCATAATTCTGAAGGTTGTGAAAAAAGATTAATGAGAATTGATTGACAAAATGAAAATATTCTTAAGATGTGAGCACTTAGTAAGGTCACAAGCTTTGAGATTCTCGCACTAATTTTATCGAACAATGTCCAATTTTGTTGAGATCTTCCCTAACTATTTGATATTATAAAAAAACATATTGATGTGTTGGTTGGGCTGGTATTTTTGTAAACCATTCCTAAAAATAATTAAGCTTTAATAACCGAGTAACGATCTTGTTGTATTCAAATACACATGCAATAAGTTCAGAAACTATGTTTGTGCAGATATGACATAAAATCTTAACTTCTAATCGATAATATAGTACCTATTCTCAGTTGTTAACTAACCTTGGTTAACTATAGGAATTGTACTTTTCAAATAAAACTGACATTTGAATTATTTCCTAGTAATTGCTGAAACAAACTTACCGTAGATCGGTTCTTGCTGAAAGTAGAGAAGCTACTCTTTAATGAAGTGTACATTTGACTGCCAGTATTGATCTCAATTTACGTCTGTATCAGTGACAATATGAGCGTGGTTAGTACCTGTTCGGAGTGTTTGTGTACTCTTGTAGATAACTGGATGAGCTATAATGGAGGACCTGTCATTATTTTGTGCACCTACCTTATGGCATCCAGATACTATTTATTGAAACTACTATACATGCAGAGAACAATTCAATTCTTGGATTACTTTCCATTTAATTAAATTTAAATAAAGTTAAATTATTTAATAATATCTCATATCTACAATCATGATGACAAGCAAGAATTATTTAGGACGTTTCAGTTTGAGGGAGTAAAGCGTTTTGCAACTATTGTGGTAGGTTATACATTTAGTCTATAGCGATGTTTGTTATTAGAATTATTATTGTGTTCTGAGTCGACCAATTTTAGATGAATAACGAAACAATTTTGACCCTATTAAATAAAAATCTAATTTCCAACGTTTTGTTTATATTATAACAACCTTCAGATCATACATATTATACTTTACATTAAATTATTTCATTCTAAACAGAGGTAACATTTGAGATTTTATGGATTGTATTTTTGTGCAGTTGCACTTCGTGTCTTGTATAAATAGCTGCTATAAACAAGTCCTGAAGATGGACAATGTTGCCAAAATGTTACCTAAATTATGTTTATATTTAATCAGACCAAACGTTCCAGATTATTCAAAAAAAATTTCAGTACAATTTTTGTAGTATTGAGAATGTCTTTATGTGATTAGGCGTAGCAGATAATTCAGACATGAATTCGCAATGTAGGGAGCAATTTGTAAGTATCTCAAATAACATGAATCGCTTACCTTCCAATTCGCAGTGATGAGGGTTGGAATTAGCAAGTGATTCGCTTGTCCAATATCATTGTGCGTGTAGTTTAGATGTCAAGTTCACACTCAACGCAACTGCGACTGATTCCGCGGGATGTTGCAAGGACAACGCTGCAAGGCGCAGCCGAAGGAGCCACGACAGGGTGTCTACCATGTCAGGCGAGGTGACGTCTGAAAAATAGTTGGCATTCTCGGGTCGGCTCGCGAAGACGAGGGTCGCGCTCCAGGGTGCGATGAGGGAGGCTCCGAAAACCCGCGGTGATGGCAGATCCAAGTGCTTGCTGGCACTTGACAGTAGTGGCAAGGCCAATCTTCCACCGAATTTGCAGGTCTACGGCATAACCCAGTTCGGAATTTGAAAAGTTTATTTCATTCCCTTCAACAATTTCCATATAATTTATAATACGGGTTTCAGTAACTATTACTACTACTATTAACGTCCATTGTATCATAAAAATACATAAAGAATTTAAGACTTACGACATTATGATAACTAATACCATTTATTTTGTGCTATTAACAACACAGCGTTTGGACTTCAGCTTCAAGTCGTCGTCAGGTCACATAACAACACAACATAACATATTTTGTGTTTATATTTACTTTTAATATGTTTTCAGTTGTTATGTTGTTGTCCTCTTATTATAATTTGATACACCTAATGACGACTTCAACCTAAAGTCGAAACATTGTGTCTTTAATAGCAGAAAATATATGGTATTCGTTCATCATAATGTCGTAAGTCATAAATTACTTACACAAACTACTTTAAGGAACATTTGAATTAGCTTTCAGAACAACCGCTATCCTTGAGATCGTAGAATCAATCTCGAGCCCAAAGTATGCGAATTATCCTCTTAATAATGTAAATTCAAATTCACATAGCATGAATTTGACATTAAATACAGTTAAATATCATACAGTCACGACATACCGTACAAAATCCCTATGCTTGTCTTGCTGCTGGCGACAGAAGCGCCTCTGACCGTCGACGAGTATCTCTAACTCACTGTTATGCTAATTTAACACGATATTCAACCTTGACCTTCTTGATTACGCGTAGTGATGTTCGCTCACTTCTTGAAGGACACACTGCGCCGGGCTGCAAGATTTTGCCTTTATTGTTGCGATTGTATGATATTAGACTGTGATGTAACTATGTGGTAGAGTGTGTAATATAGCTGCCTTTCTACGCTCATACAGTTGAATGATTCATTGTTGGAATCCTACTTGTACATTAGAACAATTACCTTTTTAACATTAAGGATGACGGAAGTGACACATTCATTGAAAAGTTGACGTACGTACTCAGATTTCATACCATTTGAATCATCAGACGAACAATCAGAGCGGAATACCAATCATTTATTTTTACTATTTTAAAATTCTTTAATATGATAGGAGAGCAATACCATTATATTTAAATTCCCAAAATAAGATTGGAGGTAACATTAAAAAATTATTACTGAAAACATCTTAATGAATTCGGTGTGACGCCCGGATCATCATGGTATTATGTAAAAAGGATATTCAGATTTCAGTTGGTTCTAGAGACAGTGCATTTGTGATAGACACGTATGTGTATCTAACAGAAAGCGCGCTTGTCCTTTAGTACTAAACATAAAGATTGTTCTGTTTTGTTTCAAAGGAATTTTAATTCTTTTGTATATTTTGTTGATGTTTTATGTGTATACAATTCAGTTTAATATAGTGAGATTCAGAGAGATATATATTTTCTACGCTCTCAAAAAATTATATTTTGGAGGAATGTAACCGAATTACGTCTACTCTTCAAAAATACATAAAAAAGAGTTGGAATAACTTAATATTCATGTTTGTGTTTTATTTATCATTCAATTTAGCAGCCTGGGATATTTTCTACTGAATAGAGTAGAACGTTGGTTAACATCTAATGACTATTATAAGATTTCTCTGTGTTTTTCACATTTAATCTTCACCAATTTTATTTTGTATCTCTAATCTCACCTATTTAACTCTTTTCTCTTTTCTTAAATTGAAGTTTTCTAAATGGAAACCTACTTTTTCTGTATATACTAGTGCTACATCGTAACGTTCTTGACTAACATTTCCTCTCGACTAACCCCCTTCTCTTTCTCTCTTTCTCCACAGGCACTAACACCTTCCCAGCGCTAACATGGTGTTGGGCTTGAGCGCCAGCAGGCGCATTTGGCAGGGCGTTGCCGCAGCCGACGCACGAGGCCCCTCCGGGCGCTAGTCGCCGCTGGCGATGCTCACTCTCCCCACACGGGACAGCATCAGCTCGCGGCCACCCGCCGCCTGCACGTCCCCCCTCGTCTACGACTCATGAGCTTCGATGTCTCGTAATAGACGACCCGTCGTGTTCGCACCACCCACGCGGCTCCCTCGACCACCCTCCATCGCCGCCGCTGAGATATGGTCATAGTGCTTCAATCGACGATGGTCATGAACACGAACCGCAATAGTTACAAACTGGAGTCACCCAGCGCCAAGGACTATAACAATGGCGGTCACTATTATCCGGCGCCTCAGCACCAGCCGCCGCCCGCGCACCATTATCACGCCGCTGCCATGAACTACGGTGGTTGGTATTCCGATACGCCGACGCACCAACAAGTGAACGCTACGCAATTGAATTTGCAGCAATATGAAGATCCCAGTGCGCCCGTTGCCGCGGTCGCTGCAACCACGAAGGAACCGGTTGCTTCGTCTTGTCGCTGCTTCGGATTGTCCAAGTGTGATCTGGGGCAGGCCTCTCAATGTTGTGGCGCTTCGACGGCGGCGACACGCGGCGGTGGGGACCAGGCGGCGGTTGGAGGCGGCGCAGGTTACAACGCGGGACCGAACCGTTCCTCCTCCAATGTCTTAGCATCGTACGGAGTTTACGGCGGCCAACAGCACCATCCGGATGACGATGATGACGATGACGGATTCGTCCCGCGGGGAGGGGCTCCGGCGTATAACTATCATCAAAGCGTGGTGAACTACAGCGGAAGCTCGGCCGTAACCAATATCTTGCGCCAACCGCACGGATACGAAGGGGATGCGGCGTACGGTCAGGCGGCGGGGCAGGCGGGGACGGCCCCCGCGGAGTCCGCACAAGCTGGAGGATGCTGTTGCTTCTCGAGCTTGTGTGCGAGTAGTTCCCCCGAAGAGGAAGGTTGCTGTCCGCTGGGAGGAGCGACATCTGAAACCCCGGCATCTACGCTTGCCACCACGACCTCTGAACCTTGGTGCGCCAACTGGTGTAGGCCGACAATCCTGCTATTGCTGCTGGTGCTTCTTGTTGTCGTTTTTGTGCTCATCTCTAGTATCCTGCTGTATTTCAAGTTTATTAATTTCAACAGTGAGTACATACACTTCATGAATCGCATGATCTGTGTTATTTGTATTTCATGCATGTAGATTTGAAAGCTACATTTTAAATTTTTATTACTTTTTCCCTGTTTTTTAGAAAATATTCTTTATATTTTAGGGGTTTGCATTAAATGTGAATACATATGTGCCTAATACTTTGTGTCACTCTTGATGCATGGCTGGTGTTCAGAATCTTGTTCTATACAGCGTACGAGAGACAAAGAAACACATTCACCTCACAAAAATGAAAACTGTTTTCCGAGAAAATTAATGATTTTTAAAATTTTAATATCACTTTTTTAGTTAAATTATTAAATTCCCGGTACAATAAAAACTCGGTTGTAATTATTAGGTATCTTAGAATTCAAAATATAGTATTTTCCCCATAAATTATCCAAATATACCCTAAATAACCCTCTTTGCCTAACTTTTTTTACAATAAGGTCAGATTATCATGTGTTGGAGAAATGAAATATTATTGGAGTTTATACATAAAAGTGCTCTTACTCGTACAAATAATAAATACACTGATCATATTCTGAAAAATACATTGAATCTGTCATTAAACTGCTTTTTCTACAGTTAAAATGCAACATGCAGACACAATTACCTAAGCATGTAATATACCATTCCCCTAAACGGTGAGAAATGTATGTTATATATTTATACGAATCCAGGACCACCGATCTGATAAAAAACACAAATATTTCAGTCATAGCATGAATTTTGGCGTAATAAAAACCTTAAGTACTGAACAACTAAAAAAATACAACTAAAATGTTAAAATATCCTATTACACCTTTAAATAACTTGTGTTACCCAATAAATGGCAACGTTAATTATTTTACTATTTCTTGCACATCATTCTGACTCTGCTCACGGTTCGTCAAGTTTCCTACGTATAAGTGGGTGATGAGTGTCCTGTACCTCCCCATCCTCACATACGTCACTATTCACGTACCCTTACTTTTTTTAAGTTCACTGTACACTTCGTTTCCTCAGTTCTGAGTCTATTCAATTTCTTTCGGGTAGAGTATGGGAGTTGATGGCTGGCTATAAGCTCCTCCACGATACTCCACGGCTTCACGCGCGACGGTGTCTGCGGTATTTGTGGACTGGCGAAGGGGGTAAAATTAAGAGTTCTCTTCCAAATCCTATGAGATGCAGTGGACATGCAACAAAATAAATAGAAATACGGGTCCATTCTACATGAAACAATCGTGTTACTAAAGTAATGACGCCTCTCACAGCATTATACCAGACTTGCTCTTTAAAGAATCGTCAAACACTGGAAATTTTCAGTTGAACAAATCACGGGAAATATTCAACATGTTTAGTTCTTTCACTTCATACGTTTAGTTTCTTTACAGTTTACTATTAAATTGTAAAATGGGTCACTTTGCGAGTGGGAATATATAAAATTAATTAAGTCATCTCATATATTTAGAATAAATAAAAAAATGACAATAAAAGGGGATAATAATAGTAAAGGGTTGACAATTATAATTATATAGCAGAACAATTCTATTCTTTAAAATGTTTGCTTATATCTACAAAAGAGTTTCTTTAAATTTTATTCTTATTTCGTTGTCACCATTTTATTGCACACTGTTGTCTATACAC
This sequence comes from Laupala kohalensis, assembly GCA_002313205.1. NCBI lineage: Eukaryota > Metazoa > Arthropoda > Insecta > Orthoptera > Trigonidiidae > Laupala > Laupala kohalensis. Next base: position 63,592 of record NNCF01128162.1, on the reverse strand, counting down.
TTTAAAAGCATGAGAGGATAATTTGCAATGAGCTTCACCTCGCAATTCATTCATAAGTCCTCGCCATTCGTGGTACCGCCATTTCTATTTGTTTGTACTATGGCGTATTTTGATGAAATATAACCTCACATTGTCTTGTTCCGTGTAGGAATTGTTGCCATTAATTACCTACAAAATCAAGGTTCGCATACGAATACCTTTATGGCTAGGGCTCCAACGACGCACATCCCTTCATTATTCAGATTCCTCCCTTCCGCTATTGTTCTGCTTCAAGGACCGCGACACATTAATATTAAAAGAATAGATCTGAAAATATGCACACTACGCGAATATATTACTTCTGAAAATTTTACATGTCTTTGATGAAATGCTATAATAATATAAATCAAATATTTATATCAGACTAGATAAATGACCATTTATCAAAATTTGGAATTGCCAAATATCGTAGAAAAAATATCATACTAGCTTCTAGTACATTTAAAAGATCGATGCAACGTAATATTGTCTCTGGGTTATATCACACTGGCGGGTAACAATGGTATATTGTGTACTGCTACTATTCGTATAAGCCACTATGGACTACTTTCATTTCAAATGGGTTTTCCTTTCTTCTTCTCATTCTACCACTCCATTCTTTCTCTATGCTTACCTTTTCTTTTCTCCGCCCATCTTGCACCCCTTTTCTTAGGCTTTTCCTGGAAAACTTTACTCCTTTGCAATTTTTTTTCGAAAGGTTAATCTTGATTATGTATCCACTGTACTAATATGAAGTTCTTCCGTGTCTTTTCTCGGTCTCCTTAAACTAAGTATTATCCACTTTCAACTTTCCAAAATAATTAAACAATTTATTGTCAATCTTTTGTCATCCATTCGTTTGAGGTTTCCATAAAAAGAAATTCTCCTTTTCCTAATTGTGTCTGTAATTTTTTCAATGCGTAAATAAATTTCTTTGTTCTGCCGTTCCCTGTACTCTTTTCCACCTTTTATTGGGCCCAAGATTTTTCTGAAATTTCCTTTCAGTTATTTCTAATTGTTCCATTAATTTCTTGTTGTTTATAATAAGACACTGCGCAGCACGTAGTGCTTCCGGGCGTATGACTGTTGAGTAATGTCTAAATTAAGGGATACGGACTTCTTCTTGTATATGTTCTTGGAAAGGTGAAAGACTATTTTCAACTTACTGATTCTTGATTTCATGGCATCTTCTTCCGAAACATTTTGTTGAATTATTTCACCTAAATATTTGAATTTGTCAGTGCGACCAATTTGGCCGTACTTCTTTTTAATTTTCTTAGGAGCTGTTTTAATATTTGTTATCAGTGGTATATTGTGTATATTTATTCTATTTCCTTAATTTATTTCACGTATGACTGTTCTGCAGCTGAATCCCTATCACATACAAACTTCAGACGGTTTCCAGAAATAGAAGAGGATGTGGAAGGGTGTCATAAGGGATGAATCTGGTGAAGAGGAAACGGGAGTGTTCTGATAAAACATTACACTAACCCACTTTGTCCATCCCGATAAATTCCACTTGAATTAACCGAGGTTAAATTATTGTTTCTGTAGAAGATAGGTGATAATATTCATATACTGCAGGCACTAACAGGTTCATCAAAGGTGCCCTATTTATTACTTCTATGAAAATGAGACTGATTTTCTTAAAAATAAAACAAATGGCATGAACAGTTCTTCGTGCACTTGGATCTTACACACATTCTCGTGTAATGAATTAACATATTTAGATAAGAAAGTGTGTTCAACTTCGAAACTGTTTCTATTCGACATTTATGTTTTTCACACTTTTACTCAGTGTAACACACGTAAATTTTGAGTGTTTTTTCATTAATCTGATCGTTTAGAATAAAAATGTTCGATTAAATACCTCAAAAATTGATAAATTAAACATCGTTTGTTTGTTGCTTATGGTTTTAATGTCATAAAGCTTCTCCGACTGCATAGCAGACGAACAACTTATCATTCTTTGATAATGTTGTATCATGACGTTTAATTTATCATTCTTTGATAATGTTGCTAATACTCCACAATTACCAAGTACCTCAAAAATTGAACAAATTCATTCAATTGTGTGATCCAATAACTTTGTGTGATTTATTTCTCTTGAAATTTCCAAAATATTTTATTCAGTGTCAACATACTGTCGATGTGTTTAACTTTTTAATTACAACTTGCGATGCATTTGCATCAAAACTGGAGTTTGACAATACCTGATGATTTCCCCATGGCGGTAATACTTAATCTTTTAACAAAACGTTTTCGGGTTTCTAGGGTATTCTGTTAAATTGCATTGTAGCCACCATTCATTTCAATATCATTTTCTTATTCTGTGATTGGTAACCGAAGTGCTAAAAAATTTGTTCTGGAGTGTTTTAAGTTAGTTCTTTATTACTTTTTCTTCAATTTCTCGACTGACTAAACATCTGATTAAATCTGTTTCTTGCAAATATCCTTTACAAACACACTTATCGGAAAGTGGATCTGAAACGTGGGTAACATAATGGAATCATCCCACTGTTGCAATGGTAAAGGATGAGTATATTGATAGAAATAAACTTTAATTCAATACAGCAAGGATGAATAAATATGAGGTGGGTGAAGTTGCTGACACAGATTGCGTGGAGCTACGTGAGTTGAGACTCGTAATACCTACATAAGATGTTTCTGAGAAGGAACACTTCTCACATTCTAATCATTCAGAGTTTTGAATGTTAAATAACAGTGGCATTGGTCGAGATGCGACACAACGTAGAAAGAAAGCAACTTTTGTGACCACAGTCACGTCAGACTGTACGGGGGTTACAAATACTGACAATGATGAAATAGATGTTCATTTCAGTGGCGTTATTGGTGCAGGATGGTTGCTTCGTTCAGGCATGAGAGCAATTAGATACTATACAAGCAATATGTGTACGCTGATGTACAAAATAGGTTGACATATATCAATTGATTAGGAACTTGGATTCGACTCAAATAAATGAAAGGTTAGGGGTGTGCTAGATTAAAATTAGTAAATATATCAAATTTGGCGACACAGAAGCTCATTACAATTAGTGGAGTGAAATGCTCGAGTATCGCGTAACGAAGATGAGAGTTGTGTGATGTTGGAGACGAGTGTGAGAGTCAGCAGGAGATAGATGGAGGAGATATATTGTTGAAGAACTGTCATCTACGACAGCGATGTGGTTGAGGTGAACGTGGCTCTGTGCACGGGCGACGGATTGGATCCCAGTCTCCCGAGCAGAAGCTTCTAGTGGATTACGTTAATCCTGTTGGGCTTGTGAGGCGGCGTCTGCTCTGCCACCTGATTCTCCATGTGCTCGATTAGTGTATCGACCCTGACTCCCTTCTCCTTTGTACTAGTCAGTCTCCAGAGAGTCTGCTAATAAGAGAATAAGAAATGGCAAACCTAATAGATATGCCAAAAAATTATAATATCTCATGTATATCCTGGCCCGGATATTTGCTCCGGTTTTCCTTCGAGTAGAGGCGGATTTTTTTATACATGTTCTCTAGGCTTTTGTCTAGGGGCGCGTCTATTCAAATGATAAATCGTGAATTTAGTGTTATTTCAATTCTAATAATTTATAAACACAATAATCTATAGTTCGATAATAATTCGTACATGTGAAATAATTTTTGTGTGTTAAATTACAAATTTTTTGATATTCTATTACTATTATAACACGTAGACAACTTTTTATCTTCTCTAGGAGTTTGCTGAAATTTTTCAATCCGCCTCTGCTTTAGGGCCCTTGATCGGAATTGATGGGATAGTCTCTTGCTTGCTTCCAGAGAGTAAAATAGTTTATTGTCCTCCACGTGATCATACGCAGTTTGTACTGCTTTTTGACGATAAATTTATTTATTTATCTAAAGCCGCAATATTTCATTGCATATCTAAAGACGGAAAAGTTTCCAAGGGATGATATATGCACATGTAGGGAGAAAATAGGTACAGTGGAGCATATTTTATGTGATGCCCCTTTAGTTGGTTATGAAAGATGAAAATTTTTGGAAGAGTATTTGAAGATGGAAGTTATAGATAGAAAAAGTGTAACAAAATTGATCAACACGCGACAGAAATATGACATTTTCGAAGACTTTTGTGAGAAAATAATGTTCATAGGAGGGTTGATGCAATAATATTTTTAAAATATAAGAAACAGAAAAGAAAATATGAAAAGGAAATCGTGAAAAATACGTTATTATGTTTCGTGAAGGAGAAAGGCAGAAAACAAAAAATGTAATAAAAAAGTTTACTTTTTTATATTCATTTGGACTTATCTCTTAATAAATATACACATCAATATTAATTTAATGGCAAAATTTTCTTTTGTTTCATTCTTCATTAAAAAGCATTTTTATCTGCTGAATTTTTCAATATTGAAAAATGCATCAAATACATATTTCTTGAAGATTTGGAAGTTCACAAAATTATATCTAACATTTTCGTGGAAATGATAATTGAATACGCATTACTACGCGTTGCTACGCATTGAAATTTCGCTTAATTCATTGTGGCGTATCAGTGGTTTAACTATATTTTTAACAAGTGGGAAATTTATTCCGAGTTCGATTAATTTGTGGTCAAAAATATCAATACAACAATTTTCCATGAATATCATAATTTTTTTCGACTTTTTCATTCCACAACTGATTACAAGACTTTATAGCACAGACATATTATATCGTTTTTGCCAGAATATTTACAAACTTCTTCAGATTTTTACAAACAAATGGTAGTACACTTGAAAAAGACCAAAATTCTGGATGAACTGATATGGGATATATAATAACTGATCAGTTGTCTAAGAAGCCTAAAATCTTAAGAAATATTAGATCTATATAAATAAAAATTAAATGCTGTTCGTTGGTGAGCGCATCACTTGAGAACGGTTGGAATGATTTGGCTAGTTAAAAAATGTCCATAATATAAGAATAAGGTTTTCAGGGAAAGAAAAATTGGAAAAGTTGCCCGGAAAATTGGAAAATTTGGTAAAAACTGGAAGTGCTTTTTTCTATAGAATTTTTGTAAGAACTCAAGAACATAACTCATGATTCGAACAATGGATATGCATAATTTTGTTTGTTTGTTTGTTATGGTCCTGGAAAAGTTTTCAGGAAAAAAATGGGACAATTACAAAGAAAAGACGGTAAATTTGGACAAACTGCAAAAATCATAATGTTTTTTGTACTTCTGAATGTACTACTACTCAAATAGAATATCCATGACCACAGTAGTTAATGGTTACAATGATCACTCAGAAATACGGTTTCTTCTCATTTTTACTTTCTTTACACATTAAAAATAGCTTTTCACAAATTCACAAAACGATCACAAACAAATGTATTGAAATTTGGACAGGAAAATGTCTGTCGGATCAGCTAGTACGAGATATAAATAAATCAACAATTTCCCACGAACTTTTACCCTTTTCAAGCTTGGTCGATATTCGTACTAGGAACATTTTCTTTTGAAACGAAGTCTAATAAAATGTATTCCAATGAGTTCATTGCTTTTAGCAGAAGTGTTTTATGATTTAGATTATTTAATAATTTATCTTCATCCATTTTGATTTCTAGTATCTTATCTGTAAACGAAGGATATACAAGGATTTTCCTTAAGTACTATGTGGCGGGTATTCTATCCAGAGTGGAAGTCTCAATGTTACACCGATATGTGAGTAGATGATAATATAAAATATAATAAAGTGCACTATGTTCGAAGGAGAGTAGTGGAGTGAAAATAATGAAGAGCTATGCAAGAATCTCATAGAGTTGACGCTCAACCAAACCAAAAAGGTTTCGGGTGCGAGCGAGTGAGGGAGGAGGTCGGGATAGAGAGTAACCTGGAACTTGTGTGAGTTCCTGGAATCCCCGTTGCGAGGGATTGAGATATCGGTGGGGGCAGGGAGATTGCCGCCTCCCTGTCCGCAGCAATGGAGCCCATTTAAACCTCCCTTTGATGAAGGTGGTGCTGGCGGAGCGGCGGTGGTGTCCACCAACGTCGCCCTCTGCGACGGGTCCACCGCCTTTGCAGAACTCTCAGCTATCCCGACTCCGACGTCGCTTGCGCTATTGCACAGTGAGTCTGCAGATGACCGTATTGGTACAAAAATAATGCAATAGTGAACATATTGGTCCCATAAAAGCTTCCAAATCTTCAACCTTGTAGAACACGTTCCGAGACAAATGGCTGTGAGTTCAGCTACAATTGTTTGTGATTTTCCAAACATGATCATCCTATGAAACAATCTGGAACGTTATTAAATTTGAAATTATATTGCATTGGTTGGAAAATCCATTTTTAATGGTTAAATTTGTATGAAAATAATTATAACTCGTCATGAAGTCAAGTAATTTAAATGTACATTTTCAAGTCATTAAAAAATGTACGTAATAAGACAATTTGTAAGAAATAGAATTACATTATGACACAGAAGATAATAAATTATATTTTGTATCATTTAATCACAAACAATGTTTTTAAAATACGAACGTATGTTACGTAATGACATCAAATGCAATGAGATATTTTGAATATAAGACTTAAAAATTTTGACTAAAAAAAAAGAGTGTAGTGCTGTGCACTGTACTGTGCATTCGTCGTTGTATATGCTCAGTCGTGCTCCATCACAATGCGTGGCCGCTGTATTTGAGGGCCTTGACCTATGAAATGGGTGCGATGGCGGAGGAGCTTCTCATAAAAGGAGAAGCGGTGATGTTGAACCTGCGCACCAATCACAGAGTGCTCCCCTATCTCTGGCAAACGTCACAACCAACAATTTTCTTTCAATGGGTATGAACCAAATTTGGGAAATTTTCTTCGCTATAATATGTTTATTCTGTAGTTGGCAGAATGTTGATTGTATATTAATAAATTAACACACAAGTTAATTGTACAATCAAGTTATTTTATTCCAAAAGCGAAAGCTTTTATGCCGACATATTCAACATCGTCGGGCTACACAGAAACAAATGTTATGTACTCACATGTTGTTGTTTTTCTCTGTAACCTTACGTTACCAACTACATTGGCGAAAAATTTACTGTTTTTACTTTAATATAAGAATTTTACAGTTCACTACTTCCGTGTGGTAGTTATTTCAATCTTTTTGTTACTTGTTATGAATAAATATGTAAAAGTATATTACATGTTTTACTGTATCTTAATCTGTGTAGCAAAAGCTAGAGAAAAGTTATTTTAAATCTCCATATTTTTCAACTTTTTCAACAATTCAGAAAATTTTGTGAGACTTCTCTCGAAATTGCATTGTGTGTTTTTACTGCTTTTGGTTGGAATTTTTCGACGCGAATGAAATGAGATACACGATAAATACGCTTCCTATTTAAATATCACTGTTTCCTTTACTTCTTACTCTAATTGTCTTCTTTCTCCCTCTAATATACAGAATGTGGCAGCTGAAATTGTACGTTTGCTTCTATTACTAACAATGGCTACTTTGCTTCCATGGAGCTTCAAAGAATTAATTTAATATTCATCTCCTTCCCAGGCCTTGCATGACTCGCCCAAATTCACCCTTATCCTTTTGACAGTTGTACATTTGGTGTAAAAAAATCTTCTTTGCATATATTTGAGAGTGCCTGTATAATCAGGAACACATAAAGCGGGATAGTTCTTCAAAGGGAATGCTTGATAATTGCTTTAGTTGATACTTGAGAGACTTTTATTGACTCGACTCGTTTTAATAAAACGTATCAATAGATAAATTTCGTTTAATTAATAAAAGTCTGAATGATTCATATGTTTCTCAAAAACTGTTAAATCATGTTCAGGCGTAGATTGTTAAAAATTCGTTCTTTATTTTCAAGCGGAGGATGTATTGGGAATACTTTCCCGTGTTTTTCTAATAAAAACAAAACTAATTTTTTTCCAATCTTCCCTGTATTTTTCTTCTAATACGCATTAATCCTTCTAAAATGTACACTTCTAAAAATTCTGATTGTTTTATCCAGATATAGGAAAATAAGAAAATTATTATATCGGATGAAAAAGAAACGCCGTAATTTGTGTACAAGGTTTGGTGAGATGAGTAAAAGTCACATAACTTTAATATATAATCGTGTTTACTTGCCAGCTTTTGGTGTGATTAGTTCGAACGGCAAAATAACATTTCTGTGTAAAGATAACTATTGTGCAATGCAAATGAGTAAATTTAGTAATAAACTTCATTATTAGCAAAGAACTACTGTTTAACATTATTTAACGTCATATATTAATTTTTTATTGATTATTTTTTACAGATAAATAACCACTCTTTATAACTACTGAAAGTACTGAGATGTGAGTAAAAACTGTCTTGTAGTTAGCATGTGATTCTCAATGAGTTCACAATGAGTTCATAATAAATAGGAAGGTGAAAAATGATAAAAACTATCCAAATATTACTGTTCCCGGTACAATATTACTTGAATAAAAAGTTTAACAACAAGAAATGTGTTTAGAAAATTTGGAGAAAAATATGAAATTGAAGTATACATTCCAATAAAGAAATTCCGTGAAGGTTTTGAGCAATAAGTATTGTGAGGAGGTTGTACAAATTTTTAAAGATTTGTCTCTCAATTTTTTTAAACGGCCTTTTCAAGTCTGTGCTTTTCGTTGTGCGTAAAGGGGGACGTGTGTGACGGGTACAGCCAAGTGACTATCTTCATAAGCAACCAACCTTGAGTTGAATCTGGAACCTCCTGGTGTGAGGACATGTTTAGGAGGATATCATGGTGAGTATTTTTATCAGCTGTAACAACTGTTACTGCCGTTATTTGTCTAATCTTTTTTAATTTTTTATTTAAATATTGATTTATATTAATATTAAGTTTCTAGTTATTTAAAATACTTAACAACATTTAATGTTATTAAGTATTTTGTCTGTGACAGAAAAACCGATTGGAAAACCATAGATTCACATATCCTTAACGAGATTAGAGTGTTACGTTCTTATGATTAATCGTGTGACTCGACGGTAACGTGACACAACTAACTAAAACTCATTTGTCATTCTCGTATTGTAGACAAATAAGGCAATTCTATTATAATCCTTTTATTCTAAGCTCTAACCCCTGCCGAAACACAGAGGCGGTTTGCGAAAAAAGAAAGCGAGATCTTCAACAAGATGCTGTACTCTACATTTGAAGATGAAGTTATCTTTAAAATATATAAAAATGACATTTTTATATTATTTTTTTACATGTTCACGGTCTTGTGTAAACCAAAAAGGTTTCAACGGTTTGATTTGTGTTTTTTAGATAACACCTAGCTCATTTGTCACAAGTATTACTCAACCCCTAGTCTTCATTTTCACTTTCAAAAATTACTTACTTTCCAACAGTGATTAACATTAGGAACTAAATGTTAAAATGCTATATCTTTTATATCAAGAAAAATTTTCTGGTTTGAGCTAAATAACCTGAATATTTGATAATGGAAGCATTTCTAAGGTTTTTTTGCAGCATTGGTGGCAGAAAATATCTGAGTTCCATTTCAAGCTTTGAAGATGAGTTTCCCCGCTTTCTGTAATAATATAGGTCACAAATAAGGTGGTGTACATTAAAAGAAATTGGAAAACAAGAAAAACATTACCTTGGGTAACATTTGTGATACACAAATACTGGAAATACTCAGATTCAAAAATTCTTTAAACAGTCATAACTTTAGGTAGCTCGTGACTGCAATGCTTGTCTGATACTTAATAAGTAGTTAGAAGGTAGGGAAAATGAATGATTGAGAAACAAGTTTTATTTTTAATTTTGGGTCCACTCTAAAGAGGCCTAAACGGCTACCTTTTTAGAATCACCCAGTAATTACATGTAGTCTAGGAAGAAAATATATGGAATTTACAATCTTATGGTCAAATGAATGTAAAATAATGCCTTCATGACGTTAATGATTAAATAACTTGTATCGTTTAAGGTGTAACAGTTTTAAACAAGCAATAACAGCAATCAGTTAAAATAATATTCTTTTCAACCAGATAGTATGTTAAGGTAGACCTTACTATGAAATACTTGCAGATGGCGCAAGAGTCATTCGTCTACTTTGTGACAAAGTGCGACTATTCTCACCGATAGTTTTGCCTTGGAACGATCTCGAGACCTATTGAATTCTATTCGATTGTTTCAAGTTAAATTCTCCGTCTGTGAATCGGTGTCTAGGTTTTGTGAACTAGTCTCGACGAAACTGAACACGATGTGCTTGTATTGGTGTTCGTCGGGAGATAGAGACTCGTTCATCTCCCTCACCCGGCAGGCGATTTATGGAATACATTGGCAGAGGTTAGGAATTTTTTATGGGAGTTTTAGGGCTCGCCAATTTCGGACTCGGCTTTTTATGTATTCATAGCAGAGATTTTATATTATTGAAATATTTTGTAGTGCGAAATTAACTCCCCATAACTTATACATTCTATAGGAGAAATTGTATTGTTATGTGAAGAAATCCGTGACATTGACGTTGGAAAGTCCTAAAGCACCAAGAAAAAAAAACGAAATCCGCTGTAGGTGCACAGTTGCGAGATTCGATAGTGCGCATGCACGAGTATCTCCCCAATCTCGCAAAACATCATAGTTCTTACAGTAAGAGGCGAGGAGAGGGGGAAGTGTTTCCCCTCCACAACCGACAAAATGCACGATGTGTTTCTTTACTCACCTCGCCTCCTGTACGAGATTGTCAGAGGAAGTTCCAAAAACAACGTATCTAAACTCTGGTACTACCCCAACGGAAAACTGCGTTGAAATCCAAAAAAATTACAAAGTTATATTTCATTTCTGAAATCCCTTTATTTGGATACAAAAAGTGCCCCCAAAATAGTTCCCCCCCCCCGCGGGAATCCGCCCAATTTCGGATGTAAAGGGTTCAATAACGTTTTTTTTGTGATTTTTGGGTTTACTGTTGATTAAAAGTAAAATTTATAAAGGAAAATTTTGACCAAAATAAGGTTATTTGGAAAAATATACGATTTTTCCCCGCTAGAGGGCGCAGGAAGTACTTGTTGTAGCATCTTAAGAGAATTATATGCGTTTTAAATATAGAATTTTACACTCTTATGCACTCATATATACGCAAACAATATATATTCACACACGCGCGCATACACACACACACATACTTAGAGAAATTTCAATTCACGTGAGAGAATCTGTTCACAGACTTTAATAGATTGATTTCTTTATATTTGTATTGATTCCTTTATGATTAGATTTTGTAATTAAATATTATATTAAAGATTAATATTATATATTTTAATTAAAATCATATATTTATGATTTACATAAATCATAAATTTATGTAAATTTATATAAAAATTGAATTTAGGACATTCAAATAATTCAAATTATTAAGTAAATTTTAATAACTTTTATTACATTTTCTAATATAAAAATATATGATTAATTGCAAATATTAAATATTACTGTCGCTATCAACCTGGCTTCTTTCAACAGAAGAACGGTCACTGTTTTCTGAATTATTTTCTTGTTAGATTCCTCAAAATTATACGTGAAAATACCTTATTCAATTACATGTTCCAACTGATCAGGTTTTCTTTAATTTCTTCGGCTGGTATTGAATTTTCACAATCTCTACCATTGTAATGATAGCACATTGAAGAACATTTAAGTCCGGTTTTTCTGCAACCACAATTAACTCCATAGCCTTTGACACACTTGCAAGATATCATATTTAAAACTTCATCAGGAACAGAATGATTATCCTTTCCTAATGTCAAAGGTAAAAATCCATTTTCATTTCGAACCCAGCCCCAATCCTCAGGATTTAAATGCCTATCATACCAAGTTTGAATTTATAGGTATACTCTGAAGGAGTGAAGTTTTACTTCAGTAGGAGGTAATTTAGCGATATCAATTTTCACTCTTAGCACTTTTCAGCTAGTTCTCGTATCGTAAATCATTTAAACTGATTTTTGGATCTTTGTTTCCATATAAGTAATTCAAAAAAATTTCTTCTTGCTAAATAATTTCATTTTTATCTTTATTTGGAAGTGCAAATGTGTCTGCAACATTTCGAAGAATTTCATTTTTTTCTAACAGTTTGCAGGCATTAAACTTTCCTTTAAAATAAATTGCAGAGGTATGTCACATCCCGTAAATTCATGAATAAATAACAAATGCTCTTTTGGCATTTCTGAGTTTATGCAAGTAAAGTATAATAAACATTTTTTTCGTTCATTTACGTGGCGCGAAGAAATATACATTTTTATAAGAACAACCAAGGCCTACAAGTAAGACTAGTACAATCACAATTGTGATTTGTTTGTACTATAATAATTGTGACAGTTGGGACTGAACAGATCCCGAAGTTCCAATACATCTTCTCTAATAATTTATGTATTTTTCTGCTTAATTATACAATAAATGAATAAGATATACTGAAACAACTAGAAAACTTAGATTTAGAATATTTACTGCCTAGCTCAACGGTTTCCCACCTCGAGAAAAGGAAAATAGTTTTGGAATATTCGATGACATTTAGATAAAAGTATGTAAAAGAAACTGGGGAAATTTTCTGAAAAGTAAACTAAACATTCGTGGTATAAAAATCTGTCTATTTTAGAAAATTAATATTTTCTCCGTGAGATGTAGTATATTTCACCATCACCAATTATTGCAATTATTTAGTTTACATGATCGCTAAAGTAATTTTTTTAGTTTAAATCCATAAATTTTATTTATTTACGCCAATTTCAGACATTATAGGGATTTAATTCTACCTACGCTAGTACTACCTTAAATATAACTGAATACAGCGGACATCAACGGGAATAACCCTAACTCTCACCTGTGCGAGGTTCTTTCGTCACTTTGACCGAATCTTCACATATTTCGCGACCCCTTTACAATGCTACTTTCCACTCAGATTCAATAAATATTGTATACTTTAAATCGCAAAGAAAAGCATAGTTCCATTTTGTAAACAAAGCAACGAGTAAAAACAAAGGAAACTACAAAACATTTAAAACATGAAATCAGTATCCCTAAACAATGACTTAATTCATAGACAACCTCCACTCATTATCTTCATTATTTTATAAGAAGTTTTAAAAACGTTATTTTTGAATCGCTGAATATTTCAGTCCCTAGACTGAAGTCCATTTTTTATATTCATTACTACAACAACCTCTACCAAAACTTCCACTATGTCTTGTCCCCGAATTTTCTACCATTCCTTCATCTTCCCTCAACATAATCATTTAAATTATGTTGGTATGTATCTTGTTATTCGTTCAGTGTTTGTACTTGTTAGTTATCATTCTTGATCATGATTTTCTTTATTGAGTGAATAATCGTTAATAAGCTAATTTTGGAATCTAAATCAATTGTGGGCAATTTTCTCCTCTCATTACGCACAAAGAATGAAATTATGCATGGTAAGGTAAAACTTACTTTAAAATCTCAAGTTAATTTGAGTTTTATAAATATAACAAATTCTTTTTTTTTTAGAATTCTTTATTTTCCATATCCCTTAATTTATGTTGTTGTTATTTCAATTGTTTTTTTTCTTATTTTCTGGTGTTGCCTAATATATAATGTACGAAGAAAATACATGTCTATCAACTCTAAATGAATTTGGTTTTGATTTAATACTCAAAGAAAAACGTACAAAATTATTACTCATAAAATATACGTCCTGTAGTAAGACATGTGTGATAATGTTTATTAAAGATTCCTAAATATATTAATCAAGTTCGTTTTTCATTAACCTCTGCTTGAGTATTATTGTTTTACACGCACCTTTTGTGTAGGAGCATTTGAATTTTCAATGTTTTCGCCTTTCGTCTGACATACAAAGAGCACGAGATAGCAAGTCTGCTGAATACTGCGTGTTGATTGTCAGCACGAAGCATGATTTCGCGAGATTGCGTGTTGCCAACTCTATGGAAATCGAATCGAAACTTTCACTTCGAGAAGCTACTCCGCCTCAAGCAGCAGCGAACACCAAGATAACTCTCGGGCTCGGAAGAGAAGAAGGAGAGCCAGGTTCGGAAAGGAATGGGTCACCCAAAAGTCTTTGACTTGCATTCCCCCATTTTGTCGTTGACTCCTTTGCCAGTGGGAATCTTTTGTTTCCATCCCTTTCGTTATAACCTTTAGGGTTACAGATTACAACTCGTCTGCATTGGTTTTCTCATTTTACATTGCAAATAAACCGATTTTCAGCTAAAATTTGTGTTGTGATTCTTTTACCAAATTGGTAAACATTCACCTTCNATTGGTAAACATTACCTTCATTTTCTTCGTCTTTCTGTTTAATAATATTTCATACTTATAATTGCGATTTGTTTTATTAAAATAATTTACTTTTAAAAGAATTCCAGATACCTTTCACAATGGCTTGATGTATCATGAAATGTAATTTGTATATTGTGGAACAACTTACGATTCATCGTCGTAAATATTTTGTCACAGAATTTGATTCTCGCAAGCGTATAGTGTTTCTATAATTAGCTACATATTTATTATTTGCGTTTGTGCATTTCCTATTCTTTACGCTCAATACTCTTTTTGAATTCTCGACAAATATAAGATGATTGTAGACTTAATAGTCAAATCGGTTTTGTAGTTGTCTATACCATTCGTAGTACAATTTATTCAAACGTTACATCCCATTTGTGAATGTCTAGAAAAAAATTCCAATGCAAAGTATTTTTCCGATCCATTGTCTCCAATCCATTCAGCAATGCCGTTAATAGTAGTGCATTTACATTCCTTGTTATACACCAACGCGGTATCTCCTGTTCAAGTTTTGACCTCCACCACATTCTTCGAGTACATCTAATGTGACTTTCACTTCGTCTGACCTTCTACTTCTATTCGCAAATTTTGGAGATGACTACCGCATCCCACGCTGTACACACCCACGCTCACACTCCAACACCCCTCCACCCAAACAAGTCTCTGTCGCCTTAGACGCTTCCTGCTCAGTCGAGTTGCTTGCTTGTGCCGGCTTGCCTTCGGGCAAAGTCTAATTCCGTTTTTCGTTATTGAAATGAGTCATAGCTCACACATCAAGATATTACACCTACCACTCAATTTCCTCAACATGAACCTTATGTGAACCGTTAGACTTCAAAGGAAGGAACATTTATATGAAGAGTCTAAATTGTTGGTAAAGTTCTCGTCATATATAATACTAAATCATTACACGGGGAAAAATCGCATAATGTATAAAAAATAAATTTGTACTACGGGAAGAAGAGCGTATAAATTATTTGATACAAATGTTTTCGTATTTTATTCTCATGATTTTCGTTAATAGTTACATCGTTAATTGGAGGGAATTCAATACATAAAAAAGGCAGCACATACAAAACGAAATCTTGATAGTCGATTATTCTAAAAGATATAATATTTAATTAACCTTGAATTAGAAGCATTTCAAGTATATATTCTCCTTGAATTCAAGAATTTTTAATCAATAAATATTTTTTGGTTGAGTAAAGATAATGTATGGTACGGTAACATAAACGAGGATCAAGGTGAAAAAAAGTTCCGTGAAGGAAAAAATACAAAAAAATGTTGCTTAGTTATGTGTTCGTCTTTTAATTTGGGAAAAGACATTTCTCCCTTTAAAAATCTAGATACTCAGATGATGCCAGAGCAAATAGTGCATACTCATGTTCTATCAGGTAAAATTCGAAAGTAGCACGAAAGCATCATTACATGGACAAGTGTAAAAATAAAACTTATACTATCTAATGTAAATAAAGTTATCAATAAGTCGAATGTAAAACTAATTAAGGATATACTTATTTACTTCAAGGGGAAGCATAATGGAATGTTCTAATTTCCAATTGAGTCGGAGAGAATTGGTGGACGACGAGTCAACAAATCATTATACTTTGAACAGTTCCTACCCTTCATATTTTGGAAATATTGTCAACTTTATATGATACGTCGATATAAAAAAATTCTCTCAAGAAAATTAATTTTCAGTTTTAAAAAATACATCACTTCTATGTGAAATCTCGTCGTTGCGATTTTCTAAACTACAAACATCTTACGAAATTCTCTGCAGTCTATCGGGGACTCAGGGTTACAAATTTGAAAAGCGGGATTCTCCTTTCTCCTCATCGCGCGATCATGCTCTTCGGAAACCAGAAATCTACACTCGGAAACGGGTATTCAATGCTTCGCAGCTGAATGGAGAACTTCGATTCGTTGCGCAAAAGGAGTGGAGAATATTTCATGGTTGATCTATCGCCATATAAATCGAGGCTGATCGGTAACAAACTTGTTGAACGTTGGCGCGCGCCAACGCGGACAAGCATGTGAGTGAGTGAGCGAGCGAGAGCGCGGCGGTTCAGTTCGGCGCGTGTGGGTTGAAGGCGGGGCGTGCGGATTTTAAGGGACGTTTTCGTGTGATACACAGCTCCGCGACACGCGACTGAGTCGTGGCTATTCCAGCGTCCCGTCCGTCCGTCCGTCCATCGGGACGATGGTAGGAGACTCGTGAATATTAATAGGCTGGTCGAATCGATAGAGAGTACTCGATAGGCCGATGTGTTGATGTTCGTTGGAATAGTGGTTGCTGCCCAATCTCGACGTTGTGGGTATACAACCGGGGAGTTCATCTTGTTCGACATGTGATTCATCGTATGCTATTTTTATGAATCTATAGTGCGTACAGAACGATATGGAAACGACGCTCACAAGTTGATTTGAGAATATGTTCATAATTTGTAACGTATGGCGCTTTTCAGCTATATCTTTTTGAATTATTACTCGTGTAATTCATCTATACTGAAGCAGAAAACATTTTATTATACATGTTACTCTTTTAATTATAACACAGACATAATGTTTGTAATAACTATCTTGAAATACTTTGAATATTTATGTTACCCTACAGTTTATTGAAATGCACTTATTCAAGACAGATTGAAATCAAAAGATTTCAAAAAAATGTAAGTTCGTATAATACAATTAAAATAAAAAGGCATTTAACTTCATTGAATACTTAAATACTAACTCGTATAGGAGTACAGAATGACAAGTTCTGCAATAATGAATACTGTAATTGGAAGATTTAAAGTTAATACAGAGCATTCATTATCTTCTATATCATTTCAGTTCATAATTTCCGACAAAGTAGTTCACGACAGTGTCATCCAGCTTAACATTTTATAATAAATTATAAATGTTTGAATTTATTACCTTCATATATTGGAGTTTCCTCTTCATGTTGTCGTTAGATGTTAACGTTTTAAGCTATACTTTATCATCAACGCCAGTAGTAATAAATATAAGATAAAGGTATTGTATAGTATATATTTAATATTACGGATTTTAAACTTTTATCTCTTGGCAGGTAAATCCTCTGCAATCCTTTTTTAACACGTTATTAAGGGAAAGAGATTTATGAAACTGCGCAATGGATTTTTTATCCGTAATAATTCTTCAAATATTTATAATTGTGTGGAAATAGAATCAATTCAGTTTTTTATATTACAACGTAATACAATAAGAAGAAATATAATTGAGAGCTAATATTAAAATGGTCACCGGCATATTCATTAAAATATATTATAATTCCCATATTTTATCTTCCAATAGATATCACGTGTGGTAGCGTGCTTCAGAGAATTCTTGTACTGCTTAATTTCTTCCTAATAATCCAACTAAATATGATGGGACCTATTTAATGTCGCATAGTGTATAACAAAGTTCTGATTATTGTTATCTAATTAATTGTTTATGTAAAAAACATGAAAGAGAGTGAGATTGATTTGACGATGAACATAAGCTACCACACTTATGTTACGGAAGCCCTCACTGAAAATTTCACTTTGTCTAGAGATAAAAACCACGTTCGTCCATTTTTGAGCCCGTACGAAGCAGAAACACTATTTTTCATAACTTTTGGGGAGTTTCTGGACTTATGGACTATTATTTCACCTAATCATACTACTTGAGTGAAATAATTAAGGAGGAGAGATGTTGGTTTGAAATAGATGAAAACCGAACCCACATGAAATATTAAAACTATATTTACTTAATATTTTAAATAATTGTTATTGAATAGTTGTGACAAATGACTTAGCATTGTGATATCTCATCTGTGCTACGTCGTCCCATGTGTTATAACCATTGACCACCACCCATTTAAGTAATCTATGATAATTAAGGTGAATTCTGTGAAAGGTGTGTGACATGGAACGCAGAAAATGTTGTGAAAGTATCTAAAACTTCTAAGAACTCTTCGTCAGAGCGACTAGGTTTATGTACTCTCAAAAAAATTTAAATATAGTTTGAATCATTTTGTATCCAGTGACGATAAATTTTCATACCCTTACAGCGCAAAATTTTGAATTATTTGACTTTAAATTACTATGTAAATTTCAAAAACTATTTTCTTGCATGATTGTGTTGTCTTATGGCTCATATTAATTTAGTTTTATGTGTACTCAACTTTGGCACGGTTGTGTACATAAATTCTGTAGCCCCATCCTGGCCCGGGTTTTTCTCCGTTTTTCCTTCTGGTAGAGGCGGATTTATCATACAGGTTCTCTAGGCTTTGTCTAGGGGCGTGTTTATTGTAACAATAAATCGTGAATTTAGTGTTATTTCAATTCTTATGATTTTTAAACACTATACTCAGAATAATCTATAGTTCGATAATAACTTGTACATGTAATTTTATGCTTAAAATTACAAACATATTGACATTCTATTAGTATTATAACTCGCAGCCAACTTTTTATCTTATCTAGGAACTTTTGCTGAAATTTTTGAATCCGCCTCTGCCTTAGGGCCCTTGATCGGAATTGATGGGATGGTCCCTTGCTTGCTTCCGGAGAGTAAATTAGTTTTTTTCCTCTACGTGGTCATACGCAGTTTGTACTGTTTTTTGACATTAAATTTATAAATTATAAATTTATGGGCTTATATAGAGAAACTTTCACGGGCTCATGCTTTTTTGATATTCTGGCAAAATATCGGCTTAACATAGCAAAAAAACTACTAAAACATAGCAAATGGAAATAGGAACGCAATTATTTTACGACTTTCATACCTTGCGGGGCATATTCAAGAATAATTCACCAAAAACTGTGGAAAATGGCAGCCACATCACGTGACTGAAGACAATACGACCCTTGTCAAAGGAAGAGTCAAACGACAGTCTAAATTAATTATCAAGTTTTAAAATCACAAAATAATTGTTCACATCCAATATTTAAAAAGTCGGTAGAATGAAATATTAAGGAATTGAATTTGTGAATATTTTGGTGAATATTTCCAAGTTTCGTGAATAGTTGGCAACTTGGTTTCAGTCAACGAACAAATAATACCTTAAGGATAGCAAATAGTCCCAAAATACGGGGAAACCATGCGCCGGGATTACAATCTATCAAATGAGCTTTTACTCTCCCTTGGATCGCTCTCTTTAAAACTTTTTTCCAGACCAGACAGTTGCTACAGAAGAAGAAGAGATTGTTGTGACTTTGAGGCACGAGGGGAGGCTGTGGTGACTGCGTGAGGACGGAAAGGCGCGTTGAGGACACTCGTCGTCTCGGAGTAATTGCGCCCTCCGGCTATGAGGACTGGGAACGCTCCACGGTTACGAGCGAGGAGGTCGGCGAGTTCTTGGGATGCGGCTGTCCGCGTACTCACTCACAAACCTACCCTTGCTATTTGCAGATATTTCAGAGCTTTAAATTTCAAACCGTATTTTTTCCCTCATTGACCGGTCACTTGAAAAATCATGCACATCATGTAGAGTCAAACTTGAATCTTTAAAATGAAAGTATACTTTTTTCAATTGTTTTTCTATCGTGTGACGATCATCTAGCGTGACTCCTCAAGACGTTCAGGATACTTTATAGAAACCGCTTTTCAAAACATGCCAACGTTTCAGCCATTTATATTTTGACCTTTGTTAGGGTTTCAACAAAATCTGTGGATGTTCTATCTGGGAGTAATGAATTGTACAATTTATACAATTAACATTTGCGACAAAGACTTACCTAGTTACAACACGTACTTCTTTCGTCTGAGCGGCTTCCTTCCTGGTCGCACGATATTACCTTGTGCTAGTTCAGGACTATGTGATTCACTATGGCTCAAGAAGAATACCACAAAATAAAGATGGCTGAAATTTTGGCGTATTGTGAATAGGACTTCTATTAAGCGACTTAAACCCGAAATTTATCCTAAAGATTGTGAATAAATAACCTATTATTTCACTTCGATAGTATTGATTTTTCCAAGATACTTCAAATCGAAATACATTTTAAGTATCAGATCTCCTATAACATGCATAGTACCATCTGTTCATTCAATTACATGCTAAATATAGATGTAAACACAGATCTGAATAAACTAATAAATATTTTTTAAAATGCATTCTAATGAAAGGTTCTGAATGACTGCGATGCATTCCTTGATGGTCTTACGATGGCTTCACAGGGTCACACTGCACTATCCCAAGCTATCTCTTACGGCTTTCAAAGAAATTCGACTTGCGAAACACAATTTTCTCTCACGATACTCATTAAGCGGAACTCTTAACTAATTTTAATTGTTCGCCTTTGTACTTTCTTCCGTCTTAAACTACATAATCCATTTGAAGCTGAAAGATAAATAGTGACAACACGCCTAACATTCCATTCATTTTCCCTTATCTTGCAACACGGGACTATGGACGAGTATAAACGTTTATATTTTCCTTGACACACGGATAATTGTAACGAAGAGTTCTTCATGGTCAAACGGGGACTCTGCTCTCAGCGGGTGTTATTTTAATAAAAATTAACTCGTTCCTACGAATTTATGTTTTTTGTTCAACGTCCTGAATACTTTGCTCACTTTTATTGAAAATCCATGAATTTGTTGTACGTAGTTTAGGTGATGAAGATTCCATCTGATTTTTGTACCAATGCGACCAATTTTGTATGCAGGAACCTTCATAAGGTTTAACTGAATGAATATAACCACGTTCTTATGCAATAAACATGAATTTCCTTGTTCTATGAAACCCCACTTCTGCGGTTACAAATGATATTTCACTTTCAGGACTAGACAACATCGTCTATTTACCTGTTACACTTACGGTCTAATCACAAGTGTTTTCCTTTTCACTTCTTAGAAAGTATTTCTAGACCTACATAACTCAATGTTTTGGGGTATTTTACTCTAGAACCTCGTTTACAGAATTCAAGTGGATAAATTATGTTATCAAAATGCATTTTTATTTACAATTTTGTTTGTTTATATTTAAAAATGATTTGAAAATATTAGCTTTCTTGTGTGTGGCTTATCGTATAATCTGAAAAAGTCGACTGCGTTATTGAATTACAGTAATTCAATAAACTGTTACTTGATTAAATATAACTTTTGGTAACTCGAGCCCCCTATGTGGTCCAGTTCTGATGCGAATGCCCGAGGGGCATCTTTATTGCGTTTTAGTAGTTTTTTCGTTACTCACTGTTTTGTAAATATTTTTATATACTTGGTTGTTACTTATACAAAATATATAACTAGCGTTTTCTCTACAGTGCATTGTTTCATTGTTCGAACCCCATACCCAGATTATAGGGTTTTTTTTATTTTAATCACCACCGGCCCCAATTAGGATTGGATGAATGAGGCACTATAGTTCCTATCAGAATTAAGTACATTTGTCGCAGTGTAGTAGAAAAATATACATCTTATCTTAAAGATCATGTATTTTAAAAAGTTTACGGTAGTATTAGAGCCGTCATTTCCAGTTACATTAGATGGACTCTGGGAAGCAACGTTAAGAATGTAGGTTCTCGGCTCGTATTGAAGTATAGTACAGTATATGACTTAAGCAAGGATGAACTAAATAATCATAATTCTATTCTTTTCTTTTTATGCATTATTGAAATGTGTGTGTAATAAATCGTATATTTTCGAATTCAAAACTATGAATCATACCTAATACATCATGTTGTATAGTAACATTCAACAGCAATAAATTCAACCAAGTATTTTTGCTGCAAATGACGTCATTTCCCTTATCTGCATTGGCGACAAAATAAAAATATCTGAGCACGACATGATGTGACGTCGTGAGAGCCATGTTCACCCAACGAAACTACGCATAGAGCCATGCAGCCAGCAACAGCTAGCCAACGCTTCTTAGTCCACGTGACGTTGATTCAGGAACGTTTTATCGTATTGCTCCCAGGACTTTCTACTAAGTTGGCCATACATTTTTTATTGTTCCAGCAAGATCTAAATCTTTTTTTACTATTTCGCAACAGTGTTTATCCCACTGGGTTAAATTGTAGCCCTCAATAATAATATTTTTTAATTTTAACAAAAGTTTTTTAATTCATGAAATTTATAAACATTAATTTTGAAACACAATTTGTAATTACTTTCAAATTTAAAATACGTCACAACAATTTATTGTATTAATATTCAGAGGAAAATGAGTGGGAAAATTACATAAATTACGACAGTGGATATATGATTGCGTGTCAGACACACGGAATTAAGTATGAAGAGCAGAAACGCAAGCAATCTATTCAACAATGTCGCACAACAGATTTTAATTTTCACTACGTTGTTCCAGATAGTTACCAAATATTACACTATAACAGAATAAACCATTAACAAATTAGTCTAAAGAAACACAGTGTTCGATATTCGTTCAAAAGTTAAAAATATGTCACATAGAGGCAATATTTAACACTTCAACAATTTTGGCTTCTCACAAGGAAGTAAGTTTTGTACTTAGTCTACATGCCCAATAAGGCGGCAGAGTTTCGTTTTAAAATGCGGACTCAAAAGATACGTACACTCGCTATACTGAAGAAATCGTATTTCAGTGTTTTCGTTTAAAATTTAAAATATGTCACATAGAATAATGCTCTATGTATGTACACTTACAATAATACAGTACAATATCCAAGTGCCAAGAAATGTTTTTGAACATTTCAGAGTAGATAGGAAAGAGAATGATACGATATATTGTACTACATACCAATAAACGTAATGTATAATTGCTTTACTTCTGTTTCATTGAATCAACCTTCACTGAAGGTAAATTAACAATGATGGGAATACTCAGGAAAAATACATGGGAAGCTTCTCCCTAGTTTGCAATTTTAGAAGCATGAAAGTAACGAACCGCGGATTTAATTACGTAACAAACTTTTGATAACTTCGTTATGCATAGTTTCATAACGGGACCGCAGATACCAAAACACAGTTGATTTGATCACATTTTATTTTTAAAAATCTTGTTTATATTCTTCAAAAAATGTGTTGCGAAGTTGATTGTAGTTGCAATAAATGTTCATTTCCAAGAGAATGCCCTTGCCAGATTTGACCATAAATCTAATTTATACAGCGACAAGAGTTAACGTTATATTCGTTCCTCAATCTATCAAAGGCAAGCTCCTCCTGACAAGTTAACAAAATCTATGAGAATGACAGGATCAGGTTTAAAAATATTTATCTGCTGAACGGCAATGACAAATGGCACGTCGAACATGCTCAGTATGTAACATTTGTATTGGACGTTTGAAGAAAATCGGCATACAGTCTTTGAAGAAGGGTTCCCAGAGAGAATTATTACTGAGAATTCGGGCGATTGAATAATACGGTGTAGCTTAGTTACTGTTTTTTAACTTAATTTTTAATTGTCCATACGTTTACACTCAACAAAAATTTGAATTGGGAAGTTTCTTCACAAAAAAAAGAAGAAAATGCGTCAATTCTTAGTAGTCAATTATAATACTGTCAATGTCAATTTAATAATATTTCCAAGAAAAAGTTTGATAGCTCAGGATTTTGAAATCTTGCTTTTATTAAGCGAAACCAATTTGAAATATTTTCAATTAAATAAATCTCGTTTCTTTGAGCGTGGAAATCGAAAGAATTGCTACGATATAACAAAATTTAATTTGAGAACGGGTATTGCCATAGGCGACTATTATTTGCAAGTCATTCGTGGCAACTCTGGGAACTACTGAACGAAAGGTCCTGTGAGGACAACTGACGGCTGTACAAGCAACGACTAGACGAATGAACTCTAAGTAACTCCGTAAAGCTGCAGTGTTGCCAAGTACATGTACCACAGCTTGGACATGATAGTTGACTATATTAAAGCCCACCTAGCTCTCACGTAGTTTCTTAAGGCACGACTAACAAAGCGCTAAATTATTATCCTAATGTTTGAAAAATGTAAGAAAACGTATGGGTCATTCCAGCCATAATCGGCATAAAATTTTCCCGACTCATTCAGATTTTGCTAATATTTTTTCTAGGGGCTTATAATATTGTATAAGTAAGGAAAATATTTATTAAGTTTTTATTAATCTGTATTTGTTTAAATAATTATTTAGTCGATTTTCCCTTAGCGTAAACAGCACATAACCGCTAGTTAAAAAATCGAAAAAATTTCGATCAAACCCGCTTGGAAATTAAAACCAACTTAATTTACTGATTGTAGACACTTCATTTTATAGAAAAGTAACATTCAGACACATAAAATGGCAATATACGTTTAGAATTTCAACAAAAATATCAAAACATTTTTTCGTCAAAAAATTATTTCTCAAATACTCCATCTCACAATTTAATGAAGTTGAAAATAGTCTGAAGAACTCTAATTCTCCAATCTTTGGTGTGGGAAATTCACAATTTAGTAATATAATATAAGTTATAGTAATTTAAAGTTAAAATTTTGATTTTCACGTATTTAAATTCCTTGCTAACTCATCACGACTTGAAAACCAATATATGAATTATAAATAAACACTTTGATTTTTTAATATTTATTATATAAAAGATATAAGATTTGTCCAGTTTCAATTCTTCAATTTTTGTTTCAAAAAATGCTTCCGAGATAGCGCTTCCGCACCTCACGGCCTTGACAGCTTGCGTTCACTATAATTTTATTTACCTGTATTTACAACGATCGGCAACTGTTAGCAACAGTTGAACCATAAGAAGAAAAGAGAATGTCAGCTGTATGGCTTTAGGTTATAGTAATGTATCGTACATTTTGTACTTGTAACTGTTGCTGTTACCATGGATTTACCTAGGAGAACGTGTTCACTAGGAGGTCACGGTATTAAGTGTTCCGTTGAAGATAATTTTAAACATGTGAATACATTTTCTGATAGAGATCTTTATTTAATTCGTTGTAGAAGTGAAACTAATGTAGAATTAGAAACAATCTGTGTAAGCCATGAACATTGGTTTGTAACTTTTTATTCGGGAAACCCGATTTTTTAACTCGCTGTTTTGTGCTCTTTACGGCGAGGGAAAATCGACCAAACAATTATTTAAACAAAAACAGATTAATAAAAACTTAATAAATTTTTTTCCTTACTTATACAATATTCTAAGCCTCTAGAAAAAATATTAGCAAAATCTGAATGTGTCGGGGAAATTTTAGGCCGATTATGGCTGGAATGACCCGTATACCTTTTTACTCTAATAAGTGTTATTTAATAATGTATTAGTTTAAAAATCGTATTAAGGTTGCCATCAAATAAAGGAGATTGTCTAGATAAATGACATTATCTTTAGAGTAGACAATTCTTTATAGAGCTTGACTAGATAAATAACAATAAATTTAATAATAATAACTGTCACAAGGAACTGAAAATAATTTGCTTTCAACTATGTCCTATATGTTTCTAAAATAACGTACTGGTTTAAAAATTATATTTGTGCAATACACTCTATTATATAACGACCGTAATAAAAATCTGCACAAGGCTACTGTTTAACGGTGTCTATATGAGGGTGTTATTTCATTAACAGTAATCAATAGAAAACTCTCACGCAACGATTTCGGTCAGCAACGCTATTAAATTAACGGGGCAATCATTTGTTTTCCACTGTATGAAGCCCCGAACCACATTCCGCAACAGCATATTGAAAATCAGAGTTCTTCGTCAGCTGAAATGCGTGGAATTGGGCCAATTAAAAAGTCGAATTCAATGCCTTCATTATTCCATTAGTGGTCTCCAGCGCATCCCACCTGCCTCTTCGGCACACACTCTGCTTGCGTTGCTACGAGGTGGCATTCTTCCCAGCTCCCCCACCAACCTTCAGCAGAATAATGGGGGAAATCCCTGGGTTGTAAATCTCTGCTGGTTCCCCATATGAAGACGTAAGCCCCGTGTAATGCCTTGACTGCACAATATGTGGCGGCCATTTTCGTTACAGGCGTAGAGCACGGGGAGTCCCCTCCATTGCTACCATCTCTTGTTGGGAACGTTCGCAAAAAAAGTGAAGAGCGGGAGGCGGCTTCCAAAAATCACGGAGGTGATGAGATTCCCTCGTCGTCATATGAATGATCACAGTTGTTCTTCAGAGGGTGTGGATGATACGAAAGTAGGAAGATACAGATGAGCAATAAGAATTTTCGAGCGGTGGGTGATGATGAGGAGGTGAAGAGAATAGGGAGTTAAAGGAAAGGGTCGCTGCAGATATAGGGGGTCTCGCATCCCAATTTATTTCGGCGCCCACTGCGGTGCAGGCGGCGCCCAGGGCGATGTAAGTTTGTAATGGCGATCTGACACGGCACAGGAACGGCGGCAGGGCACGCTACTGGCACTCTCTGCGTACCTGCAGAGAACACAACGTGCAGGTGGCAATCACGTTGCGAAGATAGCCTTGGTAGTGACGGCGGCAGTCAATGAAATGCATAAAATTAATTTATAAATATTACAACGAAGCATGCCTCTTGCAGAAGAGAGAACCACTTTCCTGTTCAAGATACTTTCTCGGCATTTATTATGCAACATTTATTACTAGGAGAAAACAAAGCTTTGGATTTGAAAGCAGATCGTAATTCAATATCATGCTGGTATTGAAGGCAAATTTTATCATTCAATAAGTTTATCGTGTTACAACTGTATTGACTTATGAGTTGGAGGCTGATTTGATTCTCTACCTATAGGATTGGAATGCTTTTCGTTTCTCTTTTCTTTTCGAGTTACGTTCAATCATGCGTTGCGAAGTAATGAACTTTACGAGATTGACGAAGCGTGGTCGAAAATAGGAAATTGATCTATAACTCTTAATGCTATGACGTTAATTAGAAGAAACTGACTCATCTATTCTCTCAAAACTTCATCTGTGTCAGTATTATTACTGAATAAGTGGCTTGTATACTGCTTTAAAAGATTCTTGTCGTAAAATGCGTAATTTTAGTGAACAAATGACTTGGGGTCCAAAACTTGGGTTTATTATTTTACAGTTTATATCAGTTTATTTTCTTTTATTTTGGTTTATAGTCTTCCATATCATTTTCTACTACTATAACTCTATTATTATCTATTATTATGAAATTCATTTTTTTTTCTGTGTTTCAGATATGTCCTATAAGCCGAGAGCTCCAATCATTGAAGGTAAGATCTTTTGAACATATTTTTACTTACAGTAGGCGTTTACGATTCACATTCAAGTATAGCCAAAATCATATTCCCTAGTACTACAAAGGGGAGGAGGGCGGAACTCCGGGGTTCTTAATTTTTCATATTCTTCAAAATTTGTACTGAACATTAAGCATTAAACATTACCGAGTATTAGGTTGTATGAACGACTGTTGATCTTATACGTCTATCATTAGAGTTGGCGTTGTGTTTACATGAATAAAAATATTTTCAGTAAAAATAAAATATGAACCTTTGTAAGAGTGTAAGAGAAAATTTCATTCAGGCGTACACCTACGACCCCCTTCCCCCTTTAGCAAATCATGATTACGTACCTAAGTGCTACATGTTTTTGTCATCGATTTTTATCGAGTGTAGGTTCATATGTTGATCATCGGTTTTTATTAGAAATATATGTTATGTTTTCTTAGGTTATAATTGATTTTTATAATTAAATCTTCTTACATCTAAAATAATTAGAGACAATAATTACTTATCTAAGGTGGATCATAAGTGCACGTTTTACTCGCACCCTTTTCAGTCCTAGTATTCAATATTATTTAATTTTATAAATCCAGCTACGTGAATAATAATATTTGAAACATTTACTTTTATAAATGTGTACAAAAAGTACAATCAATTGGGAATTGACTTCAGGTATATTTTGATTGGAAATTTTGTGAAATAAACTTACGTTTTTTTAACTAACTTCTGTACATAACTTTATTTACGTGAGTAGAACTAATAATTAATTACATTAATGTACATAATACTGTTACTTAGATTAAAATTCTTAAAAAAGTATGACAATGGGTTTTAACTGTATAGAGTTTATGATAGTAGGGAATTATTATAATCTTATTAGTTTAATTATTGTACTTCGACTCAAGAGCTTGATAGAAAATTTTCTCCTTTTCCACCACTGTTTATTAAAATTCGAAAATCCGAGGCAAGAGATCTTGAGTCTTACGATTATTGCTTAACCCGTTTAGCCACCATTGTGCGAAAGCGTGAACGTTTTTTAGTGCAGTCGAGAGCCAACGACCCTCCGCAGGCCGATAATGTTGGATTGGGTTGACACTGTGCTTTCCTGGAGGCGCTTCATGCGGCAGGCTGCGCGTCTGCTGTTGTTCCACGGCGAACGTCGCTCTTTTTATATTCCATTGTTTTTATTTGCTTGCCTTTTTTTCTTTTTTCTTTTTTTTTTTACAAGCGCTCCATGCGAATATTTCATGCGTGAGGCGTTGGCTGCGGACAGAGTAGAAGGGTAGAAGGGTATAAGTGGCGGAAATGGCAGAAATGGTGGATGGGTAGGAGCGGGGACTGTGGTGGATGGTTTTGGAATTGGAGAATGAAGTTATATGATGGAGAAAGCGAAGATTGCTGACGATACTATGTATGCTGACAATGACTGTCTATTACCATTTGTAGAATAACGTGATATATTAACTTAATTCCTCTACGGAAACGTTTTAGCCTCGCCTCGATCTACGTTTGGCACCAGCATTTCTCTCGTAGTACAGGGAGTGGGGTTGGGAGGGGGTAAAAAAAATGTTTGTTTTTTTATCGTGGTTTGTTACTTGTTGATTCAAGTAGTACTCAAGAATTGATGCAGGGAGTGACTTAAAAACGATGTAACATATGCAACACATTACAACATATCTGTTAATATATTTTAATTTTCGGTGCATATATGAAGATATTCTAAAATAAATGTTTGTGTATTTCTTCAAATAAGTCTTGCATAAAAGAACATGAATCTACTTATACTGTGCGTACTACATTGAGCTGGTTTTGCCCAAATATTAACACCTTTTTTATATTAAATATAAGATTCACATTAATGGAATTTCTCCGCGGAACAAAAGTTCAGACGTAAATCGCTAATGCAAAAAATTCTATATCAACATATATTGTGTATACAACATGAAATTTCTTCTTTGAGAATGTGATGATACTAATGCCAATCTCTTTGTGCATTGGTGGAAGCTATACTAATGAGGCTCCACTCACCAGTGATTCTCTCTGAGTTTACAAACATTTCTCCATTTCCCACCAAACTGCCGCATAGATGTGACGTCGCTGGTACAATGGATGCAAAAGCTAGTGATTAGATGATAGAATGTATGTTTACAAAAGTAGTATAAAGGTTATAATTTTAGTTTAAAGAATTCGAACACTGAAGAAAAATAAGTAATTAGGTAAAGTAAATAATGCTTTACTCTATTAAGAGAAAAAATCGTAGATTCTTTATCAATTTATTAGAAAGAGGTGTTTTGTGTTGACGAATATGTTTTTTTTTCAAGAAAACAAAAATAAAGTATTACATACAGAGAAAAAGTCGATTTATCTTTTAATAAATCTATTGCATTCGTATGCCAGGGTGATCTTGTACTTATTCTCTTGCTCTCTATAGGTGAGTCCAAGTTGTTTGAGAATCTTTATTGGGTCTGTAAAAAGAGCATAACACAAGGAGTTTGTTAACATAATGAAATACCATTAAAAATGATCTATTATGATTTAGCACATGAAATGAAGGTTTTTTATATTTTCATTAAGATTTCGCCAAAACATATGTTGCTGAGTTATGTTCACCAAGAATCATATTACTCAAAGTATGTGCGGAGCATAATATTTGTTTAAAAAAATTACATTTTCATATTTGATCCTTTAACATTATAAAGCAATTTAATTATGTACTGAATATAATTAAAAGTTATCTTTACAAGAATAAATAATTCGAGTTTTTTTAAATTTATTTTGCTTTTTTAAAAAAATGTTTATCCTTTGATACAGCATCTCAAAAGTGTTGTTTGACATAATTTTTAAATTTTCTTTTTTATGGTGTTATTTTTGATTTAGTACTCATGATCTTCAGCGCCGCAGAAAGTTACTCTGAAAATTATTTGGAGAGATATTTAATGCATACATTAAGCTTTACTGAGTAATTTCTTCAATATGTAAATT
Organism: Laupala kohalensis; assembly: GCA_002313205.1. NCBI lineage: Eukaryota > Metazoa > Arthropoda > Insecta > Orthoptera > Trigonidiidae > Laupala > Laupala kohalensis. The sequence goes on along the minus strand of NNCF01128162.1, from coordinate 33,203 downwards.
AACCACGTTTTCATTTATTATTCTTTAGAGTTCAATTACACATGGAAAGCATATATTTGTTATCCCGCTACTTAATTGATTTTTGCTCTTTCGACGTGATTCCACTAAATCACGTGGCATAGCGCCATTTTAATAAGACCCGTCTCCACCTCGCCGCGACTTTATCAGACCGTAAACCCGTCTAATTAATGACTTGAAACGCCGCTGGCGAAATCCCGACTCGGCTTCTGAGGGGCTGACCTAGCCTGCCTCTCCACGTTCCTGAGTGCAACCAAGCACTTCATAGCACCGTTTACTCTCAGGCACTAAATTAAACAATTCTACGGACATATTGATGCATTAAATTGGATTAGCTTATGTTATTCCTGTAATATTCATGGTGCAGGAAATTTTCGTGGGAAGAAAGAGTTAGTCAGAAAGAAAGTTTAGTGTTTGCACGCAAGTGAAAATACTTGCATTCATTTTTAGACATTACGTTTCGTGCACGTTGCAGTTCTTTAAATGTGAGGTGAAATAAATCACTTACATTGATTTCAAATTGGCTCTATAAAATATTTTAAAGAAATTGTGTTATCATATAGTGAAAGCAAGTATTCTTGTATTTTTGTATTCTCGTAGAAGACTTCTTAACTTTGAAAACGAAGAGATTTAAAAAAACGGAAACATCCAAAAGTTCAAGAAAATGATACTTTAAAAATGAATGTACTTCGATGATTTTTATAGTTTATAGCTTAGACATACTTTCGTGTGAATGTTTTTTAAGTTTTACAAAAAAATATGTTAAATGAGGTTCTCCTGAGGTCATAAACATAAGTTTATGGATGAAATAACTTCACATAATTTACATGACATTTTATCTTAATATATTGTAAGAACCTCAAGCAGCCTAAGGAAGTCATACATTATGATTATGCTGCCCACGCTGACTAGATACTTTTACATTAAAAATAATGATTGTGAAAACTGTAATTGTGTATAAACGTAGCCTTGGAGTCAATATAAATTTGTTTGTACGGTACAAACCGCATCTCAGTAGACACAACAACGAACGTTTCGGCCATCTTGTTGTGGCCTTCTTCAGGGCAATGTCCGATTCTTACAAACCTAAAGCGTTGTTATACTCTGTTAAGTACGACAGCAACTTAGGTTTGTATTCTATTGCCCTGAAGAAGGCCACAGCAAGATGGCCGAAACGTAGGTTGTTGTGTCTACTGAGATGCGGTTTATGTTTCCTGAAACGCGGTTTGTCTGAGAAAAGACAATAATTGTGTAGTTGTTATTTCAACCTCTTGAAAATGGCGAGTGTACGTGGCTGGGACTCCATATCTTTTAACGCGAACTGGAGGAGAGAGAGAGAGCTACCCTCCGCGACGAAGATAGCACTCCTGAAGTCAGAGTTAAAAGTTCAGAGTCTACAACATGGACTGTCATCATTTTCACAGGGTCGAGTGAATAAAAGCATTTCCGTCCCAGTTAAATTACTCGAAAGAAACTAAATGTTTGCAATAATTAGTAAAAATGTAAAAAATTAATATAAGAAGCCATATTCGACGTAATTTTCTTATACTTTATTGATGATCAAATAAATATTTTTAAGTTTGAATTGTTTTTCTATCAAAATTAACAAGCAAATGTTGAAAAGTTAATTTTAAGGGATTCTTGGTGGTTTTCTCTGATAAAAATTGAAAAATTACAACGTTCTTAATTTTTACGAATATCTTGTCTTTCTCTCCTTTATGAGTAAGTTTAGTAATCTAGGATTAAGTAGAAGGAAAATATTTCGTTGATATCGAAGTTTTAGTTTCAATTTTAAAACTTGTTAGCTGATCATGTGATCATCTCCTTCCGACGCGAGAGAGAAGACTCATGTCTGTCGCCCCCCTCTCCTACGCGAAGTCAACAGCGGAGTGCGTTGGGTTGCAGAGAGGTTAGTACGCGGCAATTAATCACGGCAGTGCGCAATTAGGTCGAGAAACGGCGCTCGCTTCCTCCGAACAGCGGCCAGCGTACACCAAAGGATCCACCGCAATGGAGTGTCGCAAACGATGTTTCTTTCTTGAAGACCAGCTTAAGTACACGCACTTTTTCGTGTAGCAGACGTTCGGAGAAATAGATGTGACAAGGAATGGAGACGGATGCTTGTAACTGTCGACCTTCTAATTTCATGGCCGCATTATTTTGCCTTTTATGTTGAATTTTAAGATTCTAATACTCAGTAATATTTTAACTTTATTGTTTCGTTTCTTTTTAATATTAAAATCAGTATTTACTGTTTTAAATATTTACTTAACACAGAGCAGTTGATGTTCCTCAAATCACCTTCCCATCAATCGTTATTTTCTTACTCACGTAATTTGATACACGGAATATCTACAAGGATATTTCCCTGTGAAAGTTGACTGCAACATCTGATAGATTTTTGTAAGTAGTAAAACATATCATTCACGCTGATCGACTTAACATTGATAGCGGATCGCTAAATAACGTAACAGATAGTGAAATAATTGAACATACACCCTTCTCGTTTTTTGATCGTCTCATTAGTCGTGTGCGCTGTTCTGGGAAATAGAAAACAAAAACTCAGGAAACTGAGTGCAAATTACTATCTTTTTTTTATTTTCTTGGCATAAGTGCCACCTCGTATGTTTGTCACGTCTGCAAAACGACGTTCATCTCTTTTTGTTAGTTCTCGTTCTCTTATTGTGGTCAACGTACAGCACAACTTAACCGCCTTTCGGCTTCCTTACCGTCCCTGCCTCAAGGAGGCGTGAACAGATCTCAATTCACGCCAAGCAATTGTTTTATGTACGTAATTTTGTTTACGTATTCCATGAAAACGTCATATTTAATTTGTGTGTCGATTAGTGTCCATGGTTGATGTACATTTAGTATGTTCTGTCGGTGATAGTTCTTTAAATATTCGGCTCGATCCTTAGCATACACGTTGCACTCCCATAACTCATGATCTGGGGTATCCTCTCCTTCCATGCACACACATCTCCCATCTTCTTTCTTTCCAATTTTGTGTAAGTATGTATGCAAATTACTATCATGAATTGCTTTTATTTACACTTGTAGGGGATACCATCTCAATTTCCTCTTCTCCTTCTACCCCCTTCCAAAAAGAAATATTTGCTAATAGTATTATTTGCAATTTTGACTAGATAAATCCTTGTGCAAATAAATGCTAACATCCATTCGTAAAAGTGCTTGCACCTTACTTGTGCAGCCTTTTGTCATGTGCTCATGTTTATCTAAGTACGAACCAAAATCGATGAATCTGTTTAATTTAATAAGTTTACAAATACATTTTATGAATGTTGTGCAAATGTTGCTGGATGATGTTCTAAGGTTGATAGATAACTGCAAAATTAACTTCTATCAACTGAGACCCCGATCATTCGTAACTACCGTACTGAAATATTATATGCAAGGGAATCATAAGAAGTGTATATTCGTGTCCGAAAATAGTGCTTGCGTAAACAGTTCTTCTTATTTCTCTTATTTCAAATAAATTCGTATCCGATCCTGCCCCTACCGAGTTTGTTGTTTCTCACCATCAGCTCACCCCATCCAGATGGCCATGGCTGCGGACTCGCCATCTCTCGGTTGAGCGACGACCGATCGCTGGGGCGTAGGGTTGGAACTGAACCCGGGGCTCTAGTCACTGGGGAGGACTCAGGGCGCTTGCACAGCACGGCTTCCAGTGACCTCGAGCGACATGCCCCGTAGGCGGAACTGATTGCGCGAGGGAAGACTGTGCTCCTCCGCGCGACCGAACGATCCGGACTGGCCAGTCGGAACTTCACACTCACCCTGCCACTGCATGATAGGGGCGGAATTAAAGACGATTGGGGTAGTATTAAATGGTTGATTTCTATGTGGTGAAATACATTGTGTTATTGTCCAAAATATTTCATTATATTTCATTTCTTTGATTCGTTTTGTACCAATACAATTGTCTTATAATTAAGACCTATGATAATACATTTAATTCTCAGATGATATATAGTAACAATTTAAGTAAATAATAACATGAATTGTTAAGTAGTAATAATTTTTTTTATTGAATTTTCCACATTGCTCAAATATGTCACACCGTTCCGTAACTACACTCATATACACACGCCCTACCCTCGTATATACAGAGATGTCGAAGAAGTATCGATTTTACATCGGAACTCTAGCAATTCAAAGCAGTCATGCTTCATAATGAAAATGTGGGTTGGGGTAACATGGTTAGATATGAAGATTTAGAAAAATGTATACTTTGTAGAAAAATATATACTGTGTAATGTATACTTTTTTATGGCTAACGTATTTACTACTCTGACTTATATCTTGTTTTATAGAAATGTATTTTACAGATATTAAAGATATCGAAATAATTTTTTTTTCCATTACCTGATCGACTCACAGCTCTGTGCGTCATCCAAGGAGACCTGACTTTTACGTAATCAGACCCGCTATATCATTTACCACAGTAAAACAATTGAAATATATCAAGAAATATCAGTGTTACTGCGCCATTGTTACTTCAATCTACACAATAAAAATATTTCTTGCAAATCATAGAAAACATTGTTATCGACTCATATCAATAATGGTGAATATCCTGGTTGCCACCACCAGTAATAAGGACACTAATTTTTACATAAAATTATAATTTGCTGTAAAAAATCTTTAATTATCATTCTCCTAAGATATTTTACTTTTTATAACAGGACATCATCAACTGCTTTGTTTGAATTGTCAAGAAACAAAATAAAAGGAACTCACTTCGACGAATACAAAGAAACTACCGTCACAACGATTGTTGAGCGAAATGGTAACTCAAAATTGGTCCACAAATTTTTTTTCTAATACTTTGGTGTTATGTTGCAAAACCTTTACGTAATATTTAGTACATTCATGATTTTGTAACCAAATACGATTTTTGTAAAGTGGTTCACTACATATCGGTAACTCTCTTTGAGAAATAGTGATTGAAAACCATTGCACATACTTCCTCATAAACATTTCATCGTCTGCACCATAGAGTGAGAAAAAGTTCTATAGTGAAAGGGTCATTTCTAGCGTGCTCTCTATATTTCGGTCATCTTCTAGTGCTCTATCATGCTCAAAGTCGCTAGATGAACTTATTACTGTCTTTTATTTGAAATTTGGAAGTAAAATAAATATTCAGAATATTATTTGAAAACATATTGCAACATATCAATCTTATAAATATAAAAATTGTTACGTAAATGTAATTTGTAGATATAAATTGATGTATTTTCGTATCTGCAAAACGTTTGCAGTCTTCATATGCATTTTATCATTATCATATTCCACGCAAAAATTTCGAGTCGTAACGACGTCGTTACAACGTCGTCAATGTCGTGGCGACGTCACAAAACAACATCGTGAAGACGTTGCCAACGCAGACGCATGTTACCTCGATTCAACGTCGGAGAACGGCCTCTTCACCACATCGTAAAGAAGCGCTTATTCAACGCCGGGTAACGACGCCAAAATTACGCCGTCACACAACTTTCTTGAAAATGTTGAATTATCATTTTTATTACAACTTTTATGGATATTGTCCATCCTCTTACCTAGTTAAATCATATTCTATGACTTGTAACACATATTCCTATAAGAATGTTGTTTTACAACCTCCGTCTTCCAAGTATGACTACGGCGTGGTTTGAAACAGAGTCCTTTGAATCTCAAGGCGAGCACGCTACCACTGTGCTACTGCAACAAAGTGAGGAATGCTAAGTTTTTAACCTCCTGTATTGCTGTGTCTTACTATTGCTACCATGAATAGTAAACAAGTAAACTAGTAATTTCCGTAAACAAGTAAACGATTGGTTGTTCTCGGCAAAATTAGTTCTTGCGAAAAATGCACCCAAGTAGAGTTCCAACTTGAACTACCAGATAGCACTGAAAGACGGAACGTCGAAATTGCGAATGTGGTTCCGACCATCCAAAGACAAATGGGCCAGAATTAAAGGGAGCGGAGACTCATGCGCTATTTTTATTATTATTATTATTATAACTGAGTCGTATCTACTTTGTATAACAGAGTCATCTCAACGTCGATCTTCGACTCGACGTCAAAACAACGTAGTCTATTATCGTGGTCTCGACGTCGCATAACGACATTGTGTGGACTTCAAATTCCGGGAAATACGATGTCGTCCTTATCGATATCGATGTCTAGTGTGAAGTTCCGACTCGATATCGACGTCGAAAGTCGACTCAACGTCGGAGATTTCTGCGTGGGATCTTTCATTTCAGTTTATGAAAAGTGTATTCTACGTCTGCTTGATACATTTATACTGTTAAATATTATTCAAGGTTCTTGAAACAGTAATCTAATGTGTTAGTGTAGCAGACAGAAATTATTTTACTACGTCTGTACCAAACTTTCAAGCGAAATACCGCTGATGCGGATGTAATGTACTTTACGAGTATAAAATTTAAGCAAAATCGTTGGAACTGTTTTTGAGAAACATTCATAAGAGTACTTTTACCTTCATGTAAAGTATCCTTAGTTTTAAAGTAAAAAAATAGAGCACGTGCATCTCCAACAAGTAAATTCTGACTTAAGTACGAAATGCGATTTAAATTAATTCATCCGTTTACTCAGAATCGCTGCAAAGTCGGACGGACGGACGGACGGACGTTATGCTAAAAACCACTTTTTCAGAGTCAGGGATCGCCAAAACGGATATTTGCGTCGAAATCTCACTTTCAAATTTTTTCACGATTACAAAACTTTTCTATATACTACGTATATGAGAAAGTAAAAATCCTAGCGTGCTGCATCAGTTTTGAATGAATCCCTTTTCATTAGAATTTCTATAATACCATGAGCAAAGTTTCCATCATCAAAGCATCCCTATTTATATTTCACAGAGAAAGCTCCTGCTCCTCAGCGACGTCGCGTCGTTCAGTGGTGTTGGATCGCAAGGGACACCCATGTACCTCTGCTAGTTTGATATTGATTTCACTTATTGTGTCTGCAATTTGGGAACGGGAGCGTGTCAAAAACATTGTTCAACGGTTGCGTTCTGAGTTCTTTTTTCTGAAGTACTGACATATTTATTGTCTACTATCTTATTTCAATTTAAATATTTTAACGGTCTGAAACACTCAGGTCTACTTGAAAGATGCTTTCTGTCGTCATAAGGTGATTGTAGTTAATAAAAATTCAGTCTACTTATAACATACAATAATCTAACAGTCTGGACAATTACACGTGAACAATAATATTCAATTTAATATAGACGTTTCTAAGTGGTGACCTGTTCTTGTGTTGTGTATTGACATCTTTACTTTATGAACTTGAATTTGTTGAATTCCAATGTTGCTAGGGAGTATTAGCAGCAGATTTGTTGTTTCTTTTGCACGACAACACTTCACACGTTATGTCACGTACTCCACCGGTAACAAATATCAGTTTGAAGCGTGTGTAATTTTTATATTTCTTTCTCATGATATTCATTAATGACAATGTTTAATTGTTTGGAAACTTTTGAAGGCTTCTTATATCGCTTTTCATATTTCCTCGTAAGAACACTTTGGTATTTATGTGAAAAATGTCAAAGTGTGAAAAGTAAGAACAGCCATCCCTCACATAATTTCCCACGGGGCTCTCGAACGTTAAAAATATACGTGGAAAGAGGGATAGTGTATTGAACAGGACTTATTTATTTACAAACGAACCTCGTTTAACTCCGAATAATCGTATATGGTCAAATGTCTCCCAACATGTTTCTCAACACTTAGAGATTAGGTGATACTTGACTCACACGAGCAGGGGCACAGTACAACGGTTGATGCAAGTTCTCAGTTGAAACTTTTTAATATCTCACCCCTTTGACGTAAAAATTGTAATATACATTGACCAATCCATAGCGTATATCCTGATGTAACGAGACAAACTTAATGTTACTCCTTAAATTTTTTTAAGTCAGTCTGAAAAAACCTGTGAAGTTGTACTGTGAACATCAACGCACTCGCTCGCAGGTTAAGTAGTAATTATATTGTCCTTTACTAATATACTACTGTAATTATTATTCATAATAATGGACTTTCAAGTAAAATTAATATGATTTTTTTCTTAAGTATACAACGTTTCGACTTATTTTAAGCTTTCATCCTTATTAAATAAATTTCATCCTTATCAAATAACAAACCAACAGACTAGGGGCGGCATCTATTGAAGTAATATATCTCGAATATTTAGGAGTGTGCTGAAACGTTAAATCGGCCCTTGGTCGAAATTGATGGGATTGTGCTTGCTTCCGGAGAGTACATTAGTTTATTGTCCTCCGCGCTGTCATTCGCAGATTGTAACTGCTTATTTGACAATAAATTTTATTTGTTATTTCATGTATGAATTGTCCTGTTACTTAAAGAAAGATTAATTCATATTTTCTCTAGATTATTATGGAGATCAGACTACAATTTGACTTGCAATTTACATTACTTTAGTTTCTTTTTACACTTAGAAATATTTTCTGTTGGCAGAGTGAAAATAGAATATTTCTTATGATTCTAAGAACATTTGACAAATATGATTCATATTTATTTCTTTAGTATATCTATGTGAAACCTCATCAATTGAATCATGTATCGGAACCCTGCAAAATCACGTGATTAGAACATCTGTTCCAGCGTCCTCACTTTCATTATAATTTTCGCAGCATACACGTACAAAAGTCTTCATCCCTATTTACCACTTTTGTTCGTTGCGAGAGCTCTCGCTACTACCCAGTGGCTCCGTACAGTGGCTCCGGCACACGGGCTCAGTGCCACCACCGCTGCCGCCACTTTTACTGCCCTCGAGAGAGCCTGTCGCGCATTCGATGCAAACAGGCGCCAGTAATGTCGACGACTGCCGCGTGGGTGAATGTAGCATCTAAAGGGTGACGCGGCAACGGCGTTGACGGGAAATTGCACAACGAACATTTCTGCTGACGATTTAGGTGATGGTGATGACGGTTTGGAAACGGTGGAGGAAATGAATTAGAAATTGAGAGGTAGTGTGGTAAATTCCATCGTGGGTGACAATTTGAAAGAGGACAGTTACCCCGAGTTTTTATTTTTGTAAATAAACCTTCTGATGATTGCTCTGAGCGACGGCATATTTGAACGATACAAAGGGTTAACTTCTTTGTGAGTATCGGGTTTGTGTTGGTTGGAATATATTTTATTTTTTCCATCTCTTGAAGAAAAAAAAACGATAATATTAAATATGTATCAAAACATACAATTTCATTGATTTGTAAGTCCAGAGAGGTGGTAACTGCGTATAAAATGATTACATCAAGTTGTTAAAATATTCTTGTTCGTTGTATGTACAGGGTACTGAAATACCAATTGTACTCAAGGTTCCCTACAATCTTTTTACACTCTTAGTTCTGTAACTGATATTGTGACCTATAGTGAATTTGTCGATTACTTTATGATTCATAAATGAATTGTAAAGTCATTGACAAAAGAATGAATTTGTATATAGCCTACAATTTTTTAATGTTACGATATTTGAATATTAAAAGGTGCTTATGAATGTTACCAATATCAATTGAATTGGAATCCATTTATGAGAAAATTAAGTAGAAAAAATATTTAAAAATTCATTAGAAAAACATTGGTTTTAAGATATGTTTAAGTTTTTCTATATTTTTCGATTTACTTATTTTTTTAAGCTGAGTTTTTTAAATATTTTTAAGATGAAGGGATGTAATGTACTCACATGAAGAACTGTTTCACAATATAACTGGAGAGATTTTCCTAAAGTCATCTAGAAAATGAAATTAAAAAAAAAACTTGAATGTGATTTTTTAAGAATACTACTAACATGCAAGTTCAATAATAAAAATATTTTACACTCAAAATAATTCTTGTTTCTACTGTAAATGTGTTGCGTAATTCCACAAATGATCGTGTATTTGACGATTCCTGAATAATTTTTTATTCATTTTTATAATATCATTTTTATAATACAATTTGAGATGACTGACTTGAAATTCATTGGTTCAGATTTCAATCTCAAGTTGCCAAACTGACTTTACATAGAATTTAAGAAATTAATTTTTTTAAGTAAGTAGAAAAGAATTTTCAATGTTATTTACTTAATAGGAATGGCACAATAACTACGCCTTGTTGATGTTCATATTACCTGCTTTGCAGCTTTCACCCTGTAGCAAAGTCATCGCATCCTAGTGAATGCGGCACAAGGGGAATTGTCCACCGCGCGATGCGAGAGACACCATCTGGCTGGCATGAGGGGGTCAGTCACCGGCAACAGACGGGGGCAGCGCTCAGGGAGTGCGCTAGCTTTGGGCCTCTGGGAGGCGTCGCAATAACAATTATAACACCCAACGACTGACGCAGGCGGTTGCCACTGGTGCTGCGCTCTGGCGGCCGGATGTTGGCGATGAGCATGAGGGAACGACTGCTCGTCGGAAGTCACTGCGTTCGTCAGCACCGCCTTGGGGCTGTCATTGACGATGCATCCTCAACGCTGTAAATTAGTTTAGAGTTGAGCTGCGGCGCCTCTGTTTTATTTTTCAAAATCAATTTTTTAGTAGAGGACGTTCATAAAACGTTGAGCTGTGTATCGAAATTTGCAAGATTGGAGATAGGGACAACTTCTGTGAGTCTTTTTTGAATGGTCATATAACATTGGAGTAATGCAATATAATCCTGTGTATTTTGAAGGAACTTAACTAAGTAAAAATGAAAAACATAGTTTTATAAAAATGATAAAATAAGGTAGTGATAGAAATTTCAGAAAATGTCTTCAATCTTCTAAGATGTGTTTCAATCATACTCTCGGTTTCAAAGTAATTATAATACAAAGGTTCATAAAATATCCACTTGTTATTTGAAGACTATCTTAAAAGTAATTTATCTATATTCAAGAACATGCAAGTAGAATGCACAATTTGAAGCGAATAAAATTCGTTGTATTACTTTCCATATGACCGGATATTACGCCTGAATTATTTATGATAACATTACTATTATAATATATTTTCCTTCCATTGTTACCCATGGTTAAGAATATTGATATTAGTTCTGAAGATTAAGATTCCTCGCAGAATCTATTTTAGGGTATGTCTCGAAGAAATTCATTGAAAAACGTTCGAAAAAAATCTTAGTCAATGCTTATTGTAAATAATACAGAAGTAAAACATTTTGAAAAGTAAAGTCTTCAATAGAAAGAAAATATACTGTTCATAAGTTTACAAAATAGAAGTTTCATATCTTTCCGGATTGTATAATTAAAAATTTGAAAACATTAAATTATTTGAAGAAAACCGAAAAAATAATGTTTTGTGTGTGATAATGTTAATGTTCTGTTAATATTAATGTTAATGATCTGCATGTACCTATTTTGAAAGTTCTTTCATTTCATCATCGGTGTCGGGCATTTTGTTGGAATAATTTGCTATGATAAGAGGAAGAATCAGAAGAATTTACCCCACAAGCAATGCTATATACTTCGGGCTTCAATTAGTACTCTAATGTCATTACACGTCGTGCTTGTTGTTCTAATTAGATGCAACTTCCTCAAGGAAACCTGAATTGTTTGTAGAATGCGTAATTAACTTTGTGTTTAGATTATTGGTGGGGAAGTGATGAGATGTTATTCAATACGGTATTGTGTGGAATGCATATTTGACAGAACGCAAAAATATTATATTTCTTCAAGTTGCGTAGCCTGTTAACGTATAAAAGAAAAAGTTTAATATTGCCAACGATATCATTTTATCCCCCCCTTTTTTAAGACGTTTTAGAATACGACTCATACATTTCATTGTCAGTTTTTAGAACATCTATATTTCGCAAACATTTATAAACAAGAAATTAATTTTAACACCTACTATATTATGAAAACATTTTTTTGGTATAAAATATTATATACATACACACTTGTTATTAATTTAGTGTATATAAAATATAATTAACATGGGGGGGGGGTGAATTGTATTTTGTCACGTTCGTGTATTCTAGAAGAAATTTCTTTCTTGGCAAAGCGTAAAAACATTGATTGTGAACTAAATAATTTTCTTCAATAAGTACTCTAATGTCATTACACGTCGTGCTTGTTGTGTGCATATTTTAATTTATTCCTAAAATTTGTGTGTAATTAACAAAGTGCTTTTAGGAACGAAAATCATTTTAAACGAAATTGGATACATATTATTACCAATTAATAAAAGTATGAAGTATATTTACTACCACATACAGAAATATACTATTCCTAAATGCCGAAAATATGCATCTATTTTGTAAAGTTTTAAGTGGAATTATAATTGCATTGTAGATCTACGCTGACAAATGTATTTTCTCCTTTTGGACTTAATCAAGAATTACGTAAAGAATCTTTAACGGCTTTGTGAATTTTGCTTATTGTATATACCCACAAGTCTTTGAAATATATTAATATTCACTTTCAATGAAGTTTGTCCAATCATGTGCGGGGGCATAGCGAAATTTCAAATGTATAAGATTATTTACAGATATAAATAAATTTTGATTTGTAATAAACCGTATGCATTAGTCGCTTCATATGAACCCATTGGGGTCAATATAATACAACCTGTTAACTTCGATATAATATTGGTTCTAAACTGATTGTCTTGATATATTTATACTTGAAGGACAATAATTATGCGAATTTTATTATAGACAATCAATTTTTAATGTAATACTTTATTAGTATTCACTAATACACGACCAACGTTTCGATGCTAGTTTGGCATCATCTTCAGGGCCGCTAGAAATTGGTGCTCAAAAGTAGAATTACAATGAAATTACAAGATAAAAATTTAAGTACATAACAGTTACAAAATAAATAAATAATAAAATAATTACAAAATATTTGACGATATGACAATAAGTATAAAAATAAAAGAAAAATTATTCATACAATTGTGAGTTATAAATTATTTTAACATATATTATATACCTACCATATTTTTTGAAATGTTCTAATTAACCAAAAATTAATACCCATAAAATTTTATTTTTAAAAACACTAAAAGATAAAAAAATATTTATTGTTGTAATAATAAAATAGTTCATCATTGTCTAGAGCCTTCCTTCATAGAGACATGATAACAATTAAAAAATGATTTGTGGTTTGAACGTAAGCGACAGTTAGGATACAAAATAGTGCAATCTCTTAAATGGTGAAAAATAGGTACCAGCTTTACAATATTATAAAATTCATATTATAAATGTTAAGTTAAAGTATTTAGTACATAATAGAATTATAATAATCAATGTAAATTNNTATATATATATATATATATATATATATATATATATATATATATATATATATATATATATATATATATATATTATCATATTGATTAGATAATATGTTAGTTTCAATTTATGAGTTGACATTGGATGTAGTTTTAATATGAATAGATTCTGAAATCAGGTGTTTAAATGTATTAATTTCATAATCCATATTTTATTGTTTTTTCAAAATTCATTCTATGTCCATTCTTCTTGCAGTGTTTAATAATACCACTGTTTATATCCTTTAGTAGTTCAAGTTTTATCTTATGTTCATTAATTCTAGTACACAACATACGTTTGGTCTGACCAATGTACACAAGGTTGCAGCCCATACATGGAATCGAATAAACAACATTATTTCTTTTTTCTTTATTAATAATATCTTTGTAGTTTCTTTCTATATTGAATTTGTTTATGAACCAGTGCACAATTTTGATCTCTGAACTACATATCTTTCTTATTTCATTACTTATCTTCTTTTCATAAGGTAACAATAATATTTCTCTTTTTTACTATTATCACTCAAATTGATTTGATTATTATCGTCATTATTTCTTTTTTTATTTAGTATTATTCAATTCATATTGTTCATTTCAAAATTTTGTATTCTTATAAGTCTGTTTATTAATTTAGGAGGGTAATCATTTTTGATAAGTATTTCTTTCACCTTCCTAATATTAGATTTACGAAAGGTAGAGTGAGAAAGTCTATGCACTTTTTTAATCAATCTATTTATTGTATTCTTTTTCATACAAAAAGAGTGATTTGAGTAGTAATTAAATAGTCTTACCGATGCCGCTGGCTTATTTTACCAATTGGTGAGTATTTTGCCATTTGGATTAATTACTGATTGATTGAAAAGTTAAGTTTCTTTTTATTTTCATGCTCAATAGTGAAGTTAATATCCTTTCCATTCATGAGATTTCCGTAATAAGTACTCTCTCAAAAGCGTGTCAGAAACACGTTTTCCATTGATTTCCTCTGTTGTGGAGGACACTTTCTCCTCTCGCAGGTGCTCCCACTCCAAACTGTGACGTCATCTACAGGCCACACACTCACACCCTCTCTCGCCTCTCTATCGCCACTTAATCGCTTACCTGGACGTCCTCTTAATCGCAGCCTGTCCGATCTAACCCATCGCCGGGTGGCCGGTGCTCCGGACAGTATGCCCGGACGCAACGCGCCGAGTACTCTCCAAACTGTCTTACCTGTAGTAGTGCTAGTGACATCCGTGCGGAGCGGTAGCGGCAAGCCTCCGCTGTCGCCTGAGGGGGATTCCCCTAGCTTTGTGCACGTTCTGATGGAAAGCGCGTTGGGAGGTGAGCCCGGGTCGAGTTCAGAAGCAGTGTCGCTGGAGAGGACGGTAGCGCGGGAAATTGCTTTTAGAGTGGCTTTTGGGCGCGCGAGTCTGTCGCTTCTGTCTCACTGATTGGCTCAAACAGAGATGTGAGGAGGTTCACGCGAGGATAGCGGCGGTGAGGGAAATCGAACAGCGTTGTGGATGTGTTGGTCTTCGATCCGGATGAGAATGATTACGTAGTGTGACGAATTCCACATTTCGGTTGGGTTAACGTCTTTTAATATCAATGTGGGAGTATTGTTTTTGTTTTTCGATAATTTACAACCATTTTCTTCGGTAGGTTTACTCAAGAGACTTTGAATGAACCACGATGGTTCATAAAGAAAGAAAAACAATGTCCTGAGAAGACAATATCTTAAAAATTGGTATAACTTTCTGAGGACCAAATCCGTGCCAGGGATACTTACAAACACGTTTCTTTTTAATTGGGTTTTAGGGCTCACCAACGCTTACAAACACTTCAATAGTTTCCCACTGTATTATTTTAGTACTATTGCATCGTTGTAATGAAACTATGATAATGGTCGTGCTAAATTTGTCTGTGAATTTATTGCTGTCGTTCCTCTTGTGATGTATTTATCACTGTTGTCATTCGGTAGCCACTGAAAACTATTTTGGTACTTCATTTTTGTTAATTACATTTGAATTTATTTTCAAATCTTGCTAATAGTATTTGCGAAAAATGCCAGTCTCTTGTATAAAATTAAGATGCATCGTATTGGTTTCTGTGTGTTATTTAGATATTTATTAATTAAATAATGAAAGTAATAGACGCATCATTTCTTTTGGTATCATTAATAAAGATAAAATTGATCATCCATGAGTGATGCGATTTAATAGTATTATACAAATTCAACTCAGGAATTACAAATGCATTCACAGATTCTGTGGCATGTTTCGAGCCCGGCACAAAGCAGATTCAGTGGTACTGTGATCTCTTTCGCGTGCGTAATCTGGAAAGCGCTTTGTCCTACAGTGAGCTCTCGCGAAAATTCAAAGGGCAGTCAACGCTTTCCACCAGCACAGAATCCCAGTCAATTATCAACTTCAGTTTTCTTTTTTGTGTTTCACTGAATTTATTTGGACTATAAATTTTATTCTTGTTTAGCTTTGCATAAGGCGTCATAACGTCATTTAGAATATTAAATTCCGCTATGTTGTTAGTAAGAACAAATTAGTGACAAATATTTTGGAATGAAATATTTTTAATTAGTTCATTTATTTCATTATAAATACTTCTAAACTAACTACACTTTTAATTTTATAAAACTCATTACACGTAGTGGTAAGATATTTATCAATAGACACTTGTATTCCCTGAGACAATAGTAAATTGATGTTTTGGATTGGTATGTAAACAAATGCTTCAATTTAAACCATATTTTCATCGAATCAGAATGTCTTGAAATCCAAATTATTTTATTGGGGAGTTGAATATGTTTCATTGTATTGTTAAACAACCTGAAAAACCTTACGAGATTATTTTCGGAGGAAAAAATGATAATATTACATACTAATAATTCAACAATTTACCATAAGGTTGTGTGAGATGTGAACGGTGGAAAATAGATTTGAAATTGATGGAAATATGGTACGAGAATGTAATAATAAAGTGGCAATTAACTTCTTTAATGCGTAGTTCTTTACCTATTGTCGTACGAAAAAATGTTCTCAACAGCTGCCTTTCTCGTGGGACCCAATGGACGCTGCGCCACAACAAAGTAATGGCTATCTTAAAAGGTCCAAAGCATCATGAGCTAGGGGAGTCCCGTGCCTTCACCACCGACCAGCTAAAACTGGTACTACGCCTCGATGTACCCAATGGCGAGACTCCAACCGTCAGTACACCCACTTCTGAACTTTCTAAAAGTAAGCTCGAAAGAACTAACATTTTTTAAATTATACATGAACAATCTCTCTGAACTCTATATCCCTTCTTCTTATATTCGGTCATATATCAGGGATTTGAGAGGATTAACGGAAAACGAGTTATATTTTGAGAGTTCTTTGTATTGGGGTATGGATTCGTAAATCCCATCGATAACTTAATAGAATGACACCTTTTCGCTTATCTCTGAACCTTTAGCTATTGTCTTAATTCACACCCATTGTGTATTGTCTGTTCGATTCATTCATCGCTCTACATGAAAAATCGAAAATTATCACCCGAAAGTAAAGTTGCTGTGAACATTCCTTTGATGCATACGAGTCATAACTCTACATGAGTTCTAGTGCATTGAATGCTTCAATAGTAGTTTATTTGTATGGTTACGTGCTAGAAACGGAGAGCTTTGTGTGCTTTTTGCTTCTGAGAGAAGCTACGAACAAAGGAATATGTGAAAAAAGGAAAATGTTTGTGCCTTTCCTATACATGTAGCTCTCGCATAATAACACACATATTAATAATTCTTGGAACTACTACCCATTGTCCTAATGATTGAAGACGCTCTGTAGAAAATGATCGCATTGTTACCGTTACGAATGTTTTCCAAATTCATTTTCATGAAATATTCTCATCCTCTGTTTTTCTTTGTGAGGTACAAATTTTCAAAATTAGAAAGAAAAATGTGATGAGATAGAAATAATGCCTTAAATAAATTGATTGCAAAAAAAGCTGTCTCTCCACGTGAAATATAAAAATCCAAAGCCACCGTGTTAAACATAAAAGCGTAGTTAACTGATTTTTAAATCAGTTATGTAACTTACATCCCTGAAACCAAAATTCGTATGGTTTAAAATGATTTCAACACAAGGCCCAAGAGAAATAGTTTATTTTGAAAAAAAAGTGTAGTTAGAATTTTTTATTTTTTCTTCAATCCTGTTAGTTTATGAAATATATTTCCAATCTTTTTTAAAATAAAAATTAATAAATTACTAGCGTATCTATTGAATTTATTTATATTAAATATAAATATGCTAGAACCATAGGTATGTTGCTGATTCCATTTGACACACTTTATCGCATCTTAAGGCGATTGATGCTTCTACAGATATATTTTTCATGTAATACAAAGATGTGACAAATATTCCATTGACCCGAATGTAATAAAAAAAACTAAGCAGATCGTCATGACTTCAGGTACAGTAGGAAACAATTGGTACTTTTAAATAAGAATATTTTTCACTGATGTCCATAATACATATATTTGTTATCAATGCGTATTTGAGTTCAATCCCAGACAATTTGTTACCGTTATCATACTGCGTTCGATTTAGAAATTATAATCAATCATTTTATTACAGCAAACAATGGAAGTGTCATTAATTATAATCGACTTTGAAATTGAGTGAAATCATAGCGAGAGCCTGTATAATATTCCATATAGAGGAAACCATTGTAGTAGCAATGTTGTGGCTCGTAGGGATAAATAACCTTAGCGTTTTATGTATTATATGTATGGTTTGTGCGCCTGTCACACGCGAATTTCTTGATAAAAATGCAATTATTGTTTTAAAACAAATATATTAGGAGTTCCAGCTAATCATTGAAGTCTCGCTAATCATTAAAACCCGGTTAACTCGATTATATCTGGTACAACCCTCCCAACTTAGGATAACCCAGAGAATAGTATACTGATCAAATTTAAAATTCAAAACTATTCAATCAATAGACTAATGAGTTAAAATTGATTATATTGTTGATATAAATAATAGTATATTGGCTACCATGTAGTTTTGAGGAACTCTCTTCAAATGAACTCTATTCTGAGATCCTGAGACTTTTACTAAAGGGTAAATATTAACCTTATGTTGCATTCTGGGAAAACATATTCCTCAAAAGTAATACATGACTGTATGCCCGAAAAAATGAATCAGTATAAGTAATGTTTTTTTAAATATTATCCTGGTGAACCCGGATGACGATAGTAATTTACTAATTTTGCCGTGAAACTGGGCCTCCTCTCTCAAAATGGCGTAAACAAATAAAGGTTGACAATATATTTTATTGTTTCGTTTGCTAGTGTATATTTTCTTTGACACGACATTATACCGACATGTCCTCTCAACAGCCTCGGGCCACCAGCATTTCAGGCTACAGGTCCCCCGACGTTCATCACTGATCTTACGGTGACCATGGTGAAGACCTCGTGGCAGAGACACGCGATCGATGCCCGGAAGACGTATGGCGCCGCCTAGCGTCCCACGCCGCACTTATCTCTCCTGATTCATATCTCTGCGCCGCCGTAAACACAGCCGTCGTTACCTCCCGCTGCCTTGCAGAGCCCTTCTCCTTCCCAACATGCCACGCCCTCAGCTAGCGCGTCTTGGGGATAGCGGTGGTAAGGAGGGATGTGAGGGAGTGGCAAGAAATAGAGGAGGATACGGGAATTTGTGTGGAGGAGGATGAGAGAAATTATTTGCACTGAAGATAAATGTTCGAGGTGTAGGGAATATTAGAATGAAAACAAATGAGAGAAGGAGGGTGATGCAGGTAGTAATCGAGGATACGTAATGGAAAGGGAAGAGCGGTGGTGTGACAGAGGAATTAGTGTTGGGAGGAATTGTGGTCGTTTCCGTCGTAGAAAGAAAAGGAGAAGTCCGACGCAGCACTACCATTCGCGGTATGAGGCCATGACTCCCGCGTGGAGATTTACTGCGATTGGAACGCTGTAGAAAGTGCGGAAGGTAATTGCAGTGGGAAAGCTTGATGGGTTTTGGAACACTTGAAAAGAAAAAAAGATATATGTTCTGGAAATAAGAAAGTGTTACTCAATTGATAGCTTGTCAGTACATGATGTGGAGGATGTCTGGTGGTTTTTTAAATCTTACTTCCGTATACTATGAAGTTATGTAGTATATTCCTTTAAACCTCGTGGGCACGTATCAATTCAAATACGATGCACAATGGAATACGTGTCTTGTAAATTGCCTATTATTTCGAGTGGAAAAAATCCCTCGCCACTCCATGTACTGCTAATTTTTTTACCTTTTTCGACTTATACTGATGAAAGAGGTTCAATTAGGTACTTCTTACTAATTTTTTTAGTTATAAAATTTGTTTCCCGATTCACTTGTTCTTGTGGTTTGAAAATACCCTACAGTAAGTGATATATAAAGGGAGTCAGTAATATTTAGTAGTTGTAATAGTATTCTTATATGTATATGAATTCAGTTTTTCACTCAACACGTTTGGTTGTCCCAATCGTATTTTTTTTCATTATCTTAATTATCTTATGAATTTAATTAATTATTTATTACTTCACATAAAATTTCAACCAATTTTTGTGGTCATCGTCTCGTGCGTATTTCAATAAATGTTTTTCTAAGACGCTTGTCCTAATTCATAAATCTATATATACATCTATGATATAGAAAATTAGCAACTTTTACGACCTTTTATAACGTATCACTGCTTAGACGAGGGTCATTGATGGAACGGGAAAATAACATATAAGAGAGAAAAGGTGCAAAATTATCTGGAATGCATAAAATATTGTATTAATTACACACGTTTTGTTTTTTCGACTTTCATGATTTAGTTTCTCATAAAACGAATGTTTCGAGTCTGGATTATGAGAAAACATTTGTGAAATACAATTATTTGGAATTTCATATTTCTTTCGTAATTACAATGTATATGAGATGTCAAGAGATGTATTGTGAATTTTTGTGTGCATAGGCTAACATTTAGTACTACATAAGCATTATATAGTGTTTCAGTGCCATTAATAATATCTCCCAAGTGTCCAACTCTAACAGATCAAAGCAAAAAAGAGAAAAGGTGGACATACATTACAACCTAGCAATAATGCTACGACCCTTGGGAATCTCGGGGATACTTTTATCTCTTCAGTCGCTTGTGTAGTAACTAATAATGCTGTGAGTGTAGCAGTTCTGATAAGAGCTTTATTACGTCCCGCCTTATAGTGAGAGCTCAGCTCTGTGAATAACGACTCTCGGAGGCAATTTTTAAACCGTAAAACAAGGCTCTTTAAAAAAGACCTTGTTTTCAATTCACGAGCAACAAAAAATAGCTGTTCGAACTTGAGGATATTACGGCACTTTAATTAAAATACCAATCAAAAACGGCCATGATGTAAACATGAGCTACCGCAAATGATTAATGTCGTTTCTTGTTTTGTCCTCGGTTCTTTTCGAGTTCTATTCTACCTCTGTCGATTTCAAATGGATTCTCTCCTACTCCCAACACTATCCGTTTGCTCTGTAGAAGCCTTCTCTGAAGTTTTTCAGCGATTCCAGGAAAGCGAGACTGTTTCAGGAGACCAAAACTTAAATAAATCAATTTCGGTCCATCGAAGACCATCACTCTCCTTTCCTTCCTCTCTCACCGAAATCCTCAGCATGAGACCGCTCTCTCTCGCTCTCTCATTCCATTCTTCAGAGCTTCACTTGTCTTTTTTCCGACTCTCCCTTCACCTTTATCTTTCAAGTACTCTGGCAAAGTTTCTCTCCTCGCAGTCTCACTTCTCCTTCCATTATATGCCGTGTTCTTTAACTTCCCCTTTTTTCTTCAATTCTTTCTAAAAGAAAACTTTAAATCTCAAAGTATAGTTTCGTAACGTGAAATGTATCTTCGTATTACTCGCCTACCGCCGGTTTCCACCATTCGTTATACACCCCCAGGTCTGTTCACAGTTTGAGATACTCGCACGGAGGTGGATGTTGCTGCCAGCGAGGGGAATAACTCTGGGCGGGAGAAAAATGCGATGCGTTGGAACAAACACAAAGTTTGAAGAACACATGTAAATGTTACAAGTAAGCAAACTTGGAGCACGATATCAATGGAGAAGGAGAGAAATGTTTGGTAGAAGTTCCGTAATGGTGGAAGGAAGAAATCGAAGTTCAAAGAATGGTGGTGGATTTAAAAGAACACATATTCTACTACATTTGACGATAAGAACTGTTTTTAATATTTTTTTATATCTCAGAGATTTATGCATTGAATTAAATATTGTATTAACACACTCTTTCATCAATCTAAAAGAAAGTTGAAGGACAACAACGTCTACTTCGTTTTATATCTACTTGAAATATCTTAATCTCCCAAGCAAATA
The DNA here is from genome assembly GCA_002313205.1 of Laupala kohalensis. Taxonomy (NCBI): domain Eukaryota; kingdom Metazoa; phylum Arthropoda; class Insecta; order Orthoptera; family Trigonidiidae; genus Laupala; species Laupala kohalensis. The sequence continues at coordinate 11,507 of NNCF01128162.1, read as the reverse complement.
CTTATTTTATTTTAGAATATTTCAGAGTTTAAATGGATCATTCACCTTCATTTAATTATAACCTCTTTGTTACTGAGATATTGATGTTTCAAGTATTGGTTTTATTTTTTGAAACTCAAAAATTAAAATAATCATATCAAAAATAAATTACAGGGAGCGATCAAGATAACCGGACGTTTCGCATACCTAGAAATTCGATAATATTTGTATTTCCTGTTGCTATATAGGTATGAAAATTGAAATGCAATACTTACTTGTATTTTCTGTACATAATTACTCATCTATATGTAATTACTGTCTTTAACTCGCTGCATCCACACCCCTTAATCTAACAATGGTGAGTTAATTGCGCCAACAAATGAACATCAAATTACTGGACCGTATGTAATTGAGCGGACGGAGGATTGCCAATAAACAATCAACAATTAGCATTGTTAAATGGGAGGAAACATCAGATACTTGCTTTAAACAAATACTATATGGTTCACAGCGAGTCTGCATTTCTAAGTGGCCACACTCTCTCTCAGATCACCTTTGTGGTTCGTGATGCTCTGTATTGAAGGTTTGAATTAACTAAGGAAGAAATAAATAATAAAAGAAAATACACGGAGAAATGTAAGATCCCGTTAAAATGAATGAAATACTCGTACATTTTGAATATAAAACTTTCCTTGAAAAATATATTTGTGGCAATTTTTCTGAATGTCGTCAATTGTCATCTTTCTTTTTGAAGATTTTGGAGAGACGTGAAATATTTTGAACTTTCATTTTTACCACTGTGGCATGTAGAATGGTGATTTTTAACATAATGTAAAAATGTGAATATCCCCTACATTTCTCTATGGTATTTATTTTTAAAGGTGCCTGGATTAATATGAGATGTATTTTATTTTTTTGCTTTCATTTCCAACTCTGTACACATATTTTGAAATAACACGTTCGCAAAATCGTTTTGTTAGCAATATAATAATTTGTCCCTGTGTATTTATTCTACATAATTCTCTGAATTAATAGTACAATATATTTTATGAATCATTGATAAATCTCTATGAGGATGTCCAAATAGCAGTATGACCGTTTATTTAGTGAATAAAATTATAATTTATAGGGGAATAAAAGGACAATTTAAAATAATGTTCAGAAAGAAAAGATGCAAATAATATACGAAAGAACATTGATTAATTTAGTTCGGAATATTTCTTCTCATGTGATCAGTTACAAAGTGAGAAAATATGTAAATTGTTTTACCCTTAGCTGTGAAATTTTCAAATTGGAATAAGTGAGACTTATTTCTATTTACTGACAAATATAAAATTTTATGACAGACTAAACGACTCTTCGTAAAAAGAATATACTTCTAATAAAAAGCACATACAACTTTAATATGGCTACCAAGAGCTTAAACGGGGTTGTCTTTTAGACCCTTTCAATTATGAAGAGATTTTGTTTGAGGTAGCGTTCGAACAACTCGGAAGTGAACGTTCTCTTTTAAGCATTCTAGTGATATTTTATCAACTGAGTTCCTATTCCAGCCATTTTACGTTTAAAACATCTTTTTGTTTTCAATGAAATATAATGATGGAAATTAATCAATCGACTTTCTTAACAATCTTGGCGAAGAAAATGTAGTTGTTAGTATCATCTTCTCACACGCAACCAAATATTTTTTTAGAGCAAGAACCCTAGTAACGAAAAATAAGGGTTTATTGGTATGTATGCCCCATAAATTCTTTTGTATAGTCATAAATTACATGTGGCAAATGCCCAGAGCAAACCTGTAAATGAAACAATTTTGATGTTCATTTGGCCTTACCGTAACATTTTCTCACCTGGGAAAGTCAATCAATCTTCCACCCGGCATCTCTTGTGTATCTGCTATTCGGCTATGTTTCTGCTACTCGAACCAGGCATTATGGGTAGTTTTCAGTAGTACCAACGTGATAATTAATATACTTTATTAGGATTCGGGTTTCATGCAAGTACTTTATAACCTCTGTCTTCTTGCTGCAAGACTAACACGAAAATAAGGGATTTTACAGAACATGTTTTGTGTTGAGAGGTTATGATGAACATTATATTCTTCAAAGAAGGGGATGAGGTATTAACTTCACAGTAAGATACAGCACAATACAATACATGTAATATCACTCATTTTGAATTGTTACACTTGAATCACAAGAATGAAACATCGTAAATATATGTTAGGAACCATGTTTTCATGTCATTGTAGTACATCAAATACACAACCTTTATTTTACATGGAAAAATAAAATAATTTTTATATACAAAAAAAATTCTAAATTGTGATAACTTTCGGTCAGGTGAAAATGGAGGAAGGTCTGGGTGGAAATGGTGTACAATTGTGGATGACGAACGGATGGTGTAGTGGTTAACACCCCTGCGATCAAATCAGGAGTGCCGGGTTCGATTCCAGACTCGTCGCCATTCTCACCTGACCGAAAGTGATCACATATCTCCACGTGTACGGTACACGGAAGAAGTATATGTAAACTCCTTAATTAACCTCACTTGAGCTTTTCTCACAAAGCATTAATTTTTTTTTTCTGCAATTCACAGATAGCTCATAAATATTTAAACATGCAAATCAAAATTCATCATCAATACATCAGTAACACAATCGCTTCACTCCAATCCAGAAACTAGACAAACAGTGTAGATTTAAAATTCACATTATTAAATGCAACTTTACATGTGTACAACAATAATATTTCCTCCATACATCGAAAATAACAAAGTGTCCACCAGTGAACAGCGTAACTTGTGTAACCTTACATATTAACTGTTTTATTTCATGAAGCACTTATATACAGTTAAATGAAACTTGCATTATATGCTGAATTCTTATTTTCCAATATTTTCCTACAAAGCGCGAAATTTTTTAAAACGCATCGAAAATATACGAAGTAGCTGGACCGTACAATGACGGTTCGCAGTAAAACAAGTGTTTCTACATGGAGTGATTATGTTTTTAGAGTTTCTTATAGCACGGAGAACGCAAATGAATCAAATGTAAAGCTTCCTTGATTAATAAAGTGATAAAATCAACTTTTAAAATGGGAATAATCTAATATTCAAATTTCTTAATTGTGTCAATAAGGACGAATGAACGTAATTTCGGCATTCGGTAATGTGTTTATACGTATAAATGGGCATCTTCATAAATTGTGTTCGCGCTTGCTACCAAAGAAGGTTTGATAGTAAAGCTAGTGCATTAAAAAAACGTCAAGATAGATGAGTTATTACTTTCTGCATTCTGACCCACAGTTCTCTGCACCTCGGAGCACACATGCTATGCGATACCGTGTTTACCAAATTGTTGGGTGCTAATGAGCGGCACCCAACATTCACTCGGGTTGGTGGAAGTGGTGAATTCTGTGGTAAACCTCGTTCTCTATTTTGACATAAATAATCATGATTCATTACTAAATAGTAGTGGTGTAATTAATAGTAGCAGCAGATCTGGTTATGGCGTTGCCAACCTGTAGCCGCAATATTACGATTGTAATTTTACGGAGGCTGTGTATTTGCTGATAGAAGCGATAGTGGTAGTTAGTACGGTATCACCATTGGGGAAAAATGTTGGTATCCTAACACTCGGTCAAGAAATTTTCGACGCAGGTAATAGCGCGGGTCTGACAATGGCGCGGATGGAAACGATATTGCTTTTGAATTGGATCTTGGTGGTAGAAATGGCGGTAATGGTGATGTAGGTGGATATACCGGTGGTTGTGGCATGCCTTGTCGCGGAAAACCGTGAGTTATGTCCAACCGAACGCATTTATTTTAAACGAAAAATTCCTCCGCACTCGGCTTTCCCGATAGTAAATACGTTCAATTTAAAATATGCGATAAAATAAATCTCTAGACTGACGCAAAGGAATTAAAGCTTCCAAAACACTGTGGATGGTTAGTTCAAAGGAATCTCTTTTGTATGAATAAGCAATTTTTGTGCATAATTCGTGTCGTATTCATAAGAACTAAATATTTGCAATAACTTTCTCGCAGATACGACTTAACTGATATCTTTTAATACGTCAACATACGAAATCAAGGAAAGCGTGTAAACTGTAATGACTTGCTATTAGTTAAATAGTAATCTGTTAATATAACGCGTATTAGGATCTGGTTTTGAATACGTATTTAACGTTTTAAATTTTATTCATCCAATCTTAATTTGTAATTTTATCTTCGTAGAAAAAAAAATCCGTATTATTTTTCCTATCGCTTTAGTTCATGTTTATATCTCTTTCAAAAACAACTTAACCACAACATATACGTCTATTGATCTGATCTCAAACATCTTTTCAAATCCTTGTTATTTCGTTTGGCGCTTCCTTCATCCGCGTCAAAGCCAATCAATAGTCCCATTACAGCGCACCGTGTTCCGGTCTCTAGTATGCGATGGATGAGCCGGACGGAGGACCCATAGAAGGCGGTGACGACGCCACTCTGATAAGGGAAATGTTGCCTTTAGAGATAGCATCGATTTATTCCATTATTCAATCCTAGTTATTTACGACACCACCATTCATGTTAATGACACACACCCCTTGCGAACGCCGCAATCAATTCATAAATCATGTCAAACACGTCGACGTGGTGGAAGGGGCCAATGTGGACATGCATGTTGTTGAACAAGTTGTGGATATAAGTGCACAATTATTAGGCTTTATTTGTAACCTTCGGAGTACCGATCAATGGTTTCTCAGAAGGTGTAATTTTGCGTGAACTTTTAAATGCACGCAAAAAAAATCAGTTAAAAAGAATTCTATGAGAATCTTTCACAACTGAAAGAGGCTTCGCAAGTCCAAATGTCGAAATCAAGTGGGCTCAAATTTCAGGTTCTAGACTAAAATTATTAATAAGCAACCAGACTTTATTAGTTTGAATTCTACGAAAGATTTTGATACGTGCAATTCGTAGAAAATTGCGCACAATAATTTGTTTGAAAGACTTTAATTTGAAAAGGTTAAACCATGCCCTGTGTTACCATTTTTTGTTTCCTAGATTAGCTTCTAGACCGAAGGATAATTACCCGTGATTTGTTTTCTTAAATTTGTTTTTCATCGCACTGTCTTTCTGTTTCAATAAACTTATTTTCTTCCTCCCTAACTTCTTTTATTCTCCTTCATTCTTTTCTCAAGTTCTATCTCAATGAGCTTATCCTCAATTCATTCGTCACGATCGTATGTTACCAGAGGGGCTCCCACCAGACTGAAGTGTAGTAACCTGTATCGTAGGTGCAATCATGTAAATTCATGTGTGAAATGTATCCATCTCAGCCGCAGAATAGCTCGCCATCATATTAAGGAGGGCATCACATCTTTTTCAGAAAATATTGAGTAAAGAGAAAACTTTTGTAGCTGCAAAGATATGTTTGTTTTAAAAACCGTTGTACATCAGTCGTTATGTTAATGAATGTATTGAATTGCCTTCCCTTTGTAAGCTGGATGCTTGAGCCGCTTACGCCATACTTCTTCTTCTTCTTGTCCTTCGCAAAATCATCATTTAAAACCACACGGAATTACTTGTTTGCTTTCGTTTTTGGCCAGTAATCTCTCGTACCAACGATTGGGACTTTTTTAGTTGTTCTGTTGTTTGGTTCTCGTTTTCTTCCTCAACACGCTATCGTTGCTGACAAAGATGATTTTGATGGAATACTATCTCGCAACAATTACATTGTTCGTAGCTCGTATAATTAAGGCTCTATAAAGAAAGCTATAGTAGAATTAAGGCTTTATCATTTTAGAGCTCTAGTATAATTACTCCTGTTAAAATTGTCAGTTTAATGAAAATATGTGAAATTACTCCGCTACCTTCTCCACAATTATCCAAGTTCAGTACAAAATTTATGAAATGAATTAAAAAATATATTCTTTAGTTTAATTGTTATTTTTAAAACTGATGATTTTCTTTACGAAAGGAAGAAACATTTCGTTCCAATAAAATTCTCTCCAAGAAAGCATCTGTAAATGTTATCCACTCCTCTTAAACGCGAAGTTTTATAGCAAAGTTAAGACCTGTCAGCATTGTTACTAAGAACGTTCATTTAAATTAACAATGAAAATGATTGTTGAATGGTTTCAGAATTATGAGAATGACTTTGTAAGTTTGAGTTGATTGGACTGGACTTACTGACGCCTTCACTTGTAGGATTGGAGGTGGCGTAACGGCATGCGGAGATAATTCGTGAATATTTGATGACGTTTTCACAAGGAACGGAGTTCTTCTCACCCCTCGCCGTTACGTGTGCTGCCATGCAATGATGAAGTGCTTGAATAATGCATTAGGAGTAATCTTCGCCACTGGAGTGGAAGGAAAGGAAAAAATTACTCGCTTAATGATAGGTATTGATACGTCTTTTGTAATGTATTGCTCGACAAGATCTAATTTATGGGACAATAAAAGGACAGAGAAACGGGTTTGTATGCATGCAAAAAACGATGTGTTTGCACAAAATAAAATTTGTGGTACATTCGTCGCAAATGAATTCCATTTGTAGCTCTTATTCGCAGGTAAGAGTTACGAATTGACAAAGAAGTGAATACATCTGGTTAATTTCTCGATACATCGACATATTCCACAGTACTCTGTCTATTTTTAAGAGAACGTATTAATATTAAGATACGCGAAGCAACATATCAATACATGTATTTACGTTGATAATTTCGTTGGTTGTTTAATTTTTAAACAAGTTTCGCTGTTTGCAAACGTGTGCGTTATTTACCAGTAACGGAAATATTTGGATATATGAACAGGACACTGTATTAAACAGATATCGAAGACGAGGAAATTACATTCCAAACTCAAAAGTTAACTGAGTGTGCAACGGAATTCAAAATAAAATGAATGATTTGTAAGCAATGTAAATATGAAGAAAAACATGTTTTTGAATAAATTTTTTAATAAATTCTTTTAATCCGTACCTAATGTAATCAATAAGTTTTTTCTTCGAGGTGCATTTTGTTTATCAAAATTTTATTTTTTTATAAAAACACATTCAAAATGGGTAAATTCCCTTCAATCAACTAAAACAGGGATGTATCCGACTACGCAGTCAACTCGTTTTCGTTATACTGAAATTTTCTTTTCTATATAAAATTTGTTGTTCTAGTTGATTTGAAATACATTTTTAGTGTTTTAACAGTCTTTTTATCTATTTTATAATAATTATGCATTATGATATAAAATTAAAAAAGATATTATAATTTAGTGAGAACATCTCTAAAGTTACCATATATTGATAATTTATGAAAGAAGACATTACGTTTAGCCGTTAAATATATAGAAAATATACATGCAAATACAAATATTGGATAGAGAAATCTTATAATATTATATCTCATTTTTTTCACGATGCATAATACAGCGCACAGAATCATTTGTTTACTATCATAGTTTTTATTTCATCATAAACATTCATTCATTTACTGACGAGGTACTTCTTTCGACAAATACTTATCCACATGTAATTTGCCCATTTGTAGAACATCATAGTTTTTTATAATATTTCAGTGGAAATTCTATCATTAAATTCTATTTATGCCGCAATTTCTTTACAAAGCTTAAATTTCTAAGCATGATAAATTGAAAGACGTTTCTATGTTGCTCATTTTTTTATTATTGGTGTTAAAAAGCTTTTTCGGCTGCATAGCAACCATCGTCAGTAACATACACTGAGTGTTGAGGAATATTTTTGGCGAATGTTCCTCAACACTCAGTGTATGTTACTGACGATGGTTGCTATGCAGCCGAAAAAGCTTTTTAACACCAATAATAAAAAAATGAGCAACATAGAAACGTCTTTCAATTTATCATGCTTTGATAATGTTGCTAAAGCACCACAATTACCAAGTAAATTTCTAACTTATACGTCACTATACCAATGTTCAATTCTTGTACAATATTTTTAAAGAAAACACTACATCGATCTTAATTCCACCTGTTTTCAACAAGTACCATATAATTCTATCAATTGAATTAATTATTTATAATTACACATTAAATGTCACATTTTACTAATATTAAAAAAACATTGGGGAAAATTTATATATGTACCGAACGGACTACCAAACGAAAGAAACCAAACTCGAATACCTCAAGAGTGTATCTAGTCATTCTAATGCATTGTGTAAGTGTACTATCAGATGTGTACACTTACACATTGAATATATAGTATGTATCAGAATATTGTGACAAATGAATTCTGAATTAACAGTAAATACTACCATATTTTATGAAAAAAAGACAAAAGAGTGATTGTAATGCCATTTACCGTGGAATTTTGAAAGAAAATAAATATTATCGAAATGTTTTCTACAAATGTCCGAAAAAGACGTACAAAGAGTTATTTTGTGTGTTTATTGAATCATTTTCTAAAAGTGTTGAAATTATGATAAATTAAATTTCGAATTGCTGAATCACTCCATTTCATGTTTGAAGATTAGTTATATCACCACTTTCTTTAAGGCTTCCTCTCTACTATTTCTTTAACGAGATTCGTTGCTCCTTTCTAACTTAAAATTAATTTTAAAAACATGTTTTAAGGAAGGAATTATATAATTAATTCGTTTATGTTGCTGTAGTTTCTCCCTTCACATATGTTCCTTCCAATAAACTCCAGCTTGTATTCCTCCATTTGCTTTAGATTACTAGAATGCAGAACATCAGTATGACTACAACAGCAGTTGCAAGAGTACCGTTGCCAGGCGCAGTTAAAGATACGAACTGGGAGAGAATGTGGGCGAGGTGTTAGGAATAAGCTGTAATGAGGGAGAGTATTCGCATTTTGTCTAGGAATACTCTGCTGGCTACGTCTGCCTGATAACCTCACAGAAGCGTTTCCTCATTTAAAGACTAACTAATTAAACGTTTAATTAGTCGTTTAAGTTTCGTCTCCATTATTCTGATATAATAATGGGAGATATTGATTTCTAATATGTCTTTTCTAGGATTTATTTAATTTTGAGCACATTTTTTGGGTATAATTTTCTAACGGTTATCAGTTTTGTGGAAAATATTGCTTATAATCATTAATAGTTCAAACACGATTTAAAGTTCCATTACAAAGATTTTCTCTGATAACATTTTAAGATAATAAGATTCGAGTTCCACCTTATTTTCTGATATGTAAAAGATAAAACTTCTAACTACATTAATACATTGACAACCGATGGTTTTCTCATTGCTTGAGGAAGGTCAAATATTTAATATAACGGAATGCCAAGGTTTTAATCTCTTTTTCATCTAATTTTAATAAATGTAGACTTATGGCTTATGGAGTTTTAATTTAATGGAAAGGGCATTATTGTCAAAAGAGACATGGAACAGTTGTAAACAATTTTACATACTACATTCCCAAAATGTAAAAAGTGTCCTTTGGTTTATTATTTATGCGTTTATTTTAGCAAAGTATTGACAAGCCATCGCCAAGCTAACGTACATAGGGTGATAAGGTAGTTGTAATCGTTTAATTGGATTAATCCAATGATAAGTTAAAATCATACATAATGAAAAAAAAACATATCTTATGTGGGATCGAAATCATACTTACAAGGGAATAGTCAGAAGTTACAGGACGAAACAGGCCTTGATTTTTTTTCACTGAAAGTGCATATTAAACTGGGTACTCTGTTAAAATTTAAGCTGCTGAGACGCACTGGAAGTAGCTTTTTTTTAATGCCAATCAAAAACTTTTCAAGCGGCCGAATATATCAAATTTTCATTATCCAGTAAGTATAGAACTTATGACGAAACAGTTGAGACTCGCATTATACAATTCTCTGTTAAAATATTCCAGTATTTAATTTTCTTCCTTTGTTACATTAAATTCAGCCATTCGAAATTATTAAAGTTAAATCACAGTATTTGAAATAATGTTTCATAAAAATATATCAAGATTTTCAATTTAATAGTCGTGCTGTTGGACCCAAAAAATTTCAAATTACTATTAATACAGTCATACTCCGATGTTAGTTGGGGAAAATGATATATTTAATTCTACATAAACTATTAGTTATTCTTAGTAAACATTACAAAAATGAGATGACACAATATAATGCTGAGTACACACATTCGCATTGCACTATGCACAACTAATGAATAAGATATTTGCACATTCTATAATTTCACAAAAATTAATTGCACAACTGCTGTGACCAGACAAAGCAAAAATTTAAAAGGAAATGAAATGCAGAAGCCTCAGTCCTTATCAGTAGCGCGAAAGATGACCGATTGGAACAAGGCCCTCTGTGAAAGTAGGTATCGCGACTTTTGGTTTCGTCACACTAGAAGCACAGGGCTGTACAGCTTTCCTACAGAAAATTCGTACTCTTTTTTGGCATTTTCAAAACGTTTTTAAAAGCTACTTCCAGCGTGTCTCAGAAGATAAAATTTTAACAGTTTACCCAATGCATTACACACTTTCAGTGAAAAAAAAAATCAAGTCCGGTTTCGACCTGTCACTTCTGACCATTCCCTTGTTAGATGTATCGAGTCATTCCTCCAACAATTATGACACTTGGTCAGCACAAATTTTCTCCAACAATGGGACAAATAGCTCCTCGTTATTCTCGCGTCATTTTAAAACGTGTATTTGCGAGTAGCTGCGGGTGGGTAGCTCGTACAACGCTGTGCGTCTGTAAATTACCACTTGATTTGTTACGCCGGATCCGCAGCGCCGTACGTTTCTTGCTGACTTTACGAGTCATAAACAGGCGTCTCGCTTATACAACACCCGTGCTCTGTTCCTCGCCTCCCACTGACTCAAACCTAACTGTAATAGTAGCTTCAACGACGTATCATGACTGCGTGTCTTCCAATGACTTCATATTTAGATTCAAAAAGAAAGTACATAATTATTGAAGAGTTCCGTGTTAAAATCGTGTGAATTTGTCAAAAGTAAGGACAGAGCCAATGGTGGAACAGAGAGGGAAAAATGGTAAAAATGTATAGGGCACAGTTTGAGACACGAGAGAAAATAAATACATTCATATGATTTGCAAGTCGGAAGGATCTTCTACGGAAAACACCATACTGACTTTATTATTAGGGATATACGTGTAAACCTCTCCTATCTGTTATGTAAGTGTGAAATCAATTTTAATTTCTCTGAAACAATGTCTTTACAATTTTATGTACTCAACAAGTATTAAATTTATGCTGGTTAAGTAGAGCCTCCTGTCATGTAATTCCCATTATATGTGCAAATATTTTACAATATTTATCATACATTATACTGTTCGTGCTTTCAACTTCCGTGATGAGTATCATAATTGACAAACAAAACTAATGTGATAAGATAACATGATAAATTTACAATATCGTTCATCACACTATTTAAACCCAAAACAGCTAAAACTTGGGAAGAATTTTTCTTTCAAACTGCTGAGTAAAAAACTTCCAGTTTGAAAAAAATGATAACTAAATAGAAGGTAAAATAGTGCTCAAAATAGTTAAATAGTTTGCTGGCCTAAAAATTGATTCAA
>NNCF01128160.1:6163-16443 GCA_002313205.1 Laupala kohalensis | reverse complement strand
GCTTTATTATTCATTAAATTCCATTAATATTTTTTCACGAGTTATTGTTTTTAACCTCTCACCAAGTCCTTTGACACGGTAGTCCAAGCGTGTTACTTTAAAGCTAAAACTGAGCTTTCCTAACCCACCATCGGAGATGAAAACTGTCTCAGTATCCAACGAGAGACGGGCTCCGATGTGACCCTATTGTACCTGGTGTATTGTGCTCCAACGTTTTGTCTATGATGGTTCTATCCCAATAATTTTCATTTTCAAAAATGGAGGATCTGCTTTGACTGTTGCCCTGTGCTAATGTATTTCTTCTTGTTTTGTGATGAATTATGTGTCGTGTCATGGCTACCTTTGTTTTGGTTCGTATATCCTTTATTTCTGTTTGTATCCATCTCGAGGCTCCAAAATGTTATGAAAACAGTGGGATGACATAAGTGTTCATGGCTTTGAATACANATCTCGAGGCTCCAAAATGTTATGAAAACAGTGGGATGACATAATTGTTCATGGCTTTGAATACATTTTTGGCATATCATTTAGATTTGAGAATCGAGATTATTTTTTAAAAGTATTTCTGTTTAATTTTTTTGTTCAATCTCTCTATGTTCCGTGTTATTCTCTTGATGCAAGTCTAGATATTTGTATGTTACCTCCTCATATATTGGTTCTATTTCAGTCAGTTGTTCTCCTTCAATTCTTGCTACCATTTGTTTACCTCTTTTTATTGTTTGTGTTCTACATTTGTCTATGCCATATTTCATTTTATGTCGTAAGATAAATTATTTTTTATTTCATTCAAGTGTTTCCGTTGCTTTTTTGTGACTGCATAGTATTTTACATCGTCCGTATTGAGATAAACAATTAGATCACTCAATTAATTAGTTGACTCATTCGTATTATTCTCAATATATTTGAAGAGCGCGCGGCGATAGTCGAGTTTTATGAAGAGAGCGGAGTGTCGCGTCTGTCGGGAACTATTTGTCAAGTGCTTCAAGCGTGTCAGGAACCCCCAACCAGAGACAGGTAACCCCATTCTTCCTTCTTTGCCCCACGCACAGCGCAGCACTACACAGCTGGGAAGACTCTCTCTCACTCACCGTCGTTTGTGAAGAAAAAATCTCGCATTATTTAGTAGCCAAAGTACGCTTTTTAAAACTAAAAGTACGGCAAGTTTGCAAACGCTGCACGAAGCACAGCAAGAAGTAAAAGGAACTAAATATTTTGATTAAGACTTTGACGAGTCAATAAGAGGAATCCTCGAGCCAGCATTCAGCTTAAGAACTGAATTATGGCAAACGATGCTGCTCGTAAAAATCTCCTGATTTGGACTGTCGACGTCGCCGTACGACCGTAGAGGATGGCAGAAGACGGCGCGAGATACAAGGTTGAATGTACGGCGTTGTATCCTCTGACTACGAGTCGTGGGGAACATTTTTTGCCCGTAAAAATACTGGGTTATACGACCAGAAACTTTTGGTAATTATCGTAGTGAATTTTGTTAATTTAATATTCTAATGTTTTGTGTAATTAGTAATTTATTTTTGTGTAAATATTTCTAAGTACGACCAATGCTCTGATTCAATTTAAAGTGGTTTTCATTTTTTTATCAATACAATCTACTGAGTTCTTTCACGATCAAATGTTTTGTTGACCGAATTTCAATATACAATTTTTCTTGCGTTTTACTTGTTCTGTTGAACGAGTATCTATGTGTGCAGTTTAAGCCGTTGGATTTTAGGAAAATTTTTATTCTGGATTATCCAAGCAGAATCACGTTTAATTTAGAAATTTATTTAATCTTTCAAATTTTATGGCAGTTAAATAGTAGTGGATGCAAGTACTAATAGAAGTGATTGAAATAGTAAAGGATTATTTCGGTAAAACTATTTTTAATCGCGCCACTTAACGGGACGACTCTCAGATCCTGGAACAATAAATATTTTTGTTTTTACAATTAAAAATCTATCGACTTGTGTGAGTGTGATCATTCTGGTGATATTTATTTGCTGCGTAGTGCAAATATTGTCTTTGTGCCTAGATTATCCTACGAGATATCCTGGGCATAATAGTATCAGAGGTAATCGTAGTTTGAATAATTTCATTCACTACGGACTCTACTTATAGGGCCACGCATAAGGATGGGAGATAAATGAGGCTTCACAATATAGAGTTGATGCGATAACGTGAATTCTACTTTTTTCCAATGGCTAATTCGTATACCTGTGTCAGTGGTCTTTAGTAGTATATAGAGCGAGTTTGGGGCCATGCAGAACTATAAGAGACTTTCTGAGTCTTCCTGAAATATGCCTCTGTTTATTTGGAGGTACACGGTTTTAGTTTTTCTTTCATCACTACATAGTATGACTTTTGTTTTCCACTTGTGCATTGTAGTCTTCTGAAAGTCTCCTAAAATTGGATGTATTTTATACATCTTTATTATTATTATTATTAATATTATTATTAATTTTTCCTAATCTTTTAATCTCAGCTTATTTTTGCTGGTAAAGACGAGTTACGGGCTAGATTCTAATGTAAACCTAAATTTTCAAGGCTTTCATGAAGGGGTTCTGGAATCACACCCGTTGCAGAGAGAACGATTGGTACAATGTACTCGTTGTCTAGCTTCCAGATTTTTAAAAATTTCATTACTGAAATAAGAATATTTAATCCTCTTATCATTGATTGCTGCCTGAGTATTGTGTGTGTTTTAGGAATTGCTGCGTCAACTAGATAGTCTACACTCATCTCTTTGTGTCGTAACACAATATCATGTCTCTTATCTTTACATTTCCTGTACCTATCATCTCTTGCTTCTGGGTTTTTAATTATGTATTTCATTTAATTAGTTTTGTTTTGATGACTTGATCTTGTATAGCCATCAGGAATCCTTCGGTCTCCGAAAAGAATTCCCCATGCCTGAGCCATACGTTCCATGCTACATTGTCGACTTATATCAGGTCAAGATCATGCAGTTGTCTTCCATGAAGAGCCATACTTCGAAATTCGTTGCATTTTTCTGTATTGCTTGGAATCACTTCGTTATCTTGGACATTTTCATCTGCCAGGTTTAGAGGTGTATACTTAAGATCTGAGGTGCATTCGCTTTTGTGTAATGTCAAGTTTTGTTTCCTTTCATGAAAATAGTTCCTCAGCTGAGATTTGTCCATTACGAAGATTCTTTATATCAATTATCTGACTTCTGCCTCCAACTCTAGGTAAAGTTAACCGAATAATGCTTGCTTTCACAAAATTCAATTCAGATCTCTTTTGGCATTTAAAGAAGTAAATTATGAATTTTGCTGGATTAAGGAAGGAAAGGTCCTTATCAGAAAACATGAAAAGAGTAGAATAAAAACAATAAGGAATGTAAAGAACCTGGACCTTCTGAATTAAAGAAATTAAATCACAGGAAAGTAAAAAAATTATACTGTATTATGGATAGGACATTTGTAACGGAATTAGAAATTGGAAGACTGAAACCAAATGTATTATTGGATAGTATAGATGATCTGGAGTAATTTATAAAAAGAAAGAAAACTAAATTCAATATTGTGCATTTAAATATAAGGTCTATAAAAAAGCACTGGGGAGAATTTAGTTTGATAGTGGAGAAAAATCTAGAACAAATAGATGTAATAGTGCTAAGTGAAATAAATGCTAAGATGGATGATAATTAGGATAAGTACAATTTAATAAATATGTAAAAAGAAGAGATGAAAAAGAGGGAGGAGATTTGTTGATGTTTATAAAAGGAAAACATAGTCTAGAAGTACAGGAAATTGAAACAAGACAATTTGAGATGTTAGCTGGAGAAATTAAATTAAAAATATATGATAAAGTGACTATCCTAGCTATGTATAGACCACCAGAGAAAAGTAGATTGTTATTTTTAGAAGAACTAAATGAAGTACTGAAAGAATGTAATAATAAAAAGATACAAATAATTGGAGATATTAATATAATGGAAGAATCAAAAAGTAGAGAGGATTATTGATATATGCTATTAAATCATTCATTAGTACAGTGTGTTGATAATTTTACGAGGGAGGAAATAAGGAATGATGAGTTGGTACAAGCTTGTTTAGACCATGGAGTAATAGGAAGTAACGTTTAAAAAAAAAGTGAAACTTTTATAATGATGACGAAAATATCTGACCATTATATAATAGGAATAAGTTGGGATGTAACAATACAGGAAGAGAAAGAAATTAAATGTAAGAGTGAAACAATAGAGATATTTTGTAAAAACAGGATGAAAAACGAGCTTAGCAAATTAGAAATTCTTAATCTTGATGAGAAACCTGCCGATGAATTATATTCAATAGTGAGGAATACTTTTGAAAATTCGACTGTTAAGAAGGAAAAAATAACAAAGAGAAATAGAAAATTATTAAACCATGGGTTAATAAGAAAATTAAAGAAATGGTGAAAGAAAGAGATAACACTTTTAGAATATGGAAGAAAACTTCAGAAAAATCCAAGGAGAAAAAAGAAAAATTGAGAAAGGAATATAAGTTATTAAGGAATAAAATTACATTTTTAATTATTAAGCAAAAGAAGTTACATTTTCAAAAAGCATTAGCTGAAAGTTAGAACGATATAAAGAAAACATGGAAAGTAATGAATTCATTATTATCCATTCCGGAAAAGAAATCAGTGGATGAAGTAATAACTAAGAATTTTAAAGATATAGAATTTGAAGAAGTATTAAGTAACTTTGCAAAAACTTAAAAAAACAACAACAACCAGAGAAAATAACACATGTTTGAAATCTGGGGGTAATGGATATGATAGAAAATTATAATCAAGAAAACTCTTTTTATTTACCAGAAATAATGTTAGATGAAACTAAGGCTCTAATTTTAAACATGAAGAGCAATAAAGCAACAGGTTTAGATAAGACTTCAATGAGAAATATAAAAGAAAATATGGATGTATTGGCACCAGTGATTCAGATGATAATAAACAATGGAATAAAAGATGCAAATTTCCCTGAAGGCTTGAAAGAATCAATGATTAGACCAATATATAAAGGTGACAATGCAAAAAATTATGAAAATTATAGACCTATTTCCATTATGAATTCTATAGGTAAAGTATTTGAAAAATATCTGGCACAAAAGTTAACAAATTATTTGGTGAAATTTAAAATTTTAGATGTAAAACAATATGCTTATCAAAAATATAAAGGAAGTGAGGATTTATTAGATGATTTGATGGAAGTGATGAACGAGCAATTACATAAAGGAAATCATGTATTAGCATTAAATATTGACCTTTCAAAAGCGTATGATGTGGTGAATCATGACAAATTATTTGATGCATTAGAGAAAATAGGAATAAGGGGTCATAGTTTAAAGGTGTTTCAAAGTTACCTAGAAGGAAGATTTTTAAAGTAAAAATAAATACCAAAGTAAGTGAAAGGGAATTTTTGAACATGGGTATTCCACAGGGTAGTTGTCTAGGACCAATTTTGTATTTGATTTATGTGAACGATCTAAAAATATGTTTAAAACATTGTTATCATTTCATATATGCAAATGATAAAATGATAGTTTCAGTACATAAAGATCAAACGATAGCAGAACAAAATTTAAGAAATGATTTTGGTACATTTCAGAAGTGGTGCNCTAAAAATATGTTTAAAACATTGTTATCATTTCATATATGCAAATGATAAAATGATAGTTTCAGTACATAAAGATCAAAAGATAGCAGAACAAAATTTATGAAATGATTTTGGTGCATTTCAGAAGTGGTGTCATGATAAAGGGCTAATAATTAATGAAAAGAAAACCAAAAGTATACACATCACAACATCGCATACACCAAGGGAGCCAATTAACATAATTTTTCAGGATAGATGTTGTATCCATGAAAGAATTTAAACTGTAAGTGTAAAAGCAAAATTAAAGAGATTAATAGGTTAAAATATTTGGGCATAGTAATAGACAAGAACCTGAATTGGAGGGAGCATATTCTAGAAGTATGTAAAAAAATTAGAATATGTACATGGAAATTGATGAATGTAAAAAAACTTTGTAAATTATGAAAAGTTTAGAATGGTTTATTTTGCATTAATAGAATCGATTATAAAATATGGAATAGGATTTTGGGGGGTAGCTGCAAAAACACATTTAGATTTGGTACAAAATATACAAAACAAAAGTATTAGATGTCTTGTTGCAAAATTGAATCTATTGATTGTGAAAAGGATATTTGGTTTAGAGAAACCAAAATTATGACTAAGAAATTTATATGAATTTCAAATCATTTATAAAAACCTTTTTGGAAAAAGATTTAGGGAAGAAAGTGAACATAATTATAAAATAAGGAAGAGGTATAATTTTTTGATACCAAATACTTTCAACAAGTATGGTGAAAGAATAAAAAGATTTATAGCACCTAAATTACTGAATGAGATGCCTGATAATTTAATTGAAATTCAATCAAAATTTATACTAAAAAGAAAATTGAAGAGTGGTTTGTTAAAAGGAAAAAGGTTATTTAAAATATGAGATAATTTGGATGTGTAAAGATGGTGATTAAATTGTAAAGAAAATCTAAATGGGAGACCGTTTAAATAAAATAGGAAAGGTGTAGTAGTAGTAAGAGATAAATATAAGAGGTAATTTTTTATTTTCTCTGTCAAGTCCAAAAGAACTTACAGAGAAGAAAGTGTACAAAAAGGAAAGAAGAAAAATTGAAAAAAGTTTTGAAAATTGTATTACCATGAATAGTAGTAATGGTCTATTAGAAACTATAAGCAAATACATTTTGTAAATACATGTAAAATAAATTGTATAAAAGCTTACCAAAGCATTTAATTCTGTAAACATTATCGTTNCATTTTGTAAATATGTAAATACATGTAAAATAAATTATATAAAAGCTAACCAAAGCATGTAATTCTGTAAACATTATCATTATTTTTGTTTTTTGTAGAACGTTTGTAATACTATTATATAACTTTTGTAGAACTTTGTGAAACTTCAATGAAACTTTTTATGTATCTTTTTGTAAAGAATTGGGAAATTGGGAAATAAATTTCAAACAAATTTCAAACAGTTATTATTATTATTATTATTTATTTTTCTGCAGGGGAAAAAAGCTTTACGCACGGAGTGTGGGACTCCCATGGAAGGTCTACCCACTAAAAACCCCTCTTCTTGTGCCTAAACTTCTC
The DNA here is from genome assembly GCA_002313205.1 of Laupala kohalensis. Taxonomy (NCBI): domain Eukaryota; kingdom Metazoa; phylum Arthropoda; class Insecta; order Orthoptera; family Trigonidiidae; genus Laupala; species Laupala kohalensis. Next base: position 9,266 of record NNCF01128160.1, on the reverse strand, counting down.
TCCACGGGACCGTCGCGTGACATAACTTCGTGGGGAGATACGCAGGTAGCATGGCTTTTACTCCTTTTAGGTGCAAGATAGCAGAGCTCCTATTCCCGTTTACTCATTGCATCTTTTATCCTTCTTTTCATTAAACATATTAAATACTCCTGGATAATATTCCATCTCTCCACGGAGTACAACATTTGCTGAACCAGGTTAGCCTCTCCCAACGAAGTTATGACCTCTCCCAACCTGCTATTCAGCACCATTCTCGGCCTGTCCCACGCGCTGCAAGCGAACACCGTGTGGTAGGCGTCGTCCTTTTCCTCCACGCAGAAATCACATTTGGGGTCGTCGGCTCTCTTAAATCTGTGGAGGTACGCCTTGAAGCTCCCGTGTCCTGTCAGTACTTGGGTTACGTAATAGCTGACCTCCACGTGTCTCCTATTTATCCAAGGTCCGAGATTCGTAACCAATTGATGGGTCCACGTACCCTTGGTGTCCGTGTCCCATCTCTCTTGCCACTCCAACAGGAGTGAGGAGCGAGCGCGCTCTTTTAAGGCGCCTACAATCTTGTTCGTAGGTCTTTCGCGTGCGGCATCCGTGAGCATTCTCTTTTCGTCGTATATTGATTGCCTTGCGTTCCCTTGCCAACAGGTCAATTGGGGGCATACTGACCAACACTAATGCTGCGCTGTCTGAGACAGTCCGATTGCCCGACAGTAACCTCAGTGCCAACCGTCGCTGTATTATGGCATACGATCTTCTAATTGCCTCTTTCCTCAGCTTCTCCACCCAGACTCAGGTGCAGCGTACAGCATCTTCGAGAGGGCAGCACAGGAGATCATTCGTCTCTTCGCCTCCCGCGGTCCACCCACGTTTTGCATCAACCTGGGGAGGTTCGCGGCAGTCTCTGCTGCCTTGCCAGCCGTCTTGCAGATGTGGGGTACGAAGTTTAGGTAGTGGTCGATCTCCACTCCCAAGTACGTTATCTGCTTTCTCCACATTATTTGAGTTCCATCAATAAAAATTTTGGGGAAGCGAAATGCCCTCCTGTCTGTTACCAGCACAGCCTCTGTCTTTTCGACCGCCATTGAGAGGCGTCTCATGTCAAGCCATCTTTTCACCCTATAAAGAGTCTTGTTCACTCTCATTTCTAAAAGATCTATTGAGACACTGTGGCAAATAATAAGAGTCGTCTGCATAACCTACCAGTTGACATTCACTGGGGAGGTTTACTCTTAACAGAACATCATACATTACGTCCCACAATAGTGGGCCAATACTTGATCCTTGTCGAACACCACACATCATATCTTCTTCGACCTTGAAGGCGTCTGTATAAATTTCCTTTCTCTCAGAGAGGTAGTCCTCCACCACTCTCAGCAGATATTCAGGAACTTCCTTCTCCACAAGCGCCGTGATGATATTCTACCAACATGCGTTGAAGGCGTTTCTGATGTCGATTGCCACCAGTCCACAAAAACCTTTCTTTCTACAGGAACCGGCTCCGCGATGCGTATCACGTCCATTATCGCATCCGTCGTCGAAAGGCCTTTTCTGAATCCGTACTGTCGAGTGGACAGATTTCCATTAGTGGTAAGGTGTTTCTCGAGCCTTTGGAGAATCAGCCCTTCGAACAATTTCCCCATTGTGTCTAAGAGGCACATAGGACGATGGCATGTCTGCCGGATTTTTTCCTTTCCGCAGGAGAATAATTTTCTGTCTCTTCCAGTCCTTGAAGATTAGACCTTCTTTAAGGCAGCGGTTGAACATGTTTAATAGACAGTCGGGGTAGACCTCCACCGCTATCTTGAGTATTTCGTTCGGGATTTCGTCCATGCCCGGGATTTTCCCAATTTCCGTCCCCTTTGCCGCTTCAAGAAGCTCGACTTTGGTGAATTCATCTTCGTTGCTGAAGGAGTAGTCACTCGATCTCTCTCTCGTCCAGTGCTCTCTTGAAGGGAAGAGTTCGTGGATGATGTTTCTCACCCTTACGGGATCATTCAGTTCGGTGGTTGTACTGCGTATCATCATTTTCTTTGTAACTATCTTATAGGCCGTGCTCAATGATCATTATCGACCTCTTCCAGTGGTAGCTGCCAACACCGGGTCTTGCTTGTTTTTATTGCCCATTGCAGTCTTTTACGTGCGGCTTTATAGGTCTCTTTCAACTTCTCGTCAGTTTTGGCTCTAGTAGAGCATCTTCTTGCCTGGATGCAATGCTTCCTGAGCTCTGCTATCTCGGGTGTCTAACAATACACGCAGCGAGTTCCGTTGGTATCTCTTCTTCTCGGCATGGCTGCATCGCATGCCTTAGTCAAGGCATTTCTGGGGACTTTCTCCATTTCCTCCAGCGTGTCTTTCTTCCTTGTCCAATGGAGTGTGTCAAGATCTCTCGTTTCTACGAGGTTCCTGTTCGCCACTTCCACGTCGAGTTTCTTGATATTCCAACCTGTTGGTCTTCGTTTTCTGCCCTTGGGCTTAACTTTGCGTTGGACTGTATTAAATTCTATATATCTGTGGTCGCTCAGAGTTTCCTTCTCTAATACGCTCCAGTCTATAACTTACGTGGCAAAGTATGTAGAGCATATCGTCAGGTCGATGATTGATGCGGCGTTGCCTCTCTCAAATGTGGGTGCACATCCTCTGTTAAGGACAACGAAGTTATTCCCGGTGATGAACTCACAGACAGTGTTTCCTCTTGCGTCTGAACGGGTTTCACCCCATTCCTGTGATTTGCTATTAAAGTCACCTGCCACTTCGATTTCCCTCTTGGCCGTTTTTAAACTTTCTTACAGCATGTTAATTTCATGTTTGAATTTCTCGATCGGGTCGTTTGGGGAGAAATAGCAACTGTATACACGGAATGCTTCCACTTCCACCCACACAAAACCGAATCTCGTCGATTTGTATTTGCTGACGGGTAGAGTATTGCCCCGGGTGGATATGCCGGCTCTTTGCGAGGAATCTTGGTACCAAGCGGTAGTGCCAGAGTTTTTCGATTGCTCGCTAGCAAGAATCACGTCTACTCCTCTCTCCTTAGACACCTGCAATTAGATTTCTTGAGCTTGTCCGCTTCGATTCAGATTAATTTGTAGGAACTTAATCATTTTGGAGT
>NNCF01128158.1:845130-869509 GCA_002313205.1 Laupala kohalensis | reverse complement strand
GAAAAGGTGAAGCTGGAGCAGGAATCTCTGGAGGAAAGGACGGAGCTGGAGCAGGAATCTCTGGAGGAAAGGAGGGAGCTGGCGCAGGAATCGCTGAAGGAAAGGGAGGAGATGGAGCAGGAATCGCTGCAGGAAAAGGTGAAGCTGAAGCAGGAATCGCTGCAGGAAAAGGTGAAGCTGGAGCAGGAATCGCTGGAGAAAAGGGAGGAGATGGAGCAGGAATCGCTGCAGGAATAGGTGAACCTGGAGCAGGAATCGCTGGAGGAAAGGAAGGGGCTGGAGCAGAAATCCCTGCAGGAGAGGGAGGAGCTGGAGCAGGAATCGCTGGATGAAAGGGAGGAGCTGGAGCAGGAATCGCTGCAGGAAAAGGTGAAGCTGGAGCAGAAATCGCTGGAGGAAAGGAAGGTCCAGGAGCAGAAATCGCTGAAGGAATGGAAGGAGCAGGAGCAGAAATCGCTGAAGGAATGGAAGGAGCAGAAGTCGTTGGAGGAAAGGGAGGAGCTGGAGCAGGAATCGCTGAAGGAAAGAAAGGAGCAGGAGCAGAAATCATTGGAGGACAGGGAGGAGCTGGAGCAGGAATCTCTGGAGGAAAGGAAGGAGCTGGAGCAGGAATCGCTGGAGGAAAGGGAGGAGATGGAGCAGGAATCGCTGAAGGAAAGAAGGGAGCAGGAGCAAAAATCGCTGAAGGAATGGAAGGAGCAGGAGCAGAAGTCGTTGGAGGAAAGGGAGGAGCTGGAGCAGGAATCGCTGCAGGAAAAGGTGAAGCAGGAGCAGGAATCGCTGGAGGAAAGGGAGAAGATGGAGCAGGAATCGCTGAAGGAAAGAAAGAAGCAGGAGCAGAAATCGCTGAAGGAAAGAAAGGAGCAGGAGCAGAAATCGCTGAAGGAAAGGAAGGAGCAGGAGCAGAAGTCGTTGGAGGAAAGGGAGGAACTGGAGCAAAAATCGCTGCAGGAAAAGGTGAAGCTGGAGCAGAAGTCGTTGGAGGAAAGGGAGAAGCTGGAGCAGGAATCGCTGCAGGAAAGGGAGGAGCTGGAGCAGGAATCGCTAGGGGAAAGGAAGGAGCAGGAGCAGAAATCGATGGAGGACAGGTAGGAGATAGAGCAGGAATCTCTGGAGGAAAGGGAGGAGCTGGAGCAGGAATCGCTAGAGGAAAGGAAGGAGCTGGAGCAGGAATCGCTGGAGGAAACGGAGGATCTGGAGCAGGAATTGCTGGAGGAATGGGAGGAGCTGGAGCAGAAATCGCTGCAGGAAAAGGTGAAGCTGGAGCAGGAATCGCTGGAGAAAAGGTGGGAGCTGGATCAGGAATCGCTGGAGGAAAGGGAGGAGATGGAGCAGGAATCGCTGCAGGAATAGGTGAAGCTGGAGCAGGAATCGCTGGAGGAAAGGAAGGTGCCGGAGAAGAAATCGCTAAAGGAAAGAAAGGAGCAGGAGCAGAAATCGCTGAAGGAAAGGAAGGAGCAGGAGCAGAAATTGTTGGAGGACTGAGAGGAGCTGGAGCAGAAATCGTTAGAGGACTGAGAGGAGCTGGAGCAGGAATCTCTGGAGGAAAGGGAGGAGCTGGAGCAGGAATCGCTGGAGGAAAGGAAGAAGCTGGAGTAAGAATCGCTGGAGGAAAGGGAGGAGATGGAGCAGGAATCGCTGGAGGAAAGGGAGGAGCTGGAGCAGGAATCGCTGGAGGAAAGGAAGAAGCTGGAGCAAGAATCGCTGGAGGAAAGGGAGGAGATGGAGCAGGAATCGCTGGAGGACAGGGAGGAGCTGGATCAGGAATCGCTGGAGGAGCTGGAGCAAGAATCGCTGTAGGACAGTGAGGAGCTTTAACAGCAATCGCTGGAGGAAAGAAAGACGCTGGAGCAGGAATCGCTAGAGGATAGGGCGATGGTATTAGTGAAAATCACAGAGAGTGATTGGATGGAGCACACAGCGGTGCGTCGCCGTCATCATCTGCAGGTGCTAGAGGCAAGGGCTGCGTCAAGGGAGGATATGGCAGATGCTAATTAGGAATGATGTATTACCAATATGTTCCAAAGGACATTTCCTCATATCGTGGAGATAACGACAGTATCAATCATTTCACTTCTTTAGTTTTTAAAATATGCCTCAATACAGATGTTGTCAATTGCACTATTTATGTAATCCTTTTGCAATTGAATGTAAGTAAAATTTTAATATTCAATTACGCTAGATATTACTGAAAATGCGAAACACTATCAAGATGGAATCCTCGTAAACAATGATACATTTATCTTTAGTTAAATGCACATGAAAAGAAGAACGCAGACCTTTAGTAACTTAATAAGATTAAAGAGGATTTTTATTGTATTATATTTTCTAAATAAACTAGAGTTTATTATTCCACTATCTACTTCATTATTCAATAAAAAAGGATTGTTTATCACAATACTACCCACGAAACTATTACTAATTTCAGGTTCATTCACTATCTATAATTAAATTTTCTAAATGGCTAAATAATGCCATGTAACCTGATGATTATAACAAGTTATTTCAAAAATGGACAAGCATTTTGTTTATTATATTTCTTTCTAATATGGTATTACTATCTATTTCACTTTTCATACCATGGTTTCTTGACAGATACTTAATAGTAGAACCTCAGAATATTTTACCTTTATAGACATTACAGATCTTTCTTTATTTATTGTTCAATCCTTTATCTTCAACAATTATTTTCACACAATGTGTGGGTGTGCCTGGTCAGACATTGTTCTTAACTCGCGTTGGAAGATAGGACGCTCTTTTTTATATCAACGCCATCCCAGAAGCCCATCCCTAATCTGTCAATAATTGCTCGGTCATAATATACTTTCGCCTCGATAAGTGTCTAAGACTCAATACCTTAGGGTGATCCCAGATTCCCAAGATAAACGTCGCCAATAGGGTGTAAAATTAACAAACCCTTAAGGGCAAAAATAACGCAAGTGACACAACGTCGTGGAAACGAGTGATAAGGTTATAAGGGGATACGCGCCAAGACAAAGTAATTAATACAAATTACGATCAAGGATTCCAATTCGCGAATGCAATCCAAAAATTAAAACAAAGTTTTAAAATGTAAATTCCTTGAATAATAGTTTACAAGAGATTCGGGAGTGAGATTTACAAATTATACGAACTACTCTATTTTGAATTCTAAATTTTGGACACCTTATCCCGAGTTTCCACAGAAGATGATGCATTTGCAAAATATACGCAACGGGAAATATGTGGACTAACAATTTTAACTAAGATTCGTAATGCGTAACACGAATTACTTATTTTGGAATCAAGATTGTCAACGAGACAAATCCATTGAGATTGTCTTGAATATGTAGACCTAAAAACTTTGTATTAGTTACAGTTTTTAGTTGTGATCCGTTTAACGAAAGATAAACCTGAGGTAAAGATTTTGTGATACTATTGTGAAAAAATATAGACACTGTTTTCTCTGTGCTTAAAATGAGACGATTTGCATGGAATCAATCCAAGAGCTTAGACAAAACTTTTTGTGCGTTGGCGTGTTTACATAGTAAATTAATAAATCGGCAAAGAGAACTGTTTTGCAATCTGATGTCGAAGACGACATGTCATTCACATACGACGAAAAGAGTATAATGTCGAGAATTGAGCCTTGGGGAACTCCGCAAGTTATTGGCTTTGTTTCTGAAAGACAATGCTGAAGTTATTTATTTTTAGTATATGATATGTCGACCTGTTAATATCTATATATTTAATAGAAAGTCAGTCACTGATGCGCACGTCCACGAATGCCAAAAGATTGTAATTTTGAAAGAAGAATTTCGTGATCAATAACATCGAATGTTTTAGATAAATCACCCTGAGGATTTTCTCCATTCAAGAGAAGTGGTAACTCCTTTAAAAAAGAAAATATGGCGCTGGTGGTGGAAATGGATTTCGGAAATCCGTGTTGATCGTCAGAGAGAATTTTATTTTGGATAGAAAATCTAGAAGGCGCTTATAGACCAATTTTTCAGTGATTTTTAAGAAAGTGGGTAGTAGAGATTAGATCGATAATTATCATCATTGTGTTTTGTTGTTTCCTTGTGTAAAGGTTTCACTTTATCTCTCATAAATATGTTAGGAAACACCCCTTCAAATAGAATAAATTAAAAATGTTTATGAGTGGAGTTCATATAACGTGGGACGAAAATTTAACAATAAAATCCGGTATATCATCTATGCCTGTTGAAAATTTGTTTTTTAATGAACTGATTATTTTCATGATTTCACTGGCGTTAGATTCGTAAGTGAACATTTAATGACACACGTGGGTAGATATATTCGAAGGATTTTGGTTTTGAGATATTGAATTAGTTATCTTACCTACTTCTAAAAAATTAGTATTAATTAAAATTGGGTAGTCAAGAGGATTTGATACGACTTTCCATCGCATAGTAGGGAAATGTATTCTCCGCAATTTTCAGGTGACGTGTAATTTTTAACAATACTCCACATGGTTTTGGTTCAGTAATTCGATTTTAGTATCTGCAAGTCATTTTCTATAACTTAAGCTGCATAAACTACTCTTCGGAGAATAGTCTCTTATTTACGGAAATAATCATGGAATTCGAGTAATTGCATATAGTGTTTTGAAAGATAAGATAAATGGCATTTGTTTTTGGAAGAAATTCTAATCCCATGGGTGATCCATCTATTATATTTAATTGTGTTCAATATTCTGGATTTTTTTGGAAAGCTTCAGTTGTAAAGTTTTAGGAATGCTGAAATAAATACATTGAATTTGTCGTCGGTGTTTTGGCAATTGTAAACATGTTTTAAGATTTCTCACGCAAATTATTTGTAAAAGTGGATAAATTTGTGTCGTTAAACTATCTAGAATATTTTTAAATGATTTTAATTGGCTTCACTTTATCTTCAATGGTCAATACTTGAGCAAGGTGACGGCTGTATCCGGCGCAAAACACTTCTGAGTAATACGAGAATTCATTGTTGACAATAATCTGATCAGGCAATGTTTGAGATGAACTGTAGAGGAGAGTGGGGTCGTTTATCGTAGTTACAAGATTGAAGGAGTCGATAAGATTCCTGAATGTTAATATCGTTCTGCCCACTCATGACGCTTACTGTCCTGCTCTTACTGTGATTACCAGTGCGTGGTTTGTGAACAGTATTGGATACTGTACAGGAGGGGATGAAACGAGCAGGTAGGAGACAAAACAGGGACATGTAATCTAACACATTATATCTATTTTGAATGATGAGTTGGTGTGGAGCATATGTGTTTGGTCATGTTTTTTTGTTTATATACATATGTCGTGACGCCACCTCGAGTATGCCCAACTAAGCATGTTAGAATGAGGTCAGGCGCGCTAGCTGATGAGACTAGGTTACGAGGTTGTGACGTCTGGCTATAAACCGTATATATGGAGTAAGATCAGAGGATCTTCCACACTCTCTACTCTCTCGTCACCTGGTTTATCAGCCGGACCGAACCTGGGACCGCCAGCCTCCGCTCCGACCGTGCTGCTTACTGGCATCCGGCGAACTACGGTAACTTGACGAGCATGACCTCGGCAACACTTCTCTCTGTGCCTGCTCCCCATCGACCGTCTTTGTGAGTATTAAACCCCTCTTATGCACTTTGAGTTTCTCTGGAGCTAACACCCCGACCTCTACCCCTTTTCCCCCCTTCACCATTTTCCACTTTTTGCCATGACCCACCTCGCAGCTCAACTCGGCCAAACACGGATTTGCGAGCAAGTTCACGACACATACGAGATTCGTTATCTTAAATGTTTCTAATTTTATCCAATGTAGTCATATTTTTAAGATTAGATTCACCTGTGGTTTGATTTTTCCTATGCTACAGGAACATTAATTTTTATTGCTATGTCGGCGTGACTTAGCGATTCCCAAGAATTCAAAATTATTTGTCATGGAAGAACAATATAAAATATATTTCAATGAGAATATGCTTATTTATGCAGTTACGATTTAATTATGCTATTTAGAAAAATAAACATGATAATTGTGGACGAGAGATAATAAATAATTATATGTATAATTTATATGGAAATCAATTAACATTGTATATTAAACACTAATTAATAATCCAACACATTAAATCAGCAATAATAATTCACATGTTGATTGATGTATAAATGAATTAAATTTAATTTTTGTATTTGAATCATATTAAAAATACCATTACACTGTCAATTGCGAAATGTTACGGAGATTTCTCGTAAGGAGTAGTTGAAAAACTGGGTTGGTAAATATAACCCATATATTATCTTGTGTTGATGAACAAGTAGCGTCACATTAACAAAATAATATCCCCATTTATCACATTTAACACTTAAGGAGCTGAACTAAGGACAATGTTTTTCTACTTTACAACTCAACAATTATTATTTAGTACTACAAATTCTTGTAAGTAAATTAACTAGAAAAAAGTTTCGAGTATCATAAGAAAGGATAAACAGTCTATACGTTATAATATAATTCAAGTACTGGGTTCAAGAAAATACATTTTTATCTAAATAACAATGCATTAGAATTAAGAAGTAATTTACAAGGATTCTTTTTGATCTTGGTTTTGAAATTAGAGAGATTTTTTACGTCTGGTAATAATAAACAAAATATGTCATGTATTCGAAACGAAATATGTCATGTGTCAATATGAGCAAGAAGCGTCACATTTCCAAAAAATAATTCCATTTTTTCCACATTTACAAAAAATCATTAAAAAAAACATTTAACACATTTGACACATAAGGAACTTCAATCGGGAAGTTTTATTCAAATTTACAGTTAAACATGTCTTAGTTACTACTACTACTAATATACAAATAAATGTAGTAAAGAATATAATGCTGGAAACTATTGTACATCGTACGATTTACAACAATATAAAGTATATAAAGATCATTTTACAATATATTATATGGCAACTGTCTTGCTTCCAAATATTGTGGTAAAATCGGTAAAGCTGAAAGAAGAAGTTTTAAAACGAAAATCTAAGTAACGTAAAATTATCTTCCTTTTTAAACCATGATAGCTTGGTGCATGGTATGAAATATAAGAACATTGGTTCAATAAAATGACAGTAAAGTTCTCCATAATTGGTATCTTCTTTTGAAACAATCTGTATGTTTTTCTATATTTAAAAAAAATTAAAACGATATGTCATTTACAAAAAAAAAAAAATTTCCATCGATTTAAAGTGTAGTTAATGTACCGAATTCTTTGGTGGTTTCTGTTTTTGTGCCAGTTTCAGCAATACAGCCATCGCAAACACTTTGATTTCTTTTAGAGCTTAATACAATATATCCAGCGACTTTATATAAGATATTTTACTCTAATTCGTTCAAAATGATGTCGCTGTTTTCATCGAAAACTCATTTTCGTCTGGTCCGTCTTTCTGAGGCTCCTTCAGCGTTTTTCCTTTATGTTGTTGACATGTTACAAGGTCAATTAAATATTACCAATCATCAGTCATAATTACTACTCTTTATTTCAATCATGAACTGTAAAATTGTAATGAATTTTTAAAAGGTTTTTGAAATCGATCGTTTTAGGATTATTGTTTCTTTTTATCGAATCATCGAAAAGAGATTTTCAACACAATGTTGTGTTAATCTCCCCAGATTCAAAAACTGTTATTCACGCTTTTTCTGTAAATAATCAGATATTTCCAAACTAGACTTTGCACTTTTTAAAAGTCGACGTTGGTAAGGTTTAAAACTCTTGCCACAATTCAAGCTTTGTATAACCTCTATAATTTCTCCCAAAAAATCCTTGGTATCATTGTATTTGCGTTCGTTTGTATGACTTAATGCTAATGTCAGTTTCCTGTTGGTCATAATTGATAAAAACTGAGCTGTAATATAAACAACCATGCAGTTGTATCATACTCTCGTTTGTTTTCAGTCTCTGACAAAAGTTTTAAGACGGAACTCACATTGTAGCTAAGAACATTGGTTGCACTACTTACTCCCATTTTTCGATAGTGCCTTTGTTTGCCTAAAAGATCTTGTTTAATTCGGGAGTTAGTTTCAATTGAAAGTCTTCTTGGGAATTTTCTTACGAACAGACAATTTTATTTGTTTCATCGAGAACAAGATGATTTTTCATGTAGTATTCCTGGAGTTGATAATAAAAGTTATCACTGAATTCATGTATTAATGAATTCAGAAATATTTTAAATATATTCATTATTTTTATATTTCAACTACATAACAACGTTCAAAGACCTCGTAGTTATGCGGCAACTGCATATCACATTGTTTCTAAATTCAGCGCTTTTGTTACAGTTATGATGTCAGGTGTTATTTAATATAGGCAATTCCGTAAATAGGGACAAGTTCCGTATACGATATGGAGAAGCCGTTTCTCCAATAGTCCACCTGCAGTCCCTACTTTTCACTTTAACTGATGACTGGATATGTCATTACGATATATCCTCTGATTCTATATTATAAAATCATGATAAGAATTTAGTACTAAAAAATTTAGATGTGAAGTGTCAAGAAATTGGAATTGGAAAACAACTCTTTAGATATCTATGGGCTCAAGAATACTTAATTGATAAAGTTTGGCGACGTACGTAGCTCATGATGTAAAAGTGGCATACAAACTTGGCGAATCATGTACACCAGTGATGGTCAAACTACGGCCCGCGGGTTAGATGCGGCCCCCTGAAATGTTCTATCCTCNAGACTAAAACTGGCAACGGAGCCTCCTCGCAGTAGCTACCCCCTCCACTGCGACTAGATATTGTAACTCGTTTCTTGATTCAGATCTGTCTAGGCATTGTTGGTTTACTAGGTTTACTCTGCATATTGTGAAAAGTTTTTGCCCTAAGATGTTATCTAAGAAACGTAAATTTGATTCTGAGTGCCATATTTTATAAGATAAATGGACTTGGAAGTACTTTTTCAGTTTTTAGGGATAAACCACTATGTCTCATCTGAAACTAAACTGTACCAGTCTACAAAGAATGTAACATTTCACGACACTTCAACTCTGAGCACAACGTCAAGATTAGAGCCTTGACCGTAGAAGAAAAAAAAACCAAAAGCAGAAGATCTACGCAAAAAAGCAGGTCAGGAATGTATTTTTATGAAAGGGAATAGTTCTCAGCAAGCAGCTACACATGCAAGTTATGTTGTAGCATACAATATTGCTAAAAATAACAAAGCTCTCTCTGATGGAGAGTTTGTTAAACACTGCATGCTCAAAGTTTGCGATATTTTATGTCCTTACAAAAGAAACGGTTTTGAAACAATCAGCTTATCTCGGGAAACAGTGACTTCCAGAATTGAAGCAATAGATAAAAACATATTATCACAGTTGGAATCAAAGATTGGCCAATTTAAATTCTGCTCAATTACTATGGATGAAAGCCCTGATAATAATACTAATACTAATAATAATAATATTAATAAATTTATTGTCAAAAAACTGTACAAACTGCGTATGACCACGTGGAGGACAATAAACTAATTTTCTCTCCGGAAGCAAACAAGGGACCATCCCATCAATTCCCATCAAGGACCCTCAGGCAGAGGCGGTTCGAAAAAATTCAGCATAGGTTCCTAGATAAGACAAAAATTAACTGCGAATTATAATACTAATAGAATGTCAATATGTTTGTAATTTAACGCAATAAATTACATGTACAAGTTATTATCGAACTATAGATTATTCTGACTACAGTGTTTAAAAATCATAGGAGTTGAAAAAAACAACAGTAAATTCACGATTTATTGTTTCAATAAACACGCCCCTAGACAAAGCCTNAAGCCTAGAGAACCTGTATAAGAAATCCGCCTCTACCCGAAGGAAAAACGGAGAAAAACCCGGGCCACGATGTGGCTACAGAATTTATGTACACAACCGTGCCAAAGTTAAGTACACATAAAACTAAATTAATCTGAGCCATGCGGCAACACAATCATGCAAGAAAATAGTTTTTGAAGTCGTTATAAGTTATTTAAAAAGTGCTACAGCAATAGCGTGATAAAGTACAAGACGAATTTAACTTTTATTAAAATCAATAAATTCTTTTACGTTGTAGAAGCACTGGTGCAGGAGGTAGTTTTTAACCGCGGATTTGAAGATATTCAATTTCATAATGTCTTTTATATTCTTGGGCAGGGAATTATATAGAACGATTCCCGAATGATAAGGTCCTTTTTGGCAAAGAGTAGTTGACACTCTAGGGCGATAAATATTACTACTAATGCGAGTATTGTGTTCGTGAACGAGACTGTTTCGAAAAAAAAAGGTTAGCACTTCAGTAATTTGGTCTTAACAAACACGACCGTTTCATAAATATAAATGCAGGGAAGTGTTAAGATATTTAATTCCTTGAATAAAGGTTTACAAGAGTTTCGGGGGTGAGATTTACAAATTATCCGAACTATCCTCTTCTGAATTCTGAAAGTTTGAATACTCTGACCGGAATTACCCCAGAAGGTAATGCCGTAACGTAAATGGGAGTAAACGTTTGCAAAATATACGCAACGGGAAATACGTGGACTAACTGCGTTAACTAAGATTCGGAATGCGTAACACAATTTGCTTAATTGGGAATTAAGATTGTCAATGTGACAATTCCATTTGAGGTTGTCTTGAATATGGAGACCTAAGAATTTTGTATTTGTAACAGTTTTTAATTGTGTTCCGTTTAAAGAAAGAGAAACCTGGGGTAAAGATTTTGTGATACTATTGTGAAATGACATAGACACTGTTTTGTCAGTGTTTACAATGAGACGATTTGCATGGAACCAAGTCGAAAGGTTAGACAAAACTTTTTGAGCATTGGCGTGTTTACATAGTAAATTAGTGTCATCAGCAAAAAGAACCATTTTGCAATCTGATGTGGATGATGACATGTCGTTGACATACAATAAAAAGAGTATAGGGCCAAAAATTGATCCTTGGGGTTCTAAAACCGTGTTGATCGTCAGAGAGAATGTTATATTTTGATAAAAAATATAGAAGATGCTTATAGAACAATTTTTCTAGGATTTTTGAGAAAGTGGGTAGTAGAGATATTGGTCGGTAATTTCCAATATTAAGTTTGTTTCCTTTCTTGTGTAAAGGTTTCACTTTAGCTCTCTTAAATATTTTAGGAAACACCCCTTCCGATAAAGAACTATTAAAAATATTAATGAGTGGATTTACTATAGCATGATACGAAAATTTAACAATAAACTCAGGTATATCATCTATGCCTCTTGATATTTTGTTTTTTAAGGAGCAGATGATTCCCATGACTTCACTGGCGTTAGTTTCGGAAGTGAACATAGAATTGGGTATGTGGGTGGTTATAATTGGAGGACATTGATTTGGATATATTGAGTTCGTTNCCAACTTCTGAGAAGTAAGAATTAAACAAACTTGCGATGTCCTGAGGATTTGATACGATTTTGCCATCGTTTAGTAAAGAAACATTTTCTTCGCGGTTTTCAGAAGTTGACGTGTAATTGTTAACAATATTTCACATGGCTTTCATCCGGTTGTTCGCTTTTAGTATATGCCATTCGTTTTCCATTACTTTAGCTGCAAAGACTACTTTTCGAAGAATAGCTTATATTTACGAAAATAATTATGGAATTCGTGTTGTTGGTTATAGCGTTTTGAAAGATAATATAAACGGCGTTTNCATCTATTGTATTTCTTTGTGTTAATTAACTTGCGTTTTATGGGAAAGCTAGAGTTGTAATGTTTTAGGAATATTGAGATAAATACATTGAATATGTCGTCGGTGTTTTGGCAATTGTAAATATCTTTCCATGTTTCTTCACGCAAATAATTTATAAATGATACTGCAAAGTTGTTATTATTTATAAGAGGTGTTGACGAAAACGACTGTAGGAACTAGCATGCATTAGGTCGTTGAAGGGAACTGCAACAGGGTCAGATATTTTTCATGAATTTATGGAAGGAATTTCAACTTTGAAAGTACCTATAAATTACATATGTAGTATAAAAGATGGAGCGAAAAATAACAGGGAAAGATCTGGATTTGTTGAGATGTTTAATAAAAGATATCCAGATAACAATGTTATATTTCTATATTGCATCATTCACCAAGACGCCCTGTGTAAATCTGCTTTGGATATGAAACCTGTGCTTGACGTTATTGTGAAGCTGGTTAATGCTATTCGATCTCGAGGACTTGCTCACAGACAATTTCGAATCCATGCAATCTGAGTACTCTGATATATTGCATTATTCGAAAGTAAGGTGGCTTAGCGCAGGACGCGTCTTCAGCGAGTTTGGCAGCTGAAAGACTAAATAGTGACATTCTTTCCTGAGAAACAGGGGTCTGTAGAATATAAAATCCTAGATGATACTGCATGACTTTGATACAACTTGTTCTATTCGCGAATCAGCTTGCTAAGAATGACTTGTCTCACTTCCCGAGGTTGAATTCAATACCCACTGTGATGAAGGAGAAGCTTAAGAGTTACGAAGATAGTCTGCTAAGACTCCATGGTGAATTTGAACGAATATTTAAAGACTTCAGTGTCATTGAAAAAACTTTGAATTTTCAGTATGCCTTTTAACGTGAACTGTGAAACAGTGAAATCGGACTTGCAACTGGAATTGATTAAATTACAATGTAACACACAACTCAAATAATTGTTTTGTAATGTCTGCATCTGGAATTAGTTCTTACATCTGCAATGTGATTTATTACATCTGATTTATCTACTTTCATTTTTCCTACTTTATCACAAACTTCTTCAAAAAAAGATGTCTTATCGGTCTAAATCTTACCTGTAAATGTCACTAGAATCCATACTTCCTTCTTTATCACCTCATGAAATCGTATTATTAATACTCATAACTTAAGTGTTGACAACGTGTGCTTCAATGGTGTTTCTGTACTGCATGTGGGAAAATTTAAAAAACTGTCGCGTAAATGGCCTCGTGTCCTTTTCCTCTTTTCCCATTTTATGCAAATCTTTTAAGACTCATGATACTAATTGTATTTTTGTTTTCGATTTTCTAGGAGCACTGTTCGACCACGGTTTTTACATCATGTAACTTTTATATAAAACTGGTTACATTTAAAAATTATTTCCGGTTTTATTTGTTGTTATTTGTCTTCTTTCAATGGAAGATTGAATTCCATCTCACAGCGAATTGCTCAATAGAGAGTAATAAAAATTAAGCAGTTTTCATGATGTCATGGTAAGCGTTCCATGCTACATCTTATGGAGGATAAGGCAACATCACAAGAAGGAAAGATTTATACTTCATTCAGGACATGGAATTAGCATTCTCTTCTTAAATAAGTTTTCCGGATTTCCTTCATCTCTTATAAAAACAATCAGGAAAAAATCGTACATCGAAATAAGGACCTGTGGTGGATACGAAATTTGAATGAATATACAAATGGCTCTCGATTTATCGCCTTTTAGAAAATATTGCTTTTGTGAGTCCGATCAGGAGGAGATTCTTTATTACAAGACATGATATAAAGTACTGTTTATTTGTATTTTATTCTAAGAGGGGTGGTAGCATCAAATTGTTTAAAACTCTAAACACATAATTCAAGGTTTAACTAATATTATTTTAACTGTATTGTTTTTACTTTAAGTTANGTTCCAGGATTGTTTCAAGAT
This sequence comes from Laupala kohalensis, assembly GCA_002313205.1. Classification (NCBI taxonomy): domain Eukaryota; kingdom Metazoa; phylum Arthropoda; class Insecta; order Orthoptera; family Trigonidiidae; genus Laupala; species Laupala kohalensis. The sequence goes on along the minus strand of NNCF01128158.1, from coordinate 855,884 downwards.
GTGCTTTTAAATCAAAAGGAATTCAAGGAAGATAACAAATTTAATTAGCGTGAGAGTGTGAGCAGACAACTGTATTGATAATAAGTCTTGTGGAGATATATACGTGAAATGAGGTAATACTCTTGTTTATAAATTTCATTCGTTATTCAACGGTTGCATGATACAAATAAAGTTCCGGAACAGAATATTAATCTCACCTTGCATAGTATCAGCCATATTCAATTCATGTTATTGGTATTTACTATAGCATAATATATATAAAAAAGTTGAAACTTTTGAAAACAGCGATGACTCCAAAAGAATTAATTACTTGATCTAAAATAGAGAAAAATTAAGAAAAATAAGAAACGGAAAAAATACTTTAAAAGGGTTGAAAATTTATCGAAAGGAAGTAGTTTTTCATGGATTGTTATTTACCATTTTTTGCCCCTATGTTTTAGTCCAATTCTAGCAATTTGGAAACAAGCACGTTTTGTGCAGAAGTGCTTTATCGACCAGCTGGACGACGTTAGGATCATTAAACGAACCATTAAACCCAATCTTTCCTTTCGCACAAATGGAGCACGGTCCTCGTAGTTCCCCATTCTCCAAATAAAGAGACAGAACTTGCAACCGGTCATGAAGCATGGTATTCGTGAAACTAGAACCATTAAAAACAAATATGAAGAAAAGTAAATAGCAATTTTACAATGCGAATGTGGTTGGATGAGATTAGTTGCTAGGAGTTGAGGAACATCTCCAGGCTCTTCGGCGATGTCCACCGAAACTTCCAAATAAATGTATTTTTCAAAAAAAAATGTTAGTAATGACAAAGCTGGTTGTCAAAAGAACGGTTGAAAAATTGTGTTTATGGTTAATATAAGAAATTGGTAATATTGTTCTAGAGTGTAAAGAAAATGAATAGCAGAATTATTTCCAATTTTATTTCTAAAAAAAAACATTTGCCAACATGCACTTTTGTTGAAACAATATTATGCATAACAAGAAGTCTCACTAAGTTTTATTTCACAACATTATTAGGATCCTTAGGATCCATACTTTTGTTTCTTAAGTCCCTACTTTAGATTCAAATATGATACAGCAAAATGAATGCCGAAAATTAAATAATAAGATGTGCATTAACTAACTGTATGTTTAAAAATTATTTTATTTTGTTATATATAATTACAATTTTTTATTTGATCTTGCTTGCAGGTCTAATCAGGGAATATCGAATTATACTTTATAACATTACTTAGTGAAAATTTGAGTAAATCTTTACTTTCAGAAAATGTATATTAACTGAATATCTACATACAGATGGTTTCAAAAGGAGACAATTTATACTTTTCATATTCATTATTTATTTCTGATTTTACATGTCCAATTTCTAAACTATTTTTTTTTATATTTGTTCTTAGAAATGAAGTCCTAGAAAAAAGTAATTTTCTGCAAAGAATAAAATTGAAACTGAGCTACTAACAAGCTACTTCACTCCTTGGAAGGACATTTTCCATCAAATACTAGGAAATCCAAGAACCGACTAAACAAGAAAAAATCTATTTTGTACTGTATTATTTTGAAGTGTTTTATATTAGTGTATGAATAATTTTAGATTGTTAATTTCAAAAAATAATAAACTTATTTCTTGCATGCATAATAAGCATTAGGACGTTATCCTTTAAACCTTTTCCCCAACCGAGAAGTTTGTTGGATTTCCTTGGGAGGTTGGAATATGTAATAGAAAGCTTATTTCAAAAAAGAAAATTTTTCATTGGATAGCGTGTCACCATGATTACATTTTGGTTAAACTTGACGTTTTACAAAAGAAATGTTTTAATTAAACAATGTCCGTCCTATTTGCCTGTAATTAAGAATGTATGAGTAATATTTTTATTTTCTGTCATTTCAATGCCATTGTTTTAGGCAATCGAACATACTGGACCACTATTAATATGTGTTGTAACAAATTAATAAAAAATACGAGTGATACATTACCCTCGCAAATGTGTTTCATATTCCTATGTAATTTTGAAATACATTTATGGAACTTGTCAGTTGCAGACACAAGCGACCTGTCTTACTAACTTCATTTAGAATTATTTCACTTACTTTCTTTTGTTATAATAATTCAAAATCACTTATCTATATATGTGAATCACTTGTGACACAATCGTACTCACGATATTGAACATAGAAAACATACCAAAAAGAATTAATGAGGATTTATGAATGACTATTAGTACATTTTCGTGACCCTTCAAATATAATAGCGGCGTCAATTTTCTGCGATTATATGTTTTTCATCCAAAAGAAAGAGCTAATTTCTCGAGGAATTCCCTTCACTTCTGATAGCATCACACGATCCATTTGAGTCTATCGCCTGGCGGAGGTGCAACTGCTCTTATGGTAATCCCAGCGTCATGGACTTCTTGGGAACGCCGCTGCGCTGGTCGGTCGCCTCGGACGCAGACTCCTCCAGGATAAAAGCGCGCACCTGTCGCCCAAGAACTCAGTCTCCATACGCTGCAAGAGCATCAGGAGACCCAAGGGCACATCTTCACCATGAGAGCGTCTACAGCTGCCACGGCGGTCGCTGCCTTATTGCTGGTGGCTGTCGCCGCTAGATATCCGCTCACCCACAAAGGTACGAGTAATCTGTTGGATCTTCCGTGGCTTCAGTGTTCAAGAAGTGTACCCAAAATGTAGTTAATAATATTATTCTTTTTAAAGCAAAATAAGTTCTGTCAGGTAGTTTTTTTTTCTCAAGTGATGTGGCACTTAATCGCGCGCTTAACTCAGTAATTTAAACAGATACATTTTTCCTTCGGAAATGTCAAACCAAATTATGGATGATTCAAACTGTAAACAAATTATTTTTGTTAATTTGCTGCTTTTGTTAATTTTGAGTCTTCGACTGTCGACCAAAGCTACGTGCAATTAACTATGCGCAAGTGTAAATTTGATAGGCATAATCTTCCGCATTTACTCTACCTCTAATCTACCTCTAACAATTACAATAATGTACAATAATCATTAATAAAGTGTCCATACAAAAAATCGCAATTATTTAAAATTTTTGCTGGAGCAGTAATCGCTGTAGGACAGAGAGGAGCTAGAGCAGGAATCGCTGGAGTAAATGGAGGAGCTGGTGCAGGAATCGCTGGAGGAGAGAAAGGAGCTGGAGCAGGAATCGCTGGAAGACAAGGAGGAGCTTTAGTAGAAATCGCTGGAGAATTGGAAAAATCTGTAGCAGGAATCGCTGGAGAACTGGGAGGATCTGTAGCAGGAACCGCTGGAGGACTGGGAGGATCTGTAGCAGGAATCGGTGGAGGACAGGGAGGAGCTGGAGCAGGAATCGCTGGAGGAAAGGGAGGAGCAGGAACAGCAATCTCTGTAGGACAAAGATAAGCTGGAGCAGGAATCGCTGGAGGAAAGAAAGAAGCTGGTGCAAGAATCGCTGGACGACAGGGAGGAGCTGGAACAGGAATCGCTGGAGGAAAGAAAGGAGCTGGTGCTAGAATCGCTGGACGACAAAGCGGTGGTATTAGTGAAAATCACGGAGAGAGATTTGGTGAAGATCACAGCGGTGCGTCGGCTTCATCATCCGCAGGTGCTAGAGGCAAGGGCTACGTCAAGGGAAGATATAGCAGATGCTAATAAGGAATGATGTATTACCAATATGTTCCTAACGAATATTTCCTCATATCGTAGTGATAACGACAGTATCAATCATTTCACTACATTAGTTTTTAAAATATGCCTCAACACAGATGTTGTAAATTGCACTACTTATGTAATCTCTTTGCAATTGAATGTGGGTAAAATTTTAATATTCATTCGAGCTAGACATTACTGAAAATGCGAAACAGAATCAAGATGGAATCCTCGTTAACAATGAAACATTTATCTTTAGTTAAATGCACATGAAAAGAAGAACGTAGACCATTAGTAACTTAATAAGGCAATAGAAGATTTTATTGTATTATATTTTCTAAATAAACTAGAGTTTATTATTTTACTATCTACTTCTTTATTCAATAAAAAAAGATTGTTTATCACAATACTATCCATGAAACTATTACTAATTTCAGGTTCATTTACTAACTATAATTAAATTTTCTAGATGGCTAAATAATGCCATGTATCCTGATGATTATAACAAATTCTTTCGAAAATGGACAAGCATATTGTTTATTATATTTCTTTCTAATATGGTATTACTATCTATTTTACTTTTCATACCATGGTTTCTTGACAGATCATTAATAGTAGAACCTCAGAGTAATTTACCTTTATAGACATTACACATCTTTCTTTATTCTTTTTTCAATCCTACATCTTCAACAAGTATTTTTACACAATGTGTGGGTGTGCCTTGTCAGACATTGTTCTTAACACGCATTGGAAGAAAGGACGCTCTTTTTTATATCAACGCCATCCCAGAAGCCCATCCCAAACCTGTCAATAATTGCTCGGACATAATGTACTTTTGCCTCGATAAGAGTCTAAGACTCAATACCTTAGGGTGATCTAAGATTCCCAAGACAAACTTCGTCAATAGGGTGTAAAATTAGCAAGCCCTTAAGGGCAAAAAAGAACGCAAGTGACACAACGTCGTGAAACGAGTGATAAGTTGATAAGGGGATACGCGCCAAGACAAAGTAATTAATACAAATTACGATCAGGAATTCCAATTCGCGAATGTCATACAAAAAGTAAAACAAAGTTTTAAAATGTTTAATTCCTTGAATAATAGTTTACAAGAGATTCGGGAGTGAGATTTACAAATTATCCGAACTACCCTATTTTGAATTCTAAAAGTTTGGACGCCCTATCCCGAATTTCCACAGAAGATGATGCCATATCGTAAATGAGAGTAAACATTTGCAAAACATACGCAACGGGAAATATGTGGACTAACAATTTGAACTAAGATTCGTAATTCGTAACATGATTTACTTAATTTGGAAATAAGAAGGTCAACGAGACAATTCCATTGAGATTGTCTTGTATATGTAGACCTAAAAACTTTGTATTAGTTACAGTTTTTAATTGTGTTCCGTTTAACGAATGAGAAACCTGAGGTAAAGATTTTGTGAACCTATTGTGAAATAATATAGACACTGTTTCGTCAGTACCTAAAATGAGACGATTTGCATGGAATCAAACCGAGGTTAGACAACACGTTTTTAGCGTTGGCGTGTTTACGTAGTAAATTAATAATTTCGGCAAAGAGAACTGTTTTGCAATCTGATGTCGAAGACGACATGTCATTCACATACAACAAAAAGAGTATAGGGTCGAGAATTGAGCCTTGGGGAACACCGCGAGTTATTGGCTTTGTTTCTGAAAGACAATGCTGAAGTTCTTTATTTTTAGTATATGATATGTCGACCTGTTGATATCTATATATTTAATAGGAAGTAAGTCACTAATGCGCACGTCCACGAATGCCAAAAGATTGTAATTTTGAAAGAAGAATTTCGTGATCAATAACACCGAATTCTTTAGATAAATCACCCTGAGGATTTCCTCCATTCAAGAGAAGTGGTAACTCATTTAAAAAAGAAAATATGGCGCTGGTTGTGGAAATGGATTTCCGAAATCCGTATTAATCGTCAGAGAGAATGTTATTTTTGATAGAAAATCTAGAAGGCGCTTATAGAACAATTTTTCAGTGATTTTTAAGAAAGTGGGTAGTAGAGAATAGATCGATAATTATCAACATTGTGTTTGGTTGTTTCCTTGTGTAAAAGTTTCACTTTAGCTCTTTTAAATATGTAAGGAAACACCCCTTCCATTAGAATATATTAAATATGTTTATGAGTGGAGTTCATAAAACGTGGAACGAAAATTTAACAATAAAATCTGGTATATCATCTATGCCTGTTGAAAATTTGTTTTTTATGAACTGATTATTTTCATGATTTCACTGGCGTTAGATTCGTAAGCGAACATATAATGGGACACGTGGGTGATTTTTGTGTCTGCCAGGTGATGGTTAAAGGAGATGTTTGCTAGGTTATTTTAGTGGTTTATTTGTGGAACATTGAAACGTGGAGGCAGGATAGAGATTGTGTTTGAAAGCTGAGAGGCCGTTTTTAGTTTACCAAATGTTCAGAATCTTTGAAATGACCATTTAAGTTAATATCGTTCTGCCCACTCATGACGCTTACTATCCTGCTCTTACTGTGATAACCAGTGCGTGGTTTATGAACAGTATTGTGTACTGTACGGGAGGGGATGAAACGAGTAGGTAAGAGACGAAACTGGGACATATAATCTAACACATTATATCTATTTTGAGTGAAGACTTGGTGTAGAGCATGTGTATATGGTCATGTTTTTTTTGTTTATAAACATACGGTTTGACGCCACCTCGAGTATGCCCAACTAAGCATGTTAGAATGGGGTCAGGTGCTCTAGCAGACGAGACTAGGCTACGAGGTTGTGACGTCAGGCTATAAACCGTATATATAGGGTAAGATCAGAGGATCTCCCCCACTCTCTACTCTTTCGCCACCTGGCCTACCAGCCGGACCGAACCTGGGACCGCCAGCCTCCGCTCCGACCGAGCTGCTTACTGGCATCCGCCGAACTACGGTAGCCTGACGAGCATGACCTCGCCAACACTTCTCTCTGTGCCTGCACCCTATCGAACGTCTTTGTGAGTATTAAACCCCTCTTATGCACTGAGAGTTTCTCTGGAGCTAACCAACCGACCTCTACCCCCTTTCCCCCCTTCACCGTTTTCCACCCTTTGCCGTGTCCACCCTCGCAGCTCAGCTCGGCCAAACACGGAGTTGCGAAATAGTTCACGACACATACGAGATTCGTTATCTTGAAATGTTTCTAACTTAATCCAATATTCTAGTGTAGTCATATTATTAAGATTTGATTCTCCTGTGGTTTGATTTTTCCTATGCTACAAGAAATTTAATTTTTATTGCTATGCCGGCGTGACTTAGCGATTCGCAAGAATTCAAAATTAATTGTCATGGAAAAACAATATATAATATTTTTAATGAGAAACGCTTATTTTTGCAGTTGCGATTCAATTATGCTATTTAGAAAAATAAACATGATAATTGTGGACGAGTGATAATAAATAATTATATGTATAATTTATATGGAAATCAATTAACATTGTATATTAAACACTAATTAATAATCCAACACATTAAATCAGCAATAATAATTCACTTGTTGATTGATGTATAAATGAATTAAATTTAATTTTTGTATTTGAATCATATTAAAAATACCATTACACTGTCAATTGCGAAATGTTACGGAGATTTCTCGTAAGGAGTAGTTGAAAAACTGGGTTGGTAAATATAACTCATATATTATCTTGTGTTGATGAACAATTAGAGTCACATTAACAAAATATTAACCCCATTTATCACATTTAACACTTAAGGAGCTGATTTAAGAACAAAGATTTTCTTCTTTACAACGTATATATTATTATTTAGTACTACAAATTCTTGTAAATAAATTAACTAAAGGATAAACAATCTATACGTTATAATATAATTCAAGTACTGGGTTCAAGAAAATACATTTTTATCTAAATAACAATTCATTAGAATTTAGAAGTATTTTACAAGGTTTCATTTTGATCTTAGTTATGATATTAGAGAGATATTATACGTCTGGTAAAAATAAACAAAATATGTCATGTACTCAAAACGAAACATGTCATGTATCATTATGAACAAGAAGCGTCACATTTCCAAAAAATAATTCCATTTTTTCCACATTTACAAAAAATCATCCAAAAAAACATTTAACACATTTGACACATAAGGAACTTCAATAGGGATATTTTATTCAAATTTACAGTTAAACAATTCTTAGTTACTACTACTACTAATATACAAACAAATGTACTAAAGAATATAATACAGGAAACTATTGTACATCGTACTATTTACAACAATATAAAGTATATAAAGATCATTTTACAATATATTATATGGAAACTGTCTTGCTTCCAAATATTTTGGTAGAATCGATAAAGCTGAAAGAAGAAGTTTTAAAACGAAAATCTAAGTAACGTGTAATTATCTTCCTTTTTAAACCATTACAGCTTGGTGCATGGTATGAAATAGAAGAACATTGGTTCAATAAAATGACTGTAAAGATTTCCATAATTGGTATCTTCTTTTGAAACAATCTGTATGTTTTTCTATACTAACAAAAAATTAAAACGATCTGTCATTAACAAAAAATAAATAATTTCCCTAGATTTAGAGTGTAGTTAATCTACCGAATTCTGAGGTGGTTTCTGTTTTTGTGCCAGTTTCAGCAATACAGCCATCGCAAACACTTTGATTTCTTTTTAAGCTTGATACAATATATCCAGCGACTTTATACAAGATATTTTACTCTAATTCGTGCAAAATAATGTCGCTGTTTTCATCGAAAAGTCATTTTCGTCTGGTCCGTCTTTCTTAGGCTCCTTCAGCGTTTTTCCTTTATGTTGTTGACATGTTACAAGGTCAATTAAATATTACCAATCATCAGTCATATTTACTACTCTTTATTTCGATCATAAACTGTGAAATTGTAATAAATTTTTAATAAGTTTTTGAAATCGATCGTTTTAGGATTATTGTTTCTTTTTATCGAATCATCGAAAAGAGATTTTCAACACAATGTTGTGTAAATCACCCCAGAATCAAAAACTGTTATTTACGCTTTTAAATAATCAGATATTTCGAAACTAGACTTTGCACTTATTAAAAGTCCACGTTGGTATGGTTTAAAACTCTTGCAACAATTCAAGCTTTGAATAACCTCTATAATTTATCCCAAAACATCCTTGGTATCGTTGTATTTGCGTTCATTTGTATGACTTAATGCTAATGTCAGTTTCCTGTTGGTCATAATTGAAAAAAACTGAGCTGTAATGTAAACAACCATGCAGTTGTATCATACTCTCGTTTGTTTTCAGTCTCTGACAAAAGTTTCAAGACCGAACTCTCATTGAAGCTAAGAACATTGGTTGCACTACTTCTTAGGAATTGTCTTACGAACAGACAACTTAATTTGTTTCATCGAGAACAAGATGATTTTTCATGTAGTATTCCTGAAGTTGATAATAAAAGTTATCACTGAAGTTCATGTATTAATGAATTCAGAAATATTTTAAATATGTTCATTATTTTTATATTTCAACTACATAACAACCTTCAAAGACCTCGTAGTTATGCGGCATTTGCATATCACATTGTTTCTAAATTCAGCGCTGTTGTTACAGTTATGGTGTCAGGTGTTATTTAATATAGGCAATTCCGTAAATAAGGACAAGTTCCGTATACGATGTGGAGAAGCCGTTTCTTCAATATTCCACCTGCAGTATCTTACTTTTCACTCTAACTGATGACTGGATATGTCATTACGATATATCCTCTGATTCTTTATAATAAAATCATGATAAGAATTTAGTACTGACAGATTTCGATGTGTTGTGTCAAGAAATTGGATATGGAAAACAACTCTTGAGATATCTATGGGCTCAAGAATACTTAATTGATAAAGTTTAAAAAAAATAAATATCTTCCTCTTTTTTCTTTTCTTTTGTTTTATATCAGTAACGACGTACACATTTCTTAACTAATNCTTTTTTCTTCTCTTTTGTTTTATGTCAGTAACGACGTACACATTTCTTGACTAATCCTAGATATTGGAATGTTATGTAAAGAGTGAGAGGCATTGATTGCTGGCAACATTGTAGCGGAGACTAAAACTGGCAACGGAGCCTCCTCGCAGTAGCTACCCCCTCCACTGCGACTAGATATTGTAACTCGTTTCTTGATTCAGATCTGTCTAGGCATTGTTGGTTTACTAGGTTTACTCTGCATATTGTGAAACGTTTTTGCCCTAAGACGTTATCTAAGAAACGTAAAGTTGATTCTGATTGCCATATTTTCAAAGAACTTGTAAGTACTTTTTCAGTTTTTAGGAATAAACCACTTTGTCTCATCTGAAACAAAACTGTAGCAGTCTACAAAGAATGTAACATTTCACGACACTTCAACTCTGAGCACAACGTCAAGATTAGAGCCTTGACCGTAGAAGAAAAAAAACCAAAAGCAGAAGATCTACGCAAAAAAACAGGTCAGGAATGTATTTTTAAGAAAGGGAATAGTTCTCAGCAAGCAGCTACACATGCAAGTTATGTTGTAGCATACAATATTGCTAAAAATAACAAAGCTCTCTCTGATGGAGAGTTTGTTAAACACTGCATGCTCAAAGTGTGCGATATTTTATGTCCTTACAAAAGAAACGGTATTGAAACTATAAGCTTATCCCGGGAAACAGTGACTTCCAGAATTGAAGCAATAGATAAAAACATATTATCACAGTTGGAATCAAAGATTGGCCAATTTAAATTCTGCTCAATTACTATGGATGAAAGCCCTGATAATAATACTAATACTAATAATAATAATATTAATAAATTTATTGTCAAAAAACTGTACAAACTGCGTATGACCACGTGGAGGACAATAAACTAATTTTCTCTCCGAAAGCAAACAAGGGACCATCCCATCAATTCCGATCAAGGACCCTCAAAAAGAGGCAAATTCAAAAAAATTCAGCATAAGTTCCTAGCTAAGACAAAAAGTTAACTGCGAGTTATAATACTAATATAATGTCAATATGTTTGTAATTTTACGCAAAAAATTACATGTACAAGTTATTATCGAACTATAGATTATTCTGACTACAGTGTTTAAAAATCATAAGAGTTGAAAAAA
>NNCF01128158.1:810644-835842 GCA_002313205.1 Laupala kohalensis | reverse complement strand
GTCTAGAGATGTGGTAACATCGTTTAAGAAGGAAAATATGGCGCTTGTAGTGGAAAAGGATTTCCTAAAACCGTGTTGATCGTCAGAGAGAAAGTTATTTTTTGATAAAAAATCTAGAAGACGCTTATAGAATAATTTTTCTAGGATTTTTGAGAAAGTGGGTAGTAGAGATTATTGGAATTAAATTATCCTTAATATTTCCAAGTACCTATCAAATTTTTCAATGACTGTGGACAATATCTGTGTGCGTCGATATATTATAAAAAACTAATAACAATTACAATAATGTACAATAATCATTAATAAACTGTCAATACAAAAAATCGCATTTATTGAAAATTTTGATAATCAAAGCATAATGTTAGCCCAAAATCTAATTTCGCATAATTTGTACTCCTTTTTAGCACAGTAAAATAGTTGCAACAAATAATTATTTAATACTTAACATTATGGTATTATTAATACAATTATTTCTTTAAGTTACTATTATAGTATTATTAATTTAATTAATCTAGTATTATTAATGAAAATAAAATCTATGTCATTAATCACAATAACATTTACAACTAACGACAAGTATTAATCTGGTAACACTTTTAAAGGTAAGCTTTTATTAACTATTTATTATTTATTTTTGCTGGAGCAGGAATCGCTGGAGGACAGGGAGGAGCTAAAGCACAAAACTTTACAAAACCGGAAGGATTTGGAGAAGGAAGCGCTGGACTGAAAGTAGCTGAGGCAGGTAGCTTTCCAAAACTGAAAGAATTTGGAGAAGGAGGCACTGCACTGAAAGTAGCTGAGGCAGGTAGCTTTCCAATACTGAAAGAATTTGGAGAAGGAAAAAACAAAAAAAGATACAATCAAACAAAAAAGAATTGATCGTATCAGTAAAATATGTAAGAAATTAATCAATGAAATTCAATAATCTGATATTAATGATCAAAGTTATTCTGCAAGCAATAATTCACATTTAATACAAAATTATTTAAATTATATTATTCTTCATGTTTCAAGTTAGTGTATTTAAAATAAGTCAAATAAAAAGTTATTTAAAAAGACGAGAAAAATAAACTGAGTGGGTTCTTAGTAATTTGGGATATCATCACTGACCCTTACCATCCTTGGTGCTCTACACACTGAGCAATGCATACTGGGAACTATTTGGAGATGTTAGATGGAAAAATTTAAGGCATAGCACAGGTTTCCCATAGCTATTCATACACAAAACCATAAAAATAATATAATTTACATCACTTTATTGCTCTACACACGAGATTTTCCACAATTTTTTAAGACGCACATCAATGATTTCAAAGGTATATCTCAATGATTTTCTGCTTTTCAAATAGTTGTAACACAAAGCAGATAACAACAGATGAAGTTAGAAAAAGCTTAACATTTCATTAACATTGTTAACAAAAACGAGTCCACACAATATCAATTTGAAAAATATTTCAGGAATAGTAAGACTAATTATTGCTAAAGAAAATAAAGTAATATTCTGTAACATATGTGCACAATGAATATGAACCTAAAATACAAAGTTAAAATCAATTCATATTCTATCAAGAGACTGAATTAAGGAGATATTTCACAACACTATATCGTTCTTCTTAATTAAAAGCACCTATTTTATGCTAATTCACAGAAACAAAACACAGTAATATCTCACTAAGCTCTCCTTTCAGCTAAAGGAAAACAAAATGAGCAAAAAAAGAAATTATACATTACAACGTCTCCAGACAATACAACGTAACAATATTTTTATTAGAAGATCTCTTCTTGCCAAATCATTTACCACTTACTTTTTGAATTATGTATGAAACAAAATAACGTGCAATAACATGCACAGATTGTCATTACTTCAACATGACCAAAATAATTATTGACTTATGCTTACTGCATGTCTGATAATGCACATCACATCACATCACATCACATCACATCACATCACATCACAGATCGTCTTTTCCTAGCTAGACAGTAAATGCAACAAAACTGTAAGTCATCTGAAAAACATCATTCACCTTCCAAACAAACTATTATGTTTCATTTTCTTTTTCATTTCTTTTTTGATATCTTGAGGTTTCCGTTTCATAGAACTTTCCAAAGTACAATCAAAAGAATGTGATAGTTCTTCTTCCTTTTGATTCCTGCAAGTATTTGTACTTTTTTCTTGTGTTTCATTTGTAGTATCTACAACATTTTCTTCAGTCAAATCAACACTTTGAAATATATCATCATTATCATTACCCCAAAAATCAGATTGAGAGATTTCACGACTTTCACTGTACGTATCAGTATTTTCATCAGTTTTAACCTTCTCCTCTACAACACTATTATCATCAACTGTTAACTTTCTCTTCTTGTAGTTTTCAAGAAGAAACTGATTCAAACTCACAAAACTTGCATGTGTTGTTGGTAAATCTTCAATCAAATGTTCATTAACAGAAACCTATAAAAGAGAAAAAATCTCAGACTCACAAAGGCACAAAAGTATACAATAGAAAATTAATTAAATTACATATGGGAACAAACCGTTTGCAGATAACTGAAATAGAAGCATTCCACTTATGTAGATTATTGAATACTATGAAATTAAATTATAAGTTGCTTTTTCCTTACAACACATATCTTTTTGTTACATTATGAACCACACAAAAACAACATCACGAAAAAGCCTTCTAAACCTCCATGGTATATAAATAAAGTAAAAACTCTTAAATGTTGTGTTCATTGAACCTGCTTTTACATTCCCAGAATTTTTATTTTCCTGTTATCATGTTCTTATATTTATGCATTGAAACTTCTCCCAATTTGTACCCATTTGCAGTGGGTGACAGTAATTCTGAATGGCAGCAGAACTACTTTAAATGCAATTGTGAACTCTGAGGCTCAACCAAAATTTTACTTGAGAGGGTTGATATTTTACTTGAGAGGGTTAAAATTTTACTTGCATCTATCAGTGTACCATATAGGTTTTTTAAAATTCTTCTAAAATAACTAACATACTTTTTTAACAGAAAATCTTCATTGTAATGTTAATACAGTGACATATANATCACTAACATACTTTTTTAACAGAAAATCTTCACTGTAATGTTAATACAGTGACATATATTATACTGATAATAAAATGTATTAATCGTATAACATTATTCTCTTTTAACATTATAATACAAATTCTAATGCATAATCTATACAGCAATTTTAAAGAGAAATTTGAATTTTTGTACATGTTAAATAAAAATCTTCAGCAACAGACCAAATGAATAATACATAGGATTGCAGGACACATTGAAACATAGTATATTGATGTACATGGTAATTTTAGTTAATAGATATTTACAGATAGCTTTGGGATAGAAATGCTCTTGACATATTTCTTAGGTTATACATATTTTTGTAATCATATACCTTTCTGTTACATCATTAGAAATTCTGGTTTTTATATATACTAGTGTGGACATATATATTACATATACAAGACATTTCTTGGGCATTAATAAATTTTATGTTGCCAACTTGCGGATCTTTTTTGTTTAAGTTCCCAACATACCCATATATGTAATATTTCCCAGTGTGTCAAGAGTAATATACAGTATCATTTATAATAGAAAAATATTTTTACTTACTTGAGATGCATTCTCTAAAGATTCAACTTTCTGAGGGGGTGATTTTTCTGAGAATACATTAAGAGGTTCCTGTACATTGACTGCATTAATGTTTAAAGATTTATCATTAACTCCATACTTGTGAATGAACACTGCAAGAGTAATTTTAATTTGTTCATAGCTTATATCAACTGGACAATTTTCTTTAATAGGTTTTAATCTTGAAATATCTGCAAGTGGAAATAAATATTACATTTCTCTTCGAGAAATGTTATAATGTTAAGACATAAATGTAAGAAAAACTAACCAGAATTAACAGGAGGAGCCCTGATTGCTTTCAGAATAGTTTCTTGAACTGCACTAGTTACACCAAGTCTCAGAATTTCCAGAGGAAGTCCAGCTTTAACAGCTTCAGCCAAATGTCCTTCAACTGTACTTTCTTTCATGCCACTATAAATCATAACATTATTTCTACTATAATGAACATGTCATTTTTCCAACAAGGAAAACATTTTGATAAAATCAGTCAGTTAAAAGGAGTATGGTAATGGATTTAACTAAGGACGCACCGTTCACTGGCTATCTCTTCTAGACTCCGCTTCTCAGAGTGAAAGAGAACATAAGAATGTCTCACCGTATCAGGAAGTGTACATAATAATTCATTCAATGAAGGTTTATTTGATGGTTGGCGTGGTGAGGTTTCAATTTTACTTTTTGATGTACAGTTCAAAGGCAAGCCATGATCACAACAGAACTGGTGAACCTTTTTCAAAACAGCATCACCAAACTTTTTAATTTTAGCAGTGTTAAATCCTTCAACTGTAAAGAAAACATAATTAGCATCCTGAACTTGACATAGACAATGAAGAATTAGCATATAAAACATGACTCAGTGATACAGTCATTAGATCAATATAAGTGTTTGTTTAGTGCTGTAGAACAGACTGAGTAATAGACTATAAAGAAATCCAACAGGAAATGTGAAATAAAATTCTTCTTAAGTTTAACAAGCATTTTTAATCTGGGTATGCATATTATTTATTACCGTTTAATGTATTAGAAGTGTTTCCCTTATTTTTCTGAAAATTTCAAAGGCTCCAAAAATTAACATTTAACTATTATCTTTTTGTAATAAGTTAATTTGTAATTAACTGAAATCTGTGATTTTTAACCAATTAACTGTTCATTTTTAGCACGTTAAATTTTTCCATTAAACTTCCAAGTACACTTAATTGAGCCCAGCAACATTCAAATAGAGAAAAATACCATAGGCTATTTACTAGTGCATCTTGAGACAATGCAGTAGCACTTATTCTATTTACACTGTACACACCACTTTTTGTTTCACTGTAATCCAATACAATTTCGTTTTTTCCTGTAAGGGAGTAAATGTTATCATAATGAAGCAGCAAAGATATCACAAATCAATTTTTAATTTTCATTGGTGTACATGACACAATGGTTGACGTCTTCAAAAATTCAAACCAACTATATCTAAGGTGGGTGTACTGGAAGAGAATTCTATCAGATTCACCCTTCTGTTTTTTCATATGGTGTAATTTATCTATGATCAGGAAACTGACAACTGTTTTTTGTTGATAACTTTTTTACCTAAATCTTTTATGACATAGCAATGTTTCTCTTTTGTATTATTTGGGCTATGGCTGACCTGTTATCAGCAAATTTTCACTCTATCTCAGTAGCATACTTTCATCTTATGGTGGTCTTTGGGAGACCCCTCATCTTGAAGTCACTCACAGACGTCTTTGGCTTGACAATATACGCTTATACACCAGTGTAGTTTTAAAAAAATTAATGGAAACTAAAGATTATTTTATAATAATCACAACTGTTATTTATTTATTAGTATAAAAATGTTTTTGAGTATGTGTGTGTGTGTTCAAATTTACACGTTTATATGGTCTTTTTGCCAATTTAGAGCCCCCCCCCCCCCTCATGTAGAGGCCCAGCCTAGATACATTACTGCCCTATCTCAAACCTGCATCCCTATATACAGATCCAAAAGATTCAGAATCATAACTCCTCACCAGCTCAAGTGCCCTCGGTCTGATAATTGTACTTAACAATACTTAAAACCATACTCACCCAATGCAAGTTCAGCAGTACTAGTGGGTCTCCCAGTAGCTACATCCAGCAACATTTTGTTATTTGCCACCATGTATGGCATATAGGAATGTTGTTGCGCCAATTCATTTCTTAACTTCAGAAGTTCTCTATACAACTCTCCCTAAAACAAACAAGTGCAATTAATCTCCCTTAAATGTCTACTTCCTTAAGATAACATAAGTGTAAATAGAATTACATAAAATAATTACATTTATTTATTTGTTTCAATTTCAATCTAAAAAAACATGCTTCACTGGCAAATTAAATGAAATAATTGTAATAATTATTGGAGGAGAAACTACTTGTTTTCAAACATGGTTAAATTTTAAATCACAAAGGGTTTCCCCAGTTAAGATAGGCAAAATGTCCTAAGTCATGGATTTTCAAATAAACAAAGTTAATGCACCTAAAAACTTACATATTCACAGAAAATATATTCATTACTCCTCCTCCCTCCTGCAGGGGGCAAAAAACGTGTTTTTTTATCTTAATTTTTTCTGACCCCTAGATCAAGCAAAATATTTGAACTTTTGCGTGAAGGTGGGTGATTAGAAGGCACACCTGGGAGAATTTTTTCAAGGACATTCAATGTCACATATGTAAGTTATGACTTTTACAAACATAGAAAAACAAAAAACAAAATATTTTCAAGCAGAAAATTTAGATGTGTACCAAATTTTATTTTGCCACATAGACGTATAAAACTCTACAGTCATTAATTTTTTCATAATTTTTGCTTTGGTGCGCCACATTGAAAAAGTCAATTTTCTTGTATTTTTCATGTTTNTTTTAGGTTAAATGCACCAATAACTTCAATTTTAATTCTCACTATTAATTTTAGTTCTTTAAATGACATGCATTTTGATGTATCTTTTGTCTTCATAGTTTAATTTTTACATTAGTTATAGAGATTTTTAAAAGAGAAGTTAAATTACTCAAATATCCTCCTTTGACTTCTTACCAAATATGGTGAGGAGAAAATAGAATTGAAACACATTAAGTCTATTTTTTGTGATTTGTGTGTACAAACATATTTCAGGGAGTGTATGTGATGTATGGTTGTTGGTATTAGAATTATCGGAATGGTAATATGATGCTCTAGTAAATATTTTTTAAAATCTCTTTTTCTCAATTTTAAGGCTCTTTTGACGGCATTTGGATTTAAGAAACGGACCTCTCACATAATCTAGATCATCGTATAACTAAGACAATTCATTAGCTTTAATACACTTTTACACACTAATGTATTCTACAGGACCCGAGCAAGTTCATAAATATTGTTAATATTGCACTATTAAATGATACAATAAAAATTCAATCATGTTTTCTACTCATTATAAATCATAATATTGTGAAATAAAACAATTAGTATAAAAATAAAAAACTATACTTCTTTGTGATTTGACTGACTTAGATGGCTCCCATGGTATAAAAGAAATATGAGAACTATAATAATTCACATGTGACAAATTTGACTTACCGTACAATTACTATACTGACTTTACTAAAACTGACATAGTGTGCCCCATAGTTTTTTCCAAATTTTCTCTGTCTTACACTTTAGATATTTCTTTATTTACTAGTTCCAAAAATGAAATGTTAATCCTGAATGAAGACATTAAATTTGAAGATGCGACACATTTGTAACAAGAATGTACTAATAGAATACTTGGATACCAAGTTGATAGTTGATACACACCTGTCTTTCTTGCTCTTGTACACTAGGCTTAGGAGCTATGTTTTTACTACCACTGGCTCCATGTTCACTGTTAGGTTTTGAGGGTTGAGAATTGGAAAGTGGGAAGAGAGGAAGAATACTGAAACAATCCAAAATAGTTTTTACTGTCCTGAAAGTATATATTGAAAAAAAAACACAACATAAAACAAAATACACATTACAAAATGATTTGGATCTGTGCTAGTTGAAATCACCTTCACACACTCACCTTGCTAGCCAGCAAAAATATACATTATTGATTTTTTATTTTATCATGATTTCATACTGTTTTTTTATCATTTACTCTGGGTTTAAAATGTGGACAAAAAGTCTCATGAAATATTGTATAAAGTTATGTATAGTTAAAGTGCTGTCTTACAAGTCACACCAGTAACTGACATGATATTCACAACTCCTTTCCAATTGTGAAGCGATTTGTCCCAATGAGTGGTGAACCAAAAATGAAATTCTTCAGTTGTAATGCAAAATTCAGCTGCAGAGGTAGGAGAATTCTTTGGAATGTTTGCAAAATATGGTATGATATTAAGTAGCTATAGATTAGGTACACTAAAAAAAGAGCAATCATTTAAGTCTGTAGAAGAAAATCTTAGGGGATAATAAATAATTTGCAAGAACACACTCAACCTGACGCATACATATAGTATTCACCTTGTATTTTCTCCAATCTCTTAGTTAAATTTAATTAAATTAAAAAAATTAAATACTTACACAGGGCTTTTCCAATCAGAAGAAACAGGTAAATTAACTTTCCGACTCGATTTCAAAATATTCATCATATCACCAGAAGGAAAAAAATTCAATTTCCTGGTTTCCTTGCCAGGACTCTTTGCACTAAAAGTGAAAGAAAAAAAAGAATGACTACAATATGAATTTATATCTTTAAATACAATATAAACAGAGAGCACAGACGTTTTCAAAAATGTCAAACCCTTGTGAGATATTCGAGAAGTATGAAATGGAAAATGCCCTGGGACACGATTCCATTTGGAAGCAACTTCTTCAATATATCCTTCTTGTAGGAGGAGTCGGCCTGNGGGGGGGGGGGGGGGGGGAGGAAGTAATTTCCCCTGAGACATAAAAAATGGGGCCTCTGATGGGAAATAAATAACCATTTGTCATTTCCAAGTCGGGATGAACTCCCCAAGGATAAATTATAGTTGATAGATACATCTGATAAATAACTGTTGTTAACTTATTGTCAGCAGTTATTAATTTACAGGAAGTCGAGGAATTGTAGATTTGTTAAAGTGGTATAAAAAATTATCATTCTATTTTGTACATTTATTTATAAAATATGAATAAGTATTTCACGAGCTACTAAGTATATGGTAGGCCCACTAAATATGTATGTTAGGAAAGTATGGAATAATTTTCAAATGATAATTTGTCATTTAAACCTACCGATACTGGGACATGCGGAAGAGCTGAGGAACGAGAGAAAAGGTGCAGCGGGCCCTAATTCAACATTCCCAGGCTCCCTAAATCTTCCCAGTGGCACTATTCATGGAAGCATCTAATTTCAACTAATTCTTAAAGAGTTTACGATTGATTGTAATTCATCTCCAACACCATTGAAAGTTCTTACTCACATTTCTCAAATAAAATTCTAAGTTTCACCGTGTGACTTACATGTCTTTTCTTAATATCACTCAATCTAAAACAAAGCACTGTGAATTACAAGGGAGAAGTTGCACACATTAATCTAATACATATGAAGATGAATGTGGGGATATAGATCATTTGATAGAAATTGATTGCACTCTGAAATTTAGTCTAACGACCAAGAAGGAACTGAATTCCATTTTAAATTTCATAATTATACATTACTTCCCTAAAAATCGACTTCCAGTAAACTTGTGATTCAACAAAGAAAGTGCTTTTAGGTAAGAAACTAAAGCCATTTATAAGATCCATAAATAATTATTGCTTCTTAGCCTGAAAAATACTTTCTTCATTGAAGCCTTCATTCATTGATAAGCTTCTGATTCATTTACTCATCAAAATACGTGACAAATCCAAGGAAATAAGGCACTTTTGGTAAAATATTGAACAATGTACAGTAGTGGATACATGCCAAGTAATTCACCATGGAAAATTGTCAGACCCCATTGAAGTTAAAAAAGGATGTATTCAAAAAAAGGATCATCAAGGATGTATTATTTCTCCTAAAATATTTCTCCAGGTTTTGGATGACATAATGCATAGTGACAGACCCAAACAAATGTAGAATCAAGTGGAATCTTACAGATTACTTGGGAGATCTCAACTATGAAGACATTGCCTCTTGTTCCCAAGATATTCGAATACACAACAGAAAGTTTGCACAATGAGGTAGGAATAGCTGGTTTAAAAATCAATAATTTGAAAATCAAGGAACTCTGAATAAATGCATGAACTTAAAGGGATTTAATAGAGAACCAAAATAGATTGTATCAATAAATTTGTGCACCATAGCACTGTGGTCACAAAGTTGAGTGGCTCTCAAGAGAATGTTACTAACCAGCTAGGTAAAGTCAACCTGACATTGCAACATCTGTTCGCTATGAGAGGAAACTTTTGCATTTCCATGGATACTAGAAATATTACCACCAATATTAAAACTTATTTATTGCTGTTAAAAAATGATACAAATTAAAACCTGAAAATGGAACACCATTGCACAAAATAAATTTCAAACTTTTGTTAATAAATGTCTCCGCAAAGTACTCAGAATCCTTAGTCCAATAAGAAATAGAAATTAGGAGCTCGAGAAAAGAGCATGAGATAGTTGTAAAGCACACACTAGAAAAGTAAGAGGTGCTAAGTAAGTCACACTTAAAGAAACAGCATCAATTAGAGTCATTGTGAACTCTTGCTAGGACCCTATGGTTTGAATGAGGAGCAATAGTAATTTTCTGTGATGATTTCTATCAACTCATAAGAAGTGTATATGAAATCATCACAGAGTTCAGAGAAGATTGTCAACTACTAATTAACTAGAAAAATTAATAATTAAATAGAAAATACAACATATGTTCAATGAACTGCTTACTTAATCCTCTCCACCATTCCTTGACTTTGTGTTTCCCTTTCCCATAAATTTCACTAGAAAGTTCTTTGTCTTTGAATTTAGCATTCTTAACACCACACAGAAATGAAATTATGATAGTAATTCCAAATCGACCTCCAAAAAAATTAACAGCTTCAAGTAATAATTCTGTATCTTCTGTGAAGTCATAAGTTCCATCATCATTTAAACCATAAACCGGTAACTGCTTCGTATTTGCAGATTGTGAACTAAAAAAATGCACATGCAAAAATTAATTAATTAATGTGTTGAGATAAAAACTCAAAATAAAAATTTTTCATAGCATTTTATACAATTAGAGATAAAATCTTTCATTTGTAACTATGTCCTTTTCAGTAACTTTTAGGATGAAGGTGGCGGATGAATGAACTATCAGGTATAATTCTTTTCCATTGCAATATAATAATTTGCCTGGCATAATCAAAATAATTTAGTATATTGCTTATTCCCAGATACTCTACCATTAAAACAAACACTCCAGCTAAACATCTGATATTCACATATCAATAGTATTTTATCATATTTCATCACAATTTTATCAATAGTATTAGAAAGGATTGCAATATGTTAGATAAAACACAAAAAACACTAGCATTAGAAAAAATGATTTTTCTTCTTCTAAATCTAAAATTTAAATGAATGAATTGGCAGTAGCAATACTTGCTTTAAAAAATTAAGGCATGCATTGAAAGATTAAGTACATGTAATTAAAAATGTTGAAAATAAAATAAAATAATTTAATTTTCAGTGGAAAAATTGTGATATCCCAGTGGAGAAGAATGTTTTGAGTCTGATTTTTTTATTTGCTTCTTACATGCAGAAGACTTTGGTCATGAAGTTCATCATTCACCTAATGATTATTTCCAAAACAAAACTATCAGATGAGGATAAAGGAAACTTCCCAACAAAAATGTATTTTAAGGTAAAAATTTTAATAGAATATTTCTGGGTCAAAAAACCTGAAAAATTCCCCCAAAAAATAATAAAACAAGCATACTTGTATAAACAATTATCACAACAGTTTTTAGCAGAGTTTTGAGTAGTTTTCTTGGAAAAAGACTCAAAATGAGAAAGCACCAACTGACGTCGGCACTGCCTCGAATTAAGATACTGTTCCATTTTCAGCATACTTAGTTTTCTATTTTCATATGCTTCACCAGTAAGATTGGCCAGAAAGTATCTGAAACAAGATATAAATAAACACTATTAAATTGTACAAATAAAAAAGCTTGTTTAAAAATCCTATACCACCCTTCAGAATTTTATCAATAGTATTAGAAAGCCATTGTTCAAAAACACACATTTCAACTCCATACAACTTTGGTACTGGAAGGTTTTCTGTTCATTATGACTTCCTAGTATTGGGAAAGTTAGAAGGGATATGGCTTAAGTTTTTGCACTCTGATGGTGGACAGCAAAACTAAAGAAGGGGGACCCTTGGACTTATGATCCTATTCTTACCTATACCATCTTACAATTTAAATTAACTGAATAAAACTTTTTCCATACAAAAATGTGCAATATAATAAATGAAAACAAAGAATTGGAATATCTATTCAAGATATTTGCGAATTTAGTGATTCTAAACCCATGAACTAAGATTCCTTGGCTGATGAATCAAGCTCAAGTATCATACTTGTAGAATTGTGACCATTTCAAATTTTTTCACACTTTCCTTTCTACCATTCAACCATGAAAACTTCGTAAAATTAATTAAGTCAAAGAATTTTAAGTATCCACTTACTGATTAGTCACAAAATCCCTTGGTGAATAATAACAATGACACTGTGACTGAAGTCCATCTCTACCAGCTCTACCAACTTCTTGATAGTAGCTCTCCATGTCTTTTGGGGCTCCGTAATGTATAACAAGTCGCACATCTACATTAACGTTATAAGAATGCATATACTCTTAATTATATAATTTTATAACTACTGAAGTAATATATCAAAGAATAAGAATAAAAATTTTATACTCAAATTATATTAGTAAATTACACTAGCCACATCCTATTATTTTTAATAAAACAAAATAAGAGTAGACTATTTTATAAAAAACAATATGAAAAATAAATGAAATCTTGCTAGGAGCTCTTTGTCACAATTATTAAATCTCTTGTTAAAATTAATCAATCAAACAATCTTTAAAGAATATTGGTAATCTTACCAGGCTTATCAATTCCCATACCAAATGCAACAGTAGCAACTATTACTTGTATTTCATCGCGTACAAACATTTTATGCACTTCTTTCCTTTGTTTTGGTGTCATACCAGCATTATAGTATCTGCAATCCATTCCATAATCTGAAAGGTACATACATAATTAAATTAAATGCACATTGAATCATTTTTCTGATAAATTAAGTAATGAAGTTTACATCATATTCTCCTCACAGTATACACTACTTATAGTTATCAATGTAGTGTATTTAAGAGGTTCCACAAAATATCACAGGAAAAAGAGGAAAATAATATATGCAGGGAAAAATTTACTTTTTCATTAATCAGTGGTCATTCTGTCAGTGAATCATGAAACAATTAACTTTTTTTAACAAGATACAAGCTACAACTGTACAAACTACATTACCCTGTAAAGCTTTAGCAACTGCCTCTGTCGCTTTTTTTGTAGGACAATACACAATTGTAGAGCCTATAAATCCACTGCCATCACTAACCATGTGGCATTTTAAATCATTCACTACAGATACTCCTTTCTGGTGAACAGCAAAATACAAATTGGGTCGATCAAATCCAGAGCAAAAATGAAAAGGATTTCTGAAAACAATCAAAAAATCATTAGTACAGAAACCAAAGAGCTAACAAGTATGCAAATAATGAAATACAGAAGTCAAAGTATATTAACAATACTTTTGATACATCTACAATTATTCAAAAATGGTGAATATAAATCTTATTAATAAATTACAAAACCAATAAAAAGAAGTTAAACTATTAATACTGGTCAAAATTTTGCAAGGATTTAAAAAAAAGTATGAAAAGTAGTCTTGGAATAAATTTAAGTTTATATGAATGTTGGAATTGTATAACTTGAAAGCTAATTTTTACTTTCCAAGATATTATTAAAGGTATTCACAAATCTATCACAATACTTATTGCAATAAATTTAGAAATATACAAGGTTTCTACCTTTATTTAGAATATTATCCAGGAGCAACAAATTGTAAGAAAAATTATTAAAAAAGGCAACAAAATGATATTTATGGACATGTTTTTACAAAAAAGCAGAAATCAAACAAGAAAGTTAAAAAATATAATTTATAATTTTTCTGTGTCTGTACGTAAAATTATTTTAGAGTTTTTGATAATCATTTCTGATTTGCAATGTTTGTAAGGATTGGATAGGTTTAATACTAAAGTGTTATCCCAAAGCATTAAGTGGTTTTTTTTTACACAATAAGATGTTACTACATTTTTCTATATTATTGGTTAACAATACTATTTCATGACAAGTGTATAATTTCTACTAGTTTGGAATCATATATTCTATAATATTTATGTTAATATCATATGAAGTTATTATGTTGCAATGTTGAATATTTTGTCATTACAATTTGTGTAACTTGAAGTAAGCACAAAACAAGGGTTGGAACAATGTGTATTTTTAAATCGATCCTAATTAATAAACAATTTTTAAACATTTTCATAAAAATGTCAATCATTCTGTATACATGAAAAGAATTAAATACTACAATTATTTATACAAAGTTAACAATAATAAGTTTATTGACAAAATAGCAGTAACAAACTGTGAAGGAAAATAAACTCTCTGGAAGCAAACAAGGGAACACCCCATGAACTCTGATCAAGGACCCTAAGATTGTGTCCAATTTATCATTTCTGTACCCCAAGGAAAATCACAGCATGCACTACCCGAAGATAGGAAAAAAAAAAAGAAAAAAAGAAAAGATAGCTACTTGTTGTAATATCAACAAATTTATTTTTAATAGAATTCAAAAAAAGTATTTCACAAGTACCCACTGTTAACAATTCTTTAAATTATTACATAAATTAAAGTAATTATATATTACAAAATAAATATTAAACAAATTAAATTAAATTTATATAAGGCAGTAAAACTGAACAAAAATGTTTTGAAGACAAATGAATCATAACAATGAATTTACTTACCTTAACTTCAAAGACTTACAGATATCATTTTTCACTTGTTGAGTGGCTGTAGCAGTAAGTGCCAAAATTGGCACCTTGGAACTCAACAAGTCTCGAATTTTTCCTAGTTTTCTAAAATAAAATAAGAAAGAATATAAAAACAATGATCACATCAAAAAATAAGCAGCAAATGAGGAAATATAGTTCTTAAAAGCCTACCTATAACTGTGCCTAAAATCGTGTCCCCATTGACTAACACAATGTGCTTCATCAACAGCAACTAAGGTCAGAATTTTTGCAGAAACAAGTCTTTGGATGAAGTTTGCCCCCAAATCTCCAGTACAAAATTCGGGAGTTAAGTATACAACTCTATAAAGACCACGTACTATATCATCCATTTTTGCTCCTTGACCAGCTTGACCAGCTCCCAGATAGCAAGCTGGAATATTAGCAACCTGAAACAACACTCATTAATAAGGGTGTAGTTAATCAATTTTTTTTTGGCTTTACTGGTATCTCTAGGTTGCTCTCTCAATCTTTCTCCTATTTATTGGAATCAGACTTTTTCTTTGAATTAAAAAGCATTTGATTTGCAATCTAAATTCACTTGCTAGGAAATTACATTATTTAAAGAAAGTATAGGCTAACTTTATTATTAGTAATTATTATCCTGGGTCAAAATAAAGAAATGTCTTTTCCCTGAATACAATATTAAAAACTAAATCCTTGTTTTAATTATTAGACAGAAAACTCATTTCAATTTTTGTAGAATAGGCTAAACTTCAAAGCAAATAAGAAATGTGGTAAGCATATTTGATATCAGATAAATCTACAACAATTGGAAAATAAACATTCAATTACCAGAGCTGTGTCAATCCAACCCCACATAACAACACATTTTGGGAAAATTAACACAATTTGGAAGTCCTTAATAATTCAATTAAATGACAAATAAACATAAGTATAACATAAAACTTACTTCCAAAGCCAGCGTCTGATCCTCCATCAAAGAGATCAAAGGTGTGATTATAAGAGCAGTACCATTAGAGTACACTGGTGGATACTGGTAGCATAAACTTTTTCCATAACCTGTGGCCATTATCACACATCCATCTCGTCTTTCCTAAAAAAGTCAAAAATATATTTTCGCCATCTCATAAGTCGACACACTTATCACAATTATGTTTTACAAAACTAACCTCCAAAATGTTATAAATAATTTGCCATTGCATAGGCCTAAACTTTGTGTGACCAAAATTATTTTTCAAAACTTCCAGGTGGTTGTTTCTCGGTTCTGATACAGTCTTCCCTTCACTCGCTATTTCAAGCTGTGTAACATTTAGAGACATAAGCCCTTCAAATGGCAACAAATATGATGAAGTTAACAATAAAATTTAGCAAAAACAAAAATGTTAACTAACTGAGTCTTCATCCCAATCCACATTCTGAAAAAAATCTTCAAATTCTTCATCGTTCATGACTTACTTATTTTTCCAATTACTTCAAAAGAGTTGACACTGTCAAGAAAAGTAGCTTCTCTAGGTTATGAACACCTTAAAAACATACACAGATTAAGTAAATTAAGATGATGTGAATCAGGTACACCACCACAGCTCTTTAAATGATCTTCAAATGCAAAATAAACGAAAGATATCTGCCTCGCTCTCAGCTACAATAAACGTATTTTAAAAATCTGGCGGGTACACGGAAGGAACTAACACTTGCGAAGGATAATTGATTTAAACGATTCAACTATTAATCGAATGTTGACTACGGCCGGGATCATTAAATCGATTGGAATATAATCAATTCTCTCATGAAGAAGTCAGTTTGGATCCCTTGGATTGGCAGCTGTGGCGCTGAGTGAGCGGCAGTGAGCGAAGTTAGTGGAACTGGTGGTACCCGGGCGATTCGATGGAAGGGCATTGGGAGCGATTCGGTGGCACGGGGTGTAACAGAAGACTTTTTTTATGTGATTACTGTTAAATAAACAGTGCATTATTAACGTACTCGCTTAAGTTATTCATGAAGTATTGTACTATCAATTTTAGAAGCTTACGAGAAAAAGGTATTGTAATATTTTCGTACATTTATTTACTAGAGAAGCGTAATAACTTAAGGAAGTGGGAGAATGGAAAACTTGGACAGAATAGGGTGGAATGGAAGTCTTGGGGAGGTGAAGAAATGAAAGGCGTACGAGGGATGGGAGAATCTCAAATTTTTAATACATTTTATCCTCGGTCACCTCGCCCCATGCATACACGTGACGTGCAGGCGGACAGTGACCGGGCATCGGATCAATGGGGATGCACCTATTGCTTGGCTCGCCTTGAAAACTTCGGAATCCAGCTGGGCAGATCGCTCACTTGCACAGGCGCATATGATTATTAGCCGACAGCTACATGCCCCGCATTACCCCAGATCGTTATATCGCATGTTAGGTAGTCCCCTTGTAAGAAATAAATTTTGATAAACCTCACCGACACATTTCTGCGACAAGTATAGAAAAATGGAAGGGTAAAAATCTTACGCGTATGGTTTTTTGCGTGCTCTGTGAAAAAAGAATTTGATGTAAAGCGTGATTCAAATTCGGCCTAAACCATTAAATAATGTTCATAAACCATAACAATTCATACTTATGAAAGTATTTCATATTATGCCTTAATTTTCTCTGGCCCTTATCTCTGTATTCGCAACTGCAGTGTCGAATGTATTCCTCCACTTCCTAGATGAAGAGAGAAATAGAATAGCAATAAACCAGTCTTCGTGTAGGAGAAGCAAAGTTTTTGCGAGAATTTTGTTGTTACTTATTTGTAAGTATGCTAATTTGAGAAATAATGCAGAATTTAATGGAGAAATGCCAATCTCTCATAAATATCGTGAAAACCTGCGTTAAGTAGATTCAACTGCTCTTCTGATGTTAGTTTAATGTTTTCCTACAGTGGTGGCGATTGGGAGTCAAAAATAGAGGGTAAAAAAAGTGACAAGTCATTTTAAAATAAGAGAAATTTGTTATTATTATTTACTATAATATTCACTTATTGCTCAGTTATTCTTAAAAATATTGGAAAACTCGCATTAAAAAATCTATGTTAATATATTTTACTAAACAATGTACATCGTATCAATCTATTGAAGTAATTGTTTGACTTTCTTTAATTATACAGACGGTTCACATGTTTTACTTACCAGCTGGTTTAGAAAAAAATATTTGAGACCATGAATTTTCAAGTTCAATTCAATATGTCGGAGGGGGTCGAGGCGTAACGTTTTCCGGCTGGCCCCCAGAAAACATTTTACCGGACCCCAGACGATTGACATGAAATATGAAAGTGTTTGACAATTTTTCGATTAGTTAGACAATAATTTTGAAACATTCACAGATGTTAGAAATATATATTTTCCGACGAAAATCGAACAATTTTTGTTTTTTTACTTTTATTTCATTTTTAATGCATAATCTAACAACTAACTTACAACAACATTTGGCAAGGATTTTCGTAATTTGGACAAATAAAGTAATCTGTCTTGCGAAAAGAGGCCCCTATACTCAAAATGCCAATTTGTCAACATAAAATAAAACTAAGGAATTTAAAATGATAATTTAGTATAGTTTATCTAAGTATTTTTTTCATTACAAATGTTATTTTCTATTCATATATTAAAAAACAAATTTTTGTCTTGTAACTGTTTAGTGTTGCATTTGCGAGATTGATTGCAGAGTTTTTCATTTCATACACTCAAGATTTAATATAATGAAAAACTGTACTCGATATTTTAGGCTCTTTATCAGAACCAAAAATGCTACCTACCTCGCAGGGGTGTACGTTATGCCAACATAGGGTAGACAGTTAGGTAATTACCACATCAAGGATAATATAAATGGTTTTTTTTTTATAATTCCCAGTTTTAGACAGTTAAAATGAAATTTTTGTTTTTCCTTAGGGCTAAATGTCCTTTCAGTTTAGTATGAAAAAAATTCCAGAGATGGCAGCACTTATGGAGTCACTTTTCCTCCCCGGTTTTCTCCTAAACGGATTCATTTATTTTATGTGGTAAACACATTGAACGATTTTTTTTTTAAATTGTAGAATTGTAGGTAATTGTATTTTGAAAAATTTATTCCATACTTACTGTGATTTTTCAAAATTATTTTTCGAAATATCACTTTTGTGATAAAAACTGACTTATACAGAGATACCTGTCTAAATACGAGACACAAATCTGCAATCAGATTCTGAAAAGATAAAGCAGTCTCGTCGGAAATTCGGCAATTGTGAAACATACCGATGAAAAATCGTGGTCTGCAAACCCGCTTACTAACCTGGACAGAAAGTTCCCCCTCCAACCATCCATCTCCTCTCCCCCTTCATTAGCCATTGTATAGCCATCGCTCAGAAGCGTCTACCGAAGGCATGTTTCAGTATTTACGAGGAAGGTTTAGCTGTGTCGTTTGTAAATATTTTGGGCAAATTAGCCAAACTATGACGATGAATGTCGATAAGTCGGAAAATCTTCAATCGTCGCTATGGTGTCTTCGCGTGCGCTGCATATTAATGAAGATATTTGAAAACAATGTATGCCGCATTGTTTGCCTCAAATAGTCCTACAGAAAGTCGATCCTACCTTTCAATTTCTAAAGTTAATTAAAATAGACGAGAGTGATTTAGGTAGATAAATATAAAGTCTTATCAAATTAAGAGCATTCAAATAAAACAAAGATCAAAATCCGTACTAGTACATAAATGCGAAAGCGAGTCTGTCTGTTTGCTACCTGACCACGACTAAAAATCTGAACGGATCGTGATGAAATTTCGCAAGGAGATAGTTTAGATGTCCAGGATGAACATTGACTAACTTTTATTTTAAAATGGGTGAAAAGAAAAGATAAAAATGGTTTTTCACAATAAATGTCGATAAAATCGGGGGGGGGGGGGGGTATATTTGCTTACACTGTCTAAACAGTTAGTGATAGGTGGCAACTATGAGTGACTATTGTTTGCCTCAAAGAGTTGTACAAAAAAAAGTCCGCGACAGCATCTAATGTCTAACTACAAAAAATAACAAATTATCGATAAAACATTTTAAAAAAACAGAAAAGTTAAAATACTTCAATTTCAGAGAGTAATTTAAGAAGGAAAAAACCAAACATCAACCAATTTAATGGATTATTTGTTTTGTGCATTTAACAAAGATAAAAAAATCTTTAAATCGTAAAGTTTCGACGAATAGTTTTAGATTTTACAAGAATTTTAGTGAAATGGAGCAGCCGCGTCATGCCTCGGAACGCAAATTGGATCGTCGCATTTCCCGCAAGATGTAGTGTATACAATCAAGTTTTGCATTATTATGAATTTGAAAAATTAGGATACTGAACATGTTTTTGAAAACCAGTAAGTAAAAGTATTTTGATCTTACAAAATAGGTATATTTTATTTTTTCCTGAGTAAAAAGATTAGTCTAAAAAAAATCCCGAGCAACGTGGGGTAATCAGCTAGTTCATAATCGGATGAATGCTTTAGATTTATGCACGCGGTTGGCTGACGCAGAAAAGTAAGTTTATTTTCCGATGTGCAAAATACCTTAAATAATAATAAGTTTCTACAGATTAGTCAAAAATTTATATTGCGTGATTTTAGATTGTAATTTTGGCAACGAAATATTTGCAGTATTTACTTGAAAACAGTGTTCTGGATCATTCTACGAAAAGTGGCGCTTTTTACTTTCAATTTTCGTAAAAAGTCGATACATTTTTTTAAACTGAAAAAACAATTCACCATCCTGGCCCGGGTTTTTCTCCGGTTTTCCTTCGGGTAGAGGCGGATTTATCATACAGGTTCTCTAGGCTTTGTCTAGGGGCGGGTCTATTGTAACAATAAATCGTGAATTTAGTGTTATTTCAATTTTTAAGCACTATACTCAGAATAATCTATAGTTCGATAATAACTTACATGTAATTTTTTGCTTAAAATTACAAACATATTGACATTCTATTAGTATTATAACTCGCAGCTAACTTTTTATCTTATCTAGGAATTTTTGCTGAATTTTTTGAATCCGCCTCTGCCTTAGGGCCCTTGATCGGAATTGATGGGATGGTCCCTTGCTTGCTTCCGGAGAGTAAATTAGTTTTTTTTTCCTCCACGTGGTCATACGCAGTTTGTACTGTTTTTTGACAATAAATTTATTATTATTATTATTATAATTCCAGTAGTGGGCATCACTAAAAGTGCTAAGGTTGCACAGTTTCACATCGTATTTGAATTTAAAATTTAAATTTTACTTTGCCTGGAGGCTTATTTGGTGATAAAAAAACTCGCCAGAAATCTTACTTTTGTGCGTATCGATACTGGTCACTGCAGGAAACATTCGCTATCGCTGATTTTACTCCGACGATTCGCGAGAAACAACTTATGTATTTTTAGTTCACTATCGAGACACGGTCTACACCTAAGCAGCTTTAGAAGCATCTTCGCCCACTGATGATCTCACGCCTGTACGTAAGGTAATATGATAGTTTAGTTGCAACTGCTTGTTTGTGAGTCTTGTGTTTTGTGAGAAGGACCCGTAGCGATCCATAACATTGTTCCAGTTGGATTCCTGTTAGAAATTGGTCTCATGCGAAAAATGTTATGAAGCAGACTTCGGATTGACCGTTAGTGATTATGCATGATATTTTGAAGACGAACTGAAATGTACGACTATTTGTTCAAAATGCTGTCCTCGAAAGATCCCACCTCCAGCAGCTGTTTGTATAGTTTGTACCTAGGACCGGTTACATTAATAACATTGTATTATTACTCTATTTATTCGTAAGATATAAGTTTTGAGAGAAAATAAGTTACAAAGAGTAAATATACTCAGGAAATTCGCAATGAAATGCAAAATTTTATGAAATATGTACGTACATACCAGCTTCTATTTACTTTAGTAAAGATTTCACACACAAAAATTCAACTTTTATTCATATCAGATCATACTCAAATTCATTTACGTTATACTTTTGTGATGATCTTCCTAAGAATTTATTTTTGGATTTTCATGTTATCTTAATATAGCTTTGAAAGATAATAATCACCTGGTAATAATTCTGCGACGATTTGAAATTGAGATATTTATGAAAAGTAAGGTTCGAGTCACGGGAGTTCTGGCCATATCTACCAGGAAGACAACCTGAGTTGCATATTAGGTTCTTCACTATAATATTTTATAACCCAAGAACAGTCAATAGCAGGTGTAAGGGATAATGTAATCAAACCATAAATATGAGGAACAAAAATGTTTCATTGCAAGAAAACTAATCCGAAACTGACGATTTAAGATTTCAATTTTTGTTATTGTGAAAGAATTGAACACTATTTTTTACGGAAATAATATTGTAGATATGTATTCACGTATATCAAAATCCTACCGTACGACATGGTTCATTCTTTCTTTTAGTACATTTGTTGACGAAAAGCAGTTTAAATCGCCGTTTCACGAGAAAAAATTGTAGACCTAAAATTGTATATAAATATATTTATATATCAGAAACAATTTTTGATTGGTTGTAAGAAAATAAAATATGTTTAGTTCATTGCAATATATAAGTGTTTTCATAAAAAAAATTATTTCTATTTTGCAAACAAAAAAAAACTGTACGTGATGGTTATTACGGAAGTCATTTTTAGAATCTGCGACCTTTAAAGCACATAGTTCAGCAAAAATATCCCATGCAGCTGGATTTTTTTTCAGACCCGTGATATTGGATGAAAATATTTTTCGTAACTTTAATTGATTACAACCTTCCTTACTTAATCTTCGTTTGATTAGCGTAACTAATATATTTATTAATTAATTAGCAATACAAGTGTTTTAATGAAGTGTTTTTAATTTATTCTCACAGGTGTTTAAGTCATATTCCTTGGTTTTAATACCAATCGAAGGGTGGAATATCTGTGAAAAAGAATTCAACGTTTTTCTGGTATGTCTATAGCTTCATGCCGGTCAGTTATCAGATAAACTAAGAATTTATATTTTCTCATTATTAAGATGGTCTAGACATATCTGTACATTAAGAATTTGTAAACAAAAGATGGTGACCATTCCACGGGGTGTACCGAGTTACTCAAACCTGATGTATTTCGATGGTTCGTTTCAAACACTTTTGTGATTGAAGCAGTTAATTTTATGTAGCTTGAAATTTTGTGGAACATTAACCTTAAAAATTGATTTTTCTGACAAGTAAAATATTTCGTCATGGCGGTTCCTGCACAATACAAATTTTCTGTCCCGACATTGGAATGAAATAATGCAGTTTGGGAATAATACAGTCTGACCAGACGACCTGCAAGAAATTTCTGAAGCATTTAATTTTGTTCGTATTTGTAAGTAACTCATCATGGCTGCGGAAGTCGGGAAAGTTCATGGTCGACCAGACCTAGATCGCTGCGGACTTTTTTGGGAAATGTCTTACCTTGATGGGAAATACGTCAAGCTATTGGAACGTACGTAATTCATTTTCATTCTAAATTTTCACATCAAATCATTTCTATCAGTTTTTGACCGTCATCCATAACCATAACTTGACTTTCAGTTGCTCCAATACGAACGGATATCAAAGGTTTCCCCATAGGATATCCAAAATGGAAAAGAGGTTTACAGGATTGCTATTTTGAAAAGGACCCTTTGAAACGAATATTTGTAGGAGAAGCTTATTACGATGCTTTGAAAGAGCACTACAAAGAGGAGTAAGTTTAAAACACTTTACATATAATAAACGTTACATAGAAAGGATTCTAAGAAGAGGCCGTACAATTGTTATTTCTTTGAAGGAAAGTTTGTATTGCTTAATGTAATATAGCCATGTTATTGACTATATTATTTGATTTTTCCTAATATATCAGGAAGCTCATCATAAGCTTTGACAAAACAAAATGATGCAACCATGTATAAAAGACGAATCCAAAACAGTGGTATACCTGTGATATCATTAGACACAGTGTCTCATTGAATGGGATAAAATGTTCCCAAGAAGTTTGAAAAACGCTGTGGCGTTTTCTTTATTTCCGATATGTAGATCGCTAGTGGCTAAACATATCTCTTCAACTCTCCCGAATATTTTTATGTTATTACCGGAGATTGGGAAGCAAGCAAGGGGTCATTCAATCAATTCCGACCTAGGTCCCTGAAACAGTGATGCATTAATGTGTCTCAAGGTCAAGTCACGACATGTGTCCCCGCTAAAGTAGGAATAAAAATAGAGAAACTACTATTTTAATAATGTACGAGGATATTAATAAATTTAATCTGAGTAAAATATTAAGAAAAAACGTTTAACAAATTTGTACTATAATTATATCTTTAAATTATTCCGAAAATATTACTAATAAATCATAAATATTCAAATAACTTAAAATTAGAAATTAATAATACTAATATTAACAATGAAAATGTCGCCCTAGGTCAGAACCTAGGAAGCCTGCTTATAAAATCCTCCACACGAAGGAAATCAGGAAAAAAGGGCCAGGATGCGGTTACAGGGTTAATCGACGCAACTGTGCCTAGGTTGAGTACATTGAAAATAAATATACGAATAATATATTAGAATGCAGGAAATTGTTTTTCAAATAGTTAATTTTGAAAGTTCTATAGCAATAGCATAATTAAGTATAAAGAGCATTACCATAATTCAATATTAAATAGAATTTTAAAAAATAACAACACATGATAGTAAATAGCAAATAATTTCTACTTTTATGAAAATCAATGAATTAATTTATATTGTAGAAGCAATGATGCTGTAGGTAGCTTTTAACCGCGGATTTCAAATGACTCAATTTAATAGTACATTTTACGTCTTTGGGAAGGGAATCATACCGAAGTATTCCTGAATGAAACGACCCTTTTTATCTAAGACTAGTTGATACGTTAGGGCGATGGATATTGTCCATATAATGACTATTATACTCGTAAACAGGACAGTTTCTTATGGAACAATGGTGACATCTAGTAAATTTTCTTAACAACTATTAATTAATTTATTTAATATAAATGCTAGAAATTGTTGGGATAACTAATTCCCTAATTAAGGTTTACATGAATATTGGAAGTGATATATCACATTGTTATAATAATAATTTTTTTAATAATAATAAATTTGTCAAAAAACAGTATAAACTGCATATGACCACGAGGAGGACAATAAACTAATTTACTCTCCAGAAGCAAACAAGGGACCATCCCATCAATTCCGATCAAGGACCCTCAGGCAGAAGCGGATTCAAAAAAATTCAGCATAAGTTCCTAGATAAGACAAAAAGTTAACTGCGAGTTATAATACTAATAGAATGTCAATATGTTTGTAATTTTACGCAAAAAATTACATGTACAAGTTATTATCGAACTATAGATTATTCTGACTATAGTGTTTAAAAATCATAAGAGTTGAAATAACACTAAATTCACGATTTATTGTTACAATAAACACGCCCCTAGACAAAGCCTAGAACCTGGATAAGAAATACGCCTCTACCCGAAGGAAAA
>NNCF01128158.1:772588-810082 GCA_002313205.1 Laupala kohalensis | reverse complement strand
GCTCGGGGCCCCGTGTTTGCCAAACACGTACTTACTAGATGTTAGTCCCCTGGGGCGAGGCAGGAAAATGAAAGATACCCTAGCCCTAATGGCGTCGGGATCGAAAAGAACAAGAGGTGACCAAGGGAGATCAGGAAAGAGAAAGGAAGGAGCATGGCACAAGTAAGTGGAAGTAATGCCAGACTCAGCTCGGGGCCCCGTGTTCGCCAAACACGTACATACTCGATGTAAGTCCCCTGGGGGGTATTGTGTTCGTGAACGAGACTGTTTCGTATAAAGCAAGGGTGGCACTTCAGTTTTCGGTCTGAACAAACCCGACGGTTTTCCTTCGAGTAGAGGCGGATTTCTTATACAGATTCTTTAGACTTTGTCTCGGGGCATGTGTATTGTAATAATAAATCGTGAATTTAGTGTTATTTCAATTCTGATGATTTTTAAACACTATTCTCAGAAGATTCGATAATTTGTACATGTAAATTTTTTGCGTTAAATTACAAACATATTGACATTCTATCAGTATTTAACTCGCAGCTAACTTTTTATCTTATCTAGGAATTTTTGCTGAATTTTTTTTGAATCCGCCTCTGCCTTAGGGCCCTTGATCGGAATTGATGGGATGGTCCCTTGCTTGCATCCGGAGAGTAAATTAGTTTGTTGTCCTCCACGTGGTCACACGCAGT
This sequence comes from Laupala kohalensis, assembly GCA_002313205.1. NCBI lineage: Eukaryota > Metazoa > Arthropoda > Insecta > Orthoptera > Trigonidiidae > Laupala > Laupala kohalensis. The sequence goes on along the minus strand of NNCF01128158.1, from coordinate 809,402 downwards.
TTGTACTGTTTTTTGACAAATTTATTATTATTAAAAATATAATTATTATAACAATGTGATTTACTTGAAAATAGGATTTAATTTTTTACATTTTGTGTCTTTTGAAAACAGGATTAAGAATAACAAGAAAAACTTAAGCAAGACACCGTATATAACGTGGCATACTCCAAAGAAGTCAAGTACTCCAGGAGATCACTTTGGGACTTTCAACGATGTGAATTTTATGTGTATGTAAAAGGGTATTTGGTAATTATCTTTTGTGTTGGAATACATACTTAACTATCAACCTTTTCTTGCAAGCCTTCAGCCCATCAAAAAAACCGAAACCAAAAGAAAAAAGCTTGAAAAGCTTTTACGTCCCGTTTCCAAAAAAAGGAACTTACGGATTTAATAATTATACGATAGAAAAATTTCCAGAATATAAGTGAGTATCCGATTGTAATTTTTGCTGAAAACGTAACACACAATTCACTTCCGCGTGAATTACACGAAACGAATTTTCTCGTCAGGCCTGACTTTTATGACGCTGGTCCTGCTCTGTATACCAAAAATTTGAAAGATCACAAAGCAAAATTTAAAGACGGTCCGTTCCAAGTGAAAGGTGTCATAGTACCGTACTTCGAACCGAATCCGTACTTGGTAGAAAATCCAATGCCTCCCTACAGAGATATTCGTAAGCCTAAAGACGCGAAAGCCAAATCACCTTGGATTTGGGGTGGTCCCGTAAAGAAGGTAAGTCACATAGATATATTTAAAATGTTTGATAGCAAGAGTCGCCCTCGAAAATATGTCTCTTAATTTCAGCTTGCTGGGGATAAGAGTGGCTGTTTTGATAAATATCCGCCTCATGCTGACGAAAAATATCTTACGGAAAAACAAGTGCTCAAAGAATGGCAGAAAAGATTGAAGAAGTATACAACGCGAGACAATGGAAAATTGAATTATCCTTCCGAACCCAAGAAATGGTACATCAGATCAACCGCTGATTACAACATAAAATTCAAAGTTAATGCTAGAAATTGGCGATGTGCGAGACCATTCGTACGCAATTAAAACTGCATCATGCCTCTTAAATTTGCTGAATAAAATATACATTTCTTCTTAACTCTTCATTCTAAAAAAAATTATATTTATCCAACCAAGAAACGCGACAAATTTGTTAAAGAGAATTTTTGTATGAAGACCTGCATGAAGTTAACCATTCTCGAAAGCTTTACAAAAGTTATTTTCTCTCTTCCCCATAAAAAGAAAAGGATAGTTTAGAGATATTTATCATTCTTTATTTTTTTGAGTTTCCATGACTTCTCGCATTTAGAATGTATGTAATTAACCGTTCATGAATTTTCAATAGATATCAATTGAATGTATCGAAAATGTTTGCCATCTTCTATTGTCGAAACAAACGTGAATCAAACCATACGTGTCAAATACACAATGCTAATTTAGTGCTATTTTCATAACTTTTTTCTAAATATTCTCGCTTTAGTGAGGTTAGTGTTTTCCACCCATATGTAATGTTGCAGTCCTACGCTCCATGCATTGTTCCTTGTTTTCGGATGAAAAGTTTTAGGTTTAGCTCTTTCGCAATTTTAAATTTCCCTTTTATATAGAAGAATGATGATTAGTATACATAATATTATGTGTAAATGGACTGCGACGGCAGCACTGGAATCATGAGACGAATTCAATGCAGTACGAAGGTGATCGAGCCCTAGTTGACTATCTAGCGAAATTGTTATACCGTGTACACGAGGTAAATAAAGCACGCGGTGATTTTGAAAAACAAAAAAACCTACTAGATTTGTGGTATTGTTTGATATTATCGTCACTGGTTACGTCGATGAATTTTGTGAGGTTAAAGATGGCTGAAATGAAGTTTATGAACTTGGCTAGAAATCAAGCCCTTAACGTGCTTTCAGACAAGGACGTGGCGGCGTTTGGTAATCCACATTGGACTTTTAACCAGGTAAATAGTAATTAAACAAATGCCAATGTAGATTCCTTGCGTTAAAAAAATGAAGAATGCTTACCTTGAAAATGATTTGTTTGTACACTTCGTGCGGTTGTAATTAAATATCGAACTTAAAAATACTTTAAGTCGTGAAAAAGACTCGGTGAGGAAGTTTCCCAATATTCGGTCTGCAGTTTTGTTGTTGTTGTTTGCGGTTTGTTCTGCAAGTTTCATATTACGAGTTTAACATTATTTTATTTTAAACTTCTTATTCTGAGGCGCACGGTTTATGCAGGTACAGGTGACAAGAAAACCAGATCGACGACGCAACGCGCTGGCCATTCGCGGTGACCTCACTCGGTTCATATTTAATTATTATTTATGAGTGTGTTCATTTGGAGATAAATAATAAAATAAGATTTTTTACTTGAAATAACAAAAATAAATGAAATGACTTTATAATTCAGTTAGTAAAAAATAATGTACATTGTTACATGTTGGCAACTTATCATATTGTACCGTAAATTCGCATTTTCTCGTGTGATATTCCCAGCACTTGTATTGTTTTCACTAACGAAACTCCACATTTTGAGCACCGCTTTATATTTCAGGAAAATACAGACAATGATATAAGTTATTTAATATGAACGAACAATAGTCGCAAATGTCTAACTTTCTGAAATAAAGACAAACCAAATAAACGCGTATTATCGCGAAGCTGTTCTTGCACCAGTTGCAAGTCGAGGTCCGACTCGACGAATGCTTTATGTTAGGAAACGCTTAAATATTGGCGATGATGTTCCGCAGTTATTATAGTGTAAATTCAGTGAAGTTTTATTTTAAATTCGTATTTTCTCGCGCTTTGGATCAATTCTTAAAAAAATGAAAAAAACGAACTTGATAGTTCCATTAAAAAATGAACCTCTTCAGCTAAAATAACCTTCATTTGGATATGTCAGAATATAACTCACAGAATTATTAAGTAGCAATTGTATTGGTTAGGGCTTTGAGTAATGATGATGATAATGATGATGACGATAAGCAATATCTAGAATTTTTCCGTCTCTATTTTCTTAAGAGCCCATAGAGTACATCCAGAGATAGTTGCCTCGCCCTTTCAGATAAAAATACTATCATTTTCGGGTGTGATTTGAGGGTTACGTTCCAAATTATTTTACCATGTCCGGTTATAAAAAGGGCAGTCGTTTTTGTTTAGCTGAGCGGATCGTTTTCGGTCTTAGTGCACCGTTTTCGGCCCGACAAATCACAATTTTTCGATCATATAGCTTATACCTTTCGTTTAGAATATTATTACACTATACTGGTACTATCTGAATCATGTGATATTGAGAACTGAAAAATCTTGGAATGCGTAGACAGCCAAGAAATTTTATTTCAAAGTAACTACGACTTTTTATTTTATTACAACCTGATTGTACATGTATATACAACATTATTAGAATGGCATACCCGACCACCGTGATTTTAATATTTACTAAAACATTCGTTAACGAAATAAATATCTTAGAATATGTGTTTAACATCTGAAAAGGTTGTGAACCTGGTTTCATGATGTACCTCCGTTGTCACAACTTCTATTGACCCCTGGGAAAACATTAAAAGAGACTTCAATGTCCACGATACCTTACAGAGACACATGTAAAAGTTGCGTGTGATTGGACATTAGACATGTGCCTCTGCCGAACTCGACACTTCAAAAGTAGCTCGTAAGAAGAGACGCAGACTATCTCGGAGGTGGAGAAGAATTCAAGAAAGATAAGTGGTAGTGCGCGAAGTGAAAAAGAAAGGTGTTATACTAAGCGAAAAACTATATTACGTGTAGCAGTACACGATAGGTTTGTTCCAGCAGCAATCCCGGATAGTTCCGAACCGTCCCGCGCATGCGCAGAAGCGAAATCCCAGTTGTGCGCTGTTCCAGCAGTGACAATTCCGAACGTTTTGTCCCAGTTCGCTGTTCCAGTAGTCGCCACCGAAGAATTCGGAACCGTTCGGAACCGTTCTGAGAGTTCTAGATTTCTGTAGGGATTTTAAATTCGGAACTGTGGTTCCAGTCGGTGACCCGCGTGGTTCGTAGGGGGTGGGGGGGGGGGAAATCAGCGGAAAGGAAGCGAGTATCACTCGATTGTTTGGCGTCGCGTTCGTGTTAACTTCTCTTTCTGTAACATCTGTTTTGTTCGACCTGTTTGTTGCGCTTTTAATTGATTTGTTCTTTCGACTTTCAGACTGTTTTCAACCACTCATATTATATTATAACCCTACTTTTTAATTATTCTTTCGGCTTTCGGACCATTTTAAACCTCTTCTGTTGCATTTTGACCCTGCTTTTTCCTGTTTATTTTTTCCGATCAGTTACTGAAATCTCGTAGTTTAAGAGAACCTGTGTTTTTAATAAATTTCCTGTATATTTCCTTTTATTATATTTGTATTTATTTAATTCTGTATATTTCATTTCTCCTTTCATTAGATTCAGTTCATTTCACGACTCATTTCTTTGATTAATTTCTATTTGTGATTTAATACTTTCGTTGTTCGCCATCTGTTATATTTTACTTTCTTCATCACCTTTTTATTTTTATTTGGTTACTGGTAGATTAAAGAAAGAATGGAAGGTAATTCATCATCCATTCTTTCTTAAAGAAGGTAATTTCTATTCAAAGTGTGAAAATATACAAGATATTAAAGTAAATATAAAAAAGTATGTGCTTGTGTCTGATTATTTTGAATTGTGTCGGGAAGATAAAAACACTATTTTCTAGCGTTCTCAAGAGATGGGTCAGCTTTGAAAAACTGTTAAAAATTGAAATTTTTACTCGAGGTTTCTGGGATAGTATTTATAGAAGTATCTATAAAAAATTTATAGTTTTATAATTTTATCTTGGATTTAAAAAATCTTGTATTTTTTTAAAAACCTTGCAATCTCAAGATCGTCTAATCGCAAAATTTTCCACTGGCCCTAAAAAACCGCATTTAAAAATAAGATAAAAATTAAGAATTAGCTTATTAATGATGGTACATGGTGATTTTATCTCTTGACACAACACGAAAGACTCTAGATTCGGGTACCCGGCGGTGATACACTCAAGCGCACATCGATCTTCCCTGTGTTATCAGGAGATATAAAGTCACAAAGTATCATTATTAATAATATAATTGTTAATTTTTTATTCTTATTTTTAAATACGGTTATTTTTACTTGTACTAATTTTACTAGGTGTATGTCATTTTGCAACTGCTATTTGTTCACATTTTCCCATCAAAACTTGAAAATGTTGTTTGTCCTTTTTTAATGTGTACTATATCATTAATAAATGTTGTTATAAAATAACATTGTCAGTCTATTTTGACCGGAAACTTCAAACAGAAGTCGGGTCAGATCCAACCCAACTCTACCTTCCAACTTCATTTCATTCCACTAAACCGATTGAGGGTTAACCGTCGACTGGGCGCATTGTTGGCTGTTGCGCACATCTATATAGAAAATTATATTGGTAATTACCACGTCATTACAAACATTTTATTAAAATACTAAATATTAAAAATAGGTTTTAAAAATAAAGAAATAATTTAATATGGACATAAAAAATAGTTGCTCAAGAACTCTTTTATATACTCTTAAATATACATAATTCAAATTTAAAATAATGCGTTGCTTGTATTTGGTGTTGCTTGTATTTGCGTAAAATTTTGCGTTGCTTGTATTTGGAAAACTTGAAAAAATAGCGCCGTTGCCCTTTGATTAGCGCGCCATTTCGAGGGGACAGTTGTATCGTTTTACTGTTACCTGGCGAGATCTAACGGACGAACTTTAAACTATGGCGGTTAAAAGGCGTTCCAGCAGCAAACAATCCCGAACGGTTCGGAACCGTCCTGAATTCCGCGCATGCGTACAGAGGAAATCCCGAGAGAATTCCGAACTGTTCGGAATTTGCTGCTGGAACAAACCTGATATTAATAATCCATACTAATATATAAATGTGTAAAGCGAAAGTGTCTGTTTGCTACCTGATCACGACCAAACCGCAGGATCGATCGTGATAAAATTTGGCATGGATATAGTTCACAGGATGAACATAGGTTAACTTTAATTTCTTTTAATGTGTAATAAGATAGATAGAAATGGTGTCTGACAATAAATGTCAATAAAATCGCCAAAAAGAGAATTATATTTGCTTACGTTTCCTAAACTGTTAGAGATAGGTGGCAACTATGAACGGCAATATTATTTGCTTCAATGAGTTCTACAAAATAGTCCGCGATAGCTTATGTCTATCTACAAAAATTAATCTAAATTATCGATAAAACATTAGTGTTAAAATATTCAATTTAAAAGAGTAATTTAATAAGGAAAAAATCAATTATCTTCGAATTTAATGGATTATTTGTTTTATGCGTTTAACAAAGACACAGAACGTCTCTGAATCATAAAATTTCGACGAATAGTTTAGATTTTACAAGAATGTTAATGAAATGGTGCAGCAGCATCATGCCTCGGAAGCGAAAATACGACCTGCATGGCTCGCGCGAGATGGTGTAGTGTATGCAGTCCAGTTTTGTATTAAATTTGCATTATTGTGAATTTGTAAAAATAGGATGATGTACATAAATTTTTTTAAACTATTAAGTAAAAGTATTTTGATCTTACTATTTAGATATATTTCTTTTTTTTTTCCCTGAGTAACAGTAGAGGAGTCTAAGAAAAATCGCGGGCAACACTGCGTAATCACCTAGTGTTTTATAAAAAATATTACACTGACAATTTTTTTTTCTTTCTTTCTTGGGATATCTATAGATATACCATACATGGTGTAAAGTTGAAAAAATAAAATTTTATTGTATATTGCTCCGAGAAGTGACGTGTGATATATATAAAGTTAAAATAACTGGAGTGAAGTTGTGAAGAAAGACCTCGCCGCTAAACGCGCTGGTTGAGTACTGAGGTGAGCACCATTTACCAAAAAACAAAACGGAGCGAGTAGGAGTCCGTAGTGCGCGTCACTCTACCACTCATCTCGCTCTTCTGATTGATGCAGGTTGGTCCAGGGACCACTCCATCCTAAATATACCCTCTCTGCCTGGTTGACCCAACTTTGCCCAGCTGCGAATGCCTCATCTACTTCGCTTATTTTGATCGACCCAGATTAATCCAGAGCGAGTTCCATAGACTTCCCCGAACGTCCTCCAAAGTTCCCTGCAACAGCACAGTAGAGCTCACTCACAACGAACCGGTTACCCGGACCTCGCGTCATTGCATGCTGATTTATGAGGAAGAGGAAGGACACAAGAGAAACCGGAATCGTAATGCTGCGCATCGGGTATCTGTATCGGGTATCGGGTTGCGCCATTAAACTACGCGCGCACTGGGACGGTCGGCACCGCCGTCCCGGGTTTCCCATTGGTATGCAACCACTGAGTCGGCACGCACTTGCCACCGTTTGCGAAAAGTCCCCAGAGGAAGATCTCTTGGAGGACTGAAAAACTTTCCGGGATACTCATTAACAGCTTATGACCGCGGGCACTCGCCTCTTCGATTAGGCCCGTTCACATGGGGTAAGCTGCCGGGCAGGTTACCTGCCCCGTGTAAGTGGAACCTACCTCAAAAATGAGGCAAGCTGTTTGTAATTTCACCAGGCAGGTTACTTACCTCGGAGAGTAGATTTGAGGCAGGTAACCTGCCTCAACCCTCCTCTCAAAGCAGCATAAAGTGAGTTTAGGTGCGTAATTGTTCGTGTGAGTTTCGTTACTTATTTGTGTTATTAATTATGTTTTAATCTCCCTTTTCCTTGTTTTAATGTTTTGATCAGCAAATGAAATATAGTGCTCATGTTCAGAATGTGAATTCTGTGTCAATGGATTTTCATAGAATAGTAACATTTTGGGTAGAATTTTCATGCAATTTTTAATGTGTCTAAAATATCCGAAGAATTCATTTAATTATTTATTAATTGCGACGACGTGTCATGAGTATTGCAGCCACTCCCTAGTCCATGATTTCTTCTTTTCCAACTCGTCCAGAAGCAGTTCACATGATTCGTGTGATGGTTCACGAAATAAATGTCGAACCATACCCCTCATTTCATTCTCACATATGACCGACGACTCGTCGTAATTTACAGGCAAGATGCCAAGCAGGTTACCTGCTAGGCAGCTTGCCCCGTGTAAACGGGCCTATTGTGTTGAGTGAACAGAATAGAATGGGGAGCAGGTAACACACGGATCCTAATCCTCTACGCTTTGGAGAATGAACGGTCCCTTCACCCAACAGGGTTCCGGAATTTCCGAACCAGTGCGCGCAACCTTCCTTACTTTTAAAATGTCGAGACGTCCGTACGTCCGTCCGTCCTTCCGTCCGTTGACGCCCCAGTGCGCGCGTAGATTTAGGACCTCTCCTGAATCAAGTCTGCCAAGCGGTGTCACCCGACAACAACGCTTGTGGTTACTGTGACAGTTCTGTGTACGTCTCTGTCGTGACACGGAAAAATTGCTGATTCTCACGAACACCACGCGGCTGAGAAATTTGTTAACGAGACAAGAATGCAGCGGAAACTATTGTGATGATGTAAAGAACGTACAAAGAAATACTCAAGTATACGAATGGTTTTATTGGTAAAATATGAAACAAAGGGGGAAATGGCCATCAGCCCCATTCCGGAAGTCCTTCAACTGCTCGAACCGAGGACTTCGACAAAACCCGTAAATCTCGTGAGTGAATATAGATGCCAAGACAAACGACGAACTCGAAGACTAATCCGGATTGTCCTAGAGCTCATTTCAGCGCATTTTGATTGATGATTTGGAAATGTGAAGCTTGGCGGCTGCATCGTGACAACGCTCCCGCGAACACTGCTCTCAGTTTCCGCCAGTTTGTCTCAACGAAGACTTACAAGGTGTTTAAATTTTATTTGAAAAAATACATACTACATGCTTTTATAAAGAGATTCCGGTCCCCCTCCCTCGTAAGAGCAGTGGCAGGATATTGATTTAGTAAAATACATAAAGGAGCGCGTTCAACTTGTTAATTTTTTTTCTCGTTTGATTTACAATATCTAGAACCCTGTTCCTAGTTAACATTACGGGGATTCACATTGTCACTACTTACCCTTTCTGTTGCATTTCATCCCGTATGATAAGTGATTTTTATATGCAGCGCAATGTTACTGTATACAGAAGAGCATTTCAAAAGAACAACGCAAATGCAAGACAGAAAAAAAACGCAAATACCAGACTGAAAACAAATAATACTTCCGATGTCATAAATGTATCAAATTATGAAATAAACTCATCGTCTGTCTCCTTCTGGGAAAGTAGTTTCCACCACATCACTTCAGGGCACTCTCTCTTCCCTACTGGGCAGCAACCTCTTTTATTCTCAGTGCATAGATTTCAACAATAGGAAATCTCTGCACCATGTTAAAAAATATATTTATTAAAAACTGAAAAGTCAATACAGGTTTGGAAATGTGTTAATCAAGTTCTTTTAGTGAGTCATTCTTTGACTTTATGTATATATGAGATAAGTGATGTAGCTTTTGATCAAAAATATCAGTTCACTTCCTGTTGAACATTGATACCCTTGTTACCAGGGTAAATGTAAGTGCTCATCATGTAGTCTGGAGTCCAGCCACAGGCCAGGTAGAGACCCTTTGTGGAGCGGACCTAGTCCGCGGGCCAATTTGGAGACCCCTTCCCTGTAGTATTAATTCCTTTCTCTTCTGTCATTATTTGTGTGTGTGACATTAAAATTACTTTTTGAATGAAATAATACAAGCCATACTAAGAATTTGAAGCATAAACTATTCATATGTTACATTAAATAAAGAAAAGGATAATTTCTGTATTTGTTCCAAATCAATTGTCCTTTCTCCTGCCAAATGAAAAGCAGCACAATGGAGGGAAACTGATTGAAAATGAGTAGAATAGTTGGAAATCATGTTTCATCAGTACAGTGATATTTCTAAGTTCTAGGCATCTTAATAATTTACACAATTTTATATGATTATAAGCATAATTTTACTCTTTAAAGAAAAAGAATCCCTTTGTCAGTTGTACACTTTATAGTTTCTTTCTTACCATGACAAATTTAATAAATTTTCAACCAATTGCTCATATTTAATACAGAATACTCTCACCATTCTCATTTAGCTCACAAACAAATATTATTTACAATATCATTCACAAAAAGGTAAGGCAACAAAAATTATAAGAAAAAAAATTTAAAGGTGCAGAGGGATTGGCAATGATTAAAACTTTATTTTTGTGTAACATTCATAACATTTTTGTGAAACATAAATAAATATAATGAAAGTTGGTTTTTTAAAGAATGAACCAAATAAAATACTTTACCAAACTAATGCTTGTGCAAAAGCTTTTGTGAACTCGCAATAAATCCCTTAATGTCCACAAAATAACTCTTTAGTTTAAAAGGATTTCATAGTCATAAAATGATCATAACTCACCTCACTTGTGATGCATACAACATCAAATAGAACTTTCTATTTGTTTGTATACTAGTGATAAGAATTTCTATGATCATTCATCGAGCATCTTTTGTGTCAGGTACAAGATTATATTGAAACGCAACAAGCATTATGAATAAACACATGTAATAGTACCATAGGCATAGCAGCAGAAGACAACATCTTGAATTGTCACTTAATTTAGGAGATGTGCATAAAACAAATTTAACTGATACGAGTGGCCCCCACGAATATGACAGGTCGATAATAATCTTGAACCTGACCCCATCCTCTTGGGGCTGTGTTGTAGTTGTTCACATTACTGACAGGCCCTTTTCCAGAAGGTTCAATCTGCACTTGGGGTGCAGGGGCTGGTGCAGGGGCAGGTGCCGGGGCAGGTGCCGGGGCAGGAGCCGGGGCAGGTGCCGGTGGAGGAGGCTGAAACGTGGCTGGAGTTGATTGCAGCAAATCTAAAAACGGAAGCAGTAAATTTTCAAATAATATTTTAAAATTTTTAAATAACAGGTTACACAAATTTTGTTATTTTCTTATTTTTTTAAATCAATTTGGAAATACTAAAAATTATTCAGAAAAATAATGAAGTCAACCTGAATGCTTTATATGTTTTTAAGAACCTTTAAAAAACAAAGGAGGTACATAAAAACCTTAAAAAAAACAAAGGAGGTACATAAGAACCTTAACATGGAATGAAAGAAAATATGTTGGTAATTTAAAAACTTAAAATAAATATTTTATTAATTGATTTGGAGACTCATTTTTAATTAGTATTTCATATTTTTTTCATAAATGTCATGTTCTTTGATTTTGTTTTAAAATATTGTTTAAGAAACAAATGTGGTTAGTGGTTAATATAACAGAAACAACTCCTGGAAGAACTTTTAATAAGAAGTACAGACATAAATTTTTTTTTACTTTGGACAACAAAATAATGCACTTATCTCGATAATGGTCAAATAAAAGTCGAACTCCAAATTTTTAGTCAACACTTATCATAAAATACTTGTTGAAGAAATAAATATCATTGTTGTGTACAAACACCACTCAAAAAGCATGAATCATCTGGTTGATGTAGAGGAATAGGTCATGTTTATAAAGTCCTGTTTTCTACCTATTAATATTGAATACAAAAACAAGATACAGGGTTGAGTTTTCTGCATTTGTGTAGCACAGAGACATGAGGTTTAAGCAAATAATGCTGACAAGACAAGAAGCTATGTCTAACACCATTGCCTTGATTTAGAAGAAAATACATCTTGATAAATCTCCAAAACTCACTTTGCTGTTCTTAATGAACAATTCCTGTAATGAATAAATTTCATTTTCCTCAGAGAAATCACATGGAAAACTAAAATAATTCTCATTAGTTCAAAAGAAAGTTGATGACAGTTTTATTTGTAACTAACAGGGCTCAACACTTGAGATTCGAGTTACTGTTTCTTTCACTTACTTTTGTAGATTTAAAATCTAGAGTACTTCTTCAATCAACACAGTTTAAAAAAATTGAAATAAAAGTTTAATACGTAGAACTCTTTTATTGTAGTTAAAAAAAGAAATTTGCTAAACTCCAACTTTTATTGACTCCTGATGATACTGTATATTATGTTTTATTGTACATTATTTTTATTTTTTTTAATTTATTCTCTCTCTTCACTCACTGGGTGTTATACTTTCAGAGCTACAAGAAGAAATAAGTACAAAAAAAATTTATTTATTGGGTAAAAAGTAAATTTTACTTGTTTCTTAGACACTTTGCACTGGGTAGTAAAAATACTTTTTCCCACAAAATTAAATCTTTGATTTGTTACTGAGTACCCCTCTTTATTCTTCTTATAATGTTTTGAGTGCTGGAAATTGAGTCATCAAATCTAGACTGTATGATAAAACCAGGACTTAGGGCGGTATTCATAGACACACAATCGTTTACCATATAAGAGATGATTCATGAAGAGATTTTTTGTCAAGAGATGATTATGTCTCTCTCATTTGTCATAGTCGACAAATAATCATTTGTCATAGTCATAAATAATAATTTGCAAAGAGATGATATTATCAAGAGTTGATATTCAACCAAAACGAAACCATATACAAAACCATTGATATTAAACGAACATGAATATGAAACCTTTCATCAATTGGGGATAGAATCAGTGATTCAAATTAAAGAGCGATTATTTTCTACTATGAATATCACCCTAAGGGCATGTGAGTGTGATTTAAGTGACATAGCCACATACTTCCACTGATATCTTTTTCTCTGCAGGTTTTTTCTTTTTTACATTAATCTTTTTTGTACCAATAAAGGACAATATTTTAAAATTTTCATTGAATGTTTAAAACTGCTGAAACACCATCTCCAGATTCACTGAAGTACCATAATTTGTAGAATGACCTTGCATGCAAGAGCTTGTCTGTTTCAGAGAAGATAATCAAAATTAACTTGTTAGCAACTATTTTAGTTATTTGAAAATCATGTATTAGTGAAGTTGCACACATGATAAAAGTAACACACATGGAAATCAAAACAAAAACAAATGTGGAAAAGCTCATGTAATTTTAAAAAAGCACATGCCAACATAAGTTTCATGCTATTTGAATTAATATAATAGCTTTAATAAAATCACAAATATGACTCATATTAAGAAATGTTACGTGCATTTATGAAATGATCAGTCTTAAATTCTTCATTTTAGAGCTGTTTTGAAAAATAGATTTAAGTGCATATTTGGTTCGTATTTGATACATGAAATATGGAACAAACAAAAAATTGAATGAACACATGTAAAAATTGATGAATTTCAAAAACCAAAAAGCAAAAACCCTTGTCTTGCCTGTAGATTGCAACAATGGTTGCTGTTGTGCTGCTGTTGCTGTACTTATTGGAAGACTAGGAATTTGTTGGCTCTGATTGGAGGAAATGATTTTTTGACTCTGAGTGGATTGTGTCTGTTGTTGATTTACTTGGTGATTGGACTGACTTGAAGATTGTTGAATTATACTTGTTTCACTTTGTTGTTGACTAGATTGGAAGGATTGAAATTTTTGATACATACTCATAGATTCTTGTGATTGTTGACTTGATACAACTTGGGTAGTTTGGGGTATGGCATATTGGCGAGTTTCGACCTTTGCATTGGCTACATAATACATATTTCCAGATTGAGATGGAGGAAATGTACCAACAGAGGGATCTTTTTGAATTGGGTTGTTCTGTATGGGTAAGCAACCCTGTTCAAATGTTTGAATCAATGATTTGACTGGTTGCTTTGTCTCATATAGAACACCACTATTATACGAAGAGTATGATTCATGTTGTTGTTGATGTGCCATTGCATATTCAGTGATGTTTTCTTGGGCTTGAGTATGTGATCTCAGATCATTAATTTGTGTGGCTTGTTGTTGTGGCTGAAATTGAGTGTAAGAAGGTAGTTCATATTGAGATGTTGGTTGTGGTTGAAATTGTGGCTGGGGTGGTGTCTGAAATGATGGCTGTGGCACAAATTGTGGCTGTGGTTGAAATTGTGGCAGTGTTTGAGGTTCTGGTGGTGGTGGCTGTTCTGGTAACTGGGGTTCTGGCAACTGTTGGGTTTCAAGTTCTTGTTTGGGCAGTGATTGTACTGGTTCAGGTTCTTGTTGAGGTTCAGGTTGTCCAGATTCAGCTTGAAGCTGGAGTTCTGGCTGAGTCTGTGGTTCTTGCTGTTCCTGGGGTTCTGGCTGTGTCTGCAGTTCTGGCTGTGTTTGTATCTCGGGTTGCAATTCAGGTACTTCAGGAACATTACTGATTTGAGCACTAGAAATCGATTCTTCTCGCACTTCTTGGACAGAAACTGATTCAGTTTCCATGCTAATTTTCTCGGCAGAAAATTGTTCACTTTGAATGGACATTTCTTGTACTTCTGTACTTTCTGAAATAAAATTTGCAGAATTTTCCTCTGTGGTTACAGACTGTTCAGTAACAATTCCTGATTCTATTTGTGAATCTACCTGTGATTCTATGGGAGTAAAATTTTGTGTTTCAATGATTTCTTTACTTTCTGCAAGAGATGAAAGTGCCTCTTCTGTTTCCATAGCTACTACATCGGGTATTTCGCTAGATATATTTTGTGCGGCAGGTGGAGCAGTTATGTCAGAGTTAGTGGGTAATGTAGTGTTGAATAGAAGTGTGGAAGGCACTGGTGATGCACATGGGACGTAGACAGAGAATGGAGTAGTGGGGCGAAATGTCGGAGTAGCCACTCGAGCAGTAGAGACATTAGATTCTTCAGCAATGATGTTAATTGGAGCAGCAGAAGAACTTCTATTAATTGTTGCTGCAGGTGGGATAGCAGATGAAATAGCAGATGAGTTAACAGATGAGCTGCCAGATAAGTTAAACTCCTTGAAACCTGTGTGGTAAGAATTAAGTTCTATAGAGGGCAAAAGTGAAAAATTTGCTGGTATCTATGGGCAAAAACACTGTCAGAGGGGTCTATGGGGAGAAAGTTTATACACTTTACCATATTATTTACATTATTGTTTATGGAATAAACAAAATCACAAGGAAGATTAAGTTTGCTAGAATTTGCAACAATCTAACATTTTATTTAAGTACCTAAACATATTTTTTAATATTAGATCAATTCTTTATGGGTTCATGAGTGAAAAGGTGAACTGAAAAATATTTCTGAACTCTCAGAGCATCATATTAATGAGTTTACACTGCTTTATTTATTAATTAAAGAGAGGTTGTTAACATTTGTACAATATTTACTTGATGTCATGAGTACATTCAACTACATTCAATGGAATATAAAATACTAGGTGGTTGTCATGATTTTGAATAAAAATATAAGTAAAGACCACAGAAAAACTACAAATATTTATGAAAGAAAAGCTGCTCCAATTGTCTGAAACACCTGGTAAACCTAACCATGATTTTGTTTACTCATCTATGTATTTTAATGAACTCGTTTCACAAATTAATAGTGGGGAATCAAACAAATATGAAATTAGGTTGACTAAAATGCATAATTTGATGTTCCTGGAAGAATTTTAAATTCTTTGTAAAATGAACTTATCGATGTATTTAGCAAAAAATGATCAATCAGAGGTCTAGAAACCTTTATTTTAGGTGTTAGATCTGTTATAAAATGTCATTACTGATTAAATACATTTTACATGCAAATAAGAAAGGAAACTGCTGCTTCTAGATATTCTTCCCTAATAACTAAAGCAATCTTTATAAGTGATATCAATAATGTAAAATCTATATATATGTAGTAAAAATGAAATGATATTGAGGATGATCATTGTTAATTCTTCTGTTATTTTGTTTAAAATCCAGGTTTTCAAATACTCCCACCTTCCAATACAATAAAATTGATTTCAATAACTAATAATACAATCTCTTACTTAAGTATGAATAGAATCAAGTTTTACTGTTTCTCAGTCTAAACAATTTCAAATAGACTGATCAAGTGGAAAGAGAACAAAAATAAAAAGAATTTGATTGTATTTAATAGTATTAAATCAATAAGAAATGTCAGATAGAGTGGGATAAAAGCTATGGCACAGATATTGCAAGACTCTTATTTTCTTTGAAAGCCATTTCTTTCAAGAAATAGAAAAAACTTAATTTACAAATATTTGAATGAATTTTTTTCAAAATAGTTTAGTCTCCAAGCTTGAGATAGAATAAAGCATAAGTCAAAACAAGGAAAGTTGAAGTATGTATAGTTAAGTTTAAGAGAAGGTAACATGGTGGCAAAATTTTTGTTCGTTGTTGTCAATTATGTTAATAAAGCCATCTTAATGCAATCTACCAAGAATAGTCGGAAAACACAATAGCAATTAATAGTAAAAGCAAGCTTTACATTTTCCCAACTGGCTAATGAACCATTGTTTTTCCAAAGAGGAACTTAAATTGAGAACAATTCTTTTTGTGAAAAAGTCATGTCTATGGCAAAGTGAAAATTATTTTAATGAGATATTAAATTAATTTCTTTAGTGGTATAACTATAATGGAGCTGTAGGTGCTGATGATTCAAACAAGGTATGAGAGGGGCATAACTTTTCCTTTTTCAAAGCCACAAATAAATCATTAATTGCTAAAGAAAAATTCATCAGTGATCAAATGTGTACTATTTTTTATAGTTATACGATTAAAAGGGATATTTTAAAGTATTATTGCTGACAATTTGTAATACTTTCTTATATACATCTGAATATTAGAAAATACTTGAATTATTATAGCAAAATTTGATAATATAAATTTCCTATGGGTTTGAATGGTGTTATGTCATTATTCGGGGGTAAAGAAATATTTTAAAGTTAAAATGTCTCGAAGGTATTTAAAATTATGCCACTCTATATCTTACCATAACATATCTCATCATGTTTTGGATAATATTATTCTTCATTTACAATGAAACTATTTACATTGTCCAACTGAAGTAAAAAAATTGAAATGTTCCCAAGAAATGAGATTTTTTTTTTTTTTTTAAGTTGGAAAACAAGAATGAAACCATTTGAAAGAAAATGAGAGAAATTATATGATTACTATATGATTTTGTATTTCAAAAATTTATTTCCTCTTAAGAAGAAAATATTATGTTATATTATTTTGTGAGAAGAATAGGTAACTGATTCTATTTACATTTTGTCTAGAAAGAGAATAAGAAAAAATACTCACTGTAAGATTGTGGTTGCTGCTGTTGTTGGAAATTCCAAGCCCGTGGTACCTTTGGTTTGTACAAAGATTCTCTCTCTTGAGTGATCACTCTCTGATTCAATGACTGTCGAATATTAGCTGATGACATCATTGCTGTGGGTGGAGGTGGTGGTTGTGCCCAAGACTGAGCTGGTGTCGGCTGAGCAGGCTGAGGGGGCGGCAGCTGTTGTGGTTGAGGTACAGAGCTCATGAAAGTATTCATTGCACTGGGGGTCGGTGCAACAACAAATCCACGTGGCTGCACTGGGGCAACTTCTTCAAAAGCTGTATCTACTGAGCCAGTTTGAAGAGCAGCTTCCCATGGAGTTTTTATCATTCGTAATCTTGGGAGAGTAAATCGCTCCTATAAAAATAATTGTTATGTCTTATTTTGCACATATTTAGAAGTTAGCCATTAAAAAAGTTAAAGAAGAAATTGACATGGAACTGTAATATCTCATGCTTGTTAATAAATAAAATTTGAAATATTTTTCTTTTACATTTAGTAGACATTGTGTTGAAATTTATTATTGAGATACATTTTGATTTTTATGTTTTTGAAAATTAAAATTATTAATCCAGTAGAATTTTAGAAAAAATAAGTCACGAGGCTTTAAAGTAGTGAGAATCAAAAATTAGAAACAGGAAATTACAACAAATTCTCATACATTATTACAAATGTCTACTTTGTTTCGTGGAATAATAAACTCTTTTATAATGAGTATTTTCATTTATCATTGATAATATTTGCTCCATAAAACTAACACAGCAAACCTCTTTTTTCACAAGTATGTCTCTTAAGAAATAACATTAACTCTTCTTTCACAGTCACATACAAGTTGACACTACCTAAACACTTCTCAAAATTTAAATATCACTTCATTAAACAATTTGTCAAAAGCAATCGATAGAAATGAGAGAATTCTTCAGGAATTCACTGTAATTATCAATTAATTAAATAAAGTATTGAAGTACCTGGATCTCATTTAGCTTTTGAGCATGTTCAACCCTGTTAGTATCAATGTGCGATGAAAGAGGTGGTGGAGCCTGTGGTTTGCCAGGACCACTAATGCTTGTTTGGTGCTGAAGATAGCTTGATGAAGATGATGATTGTATTATTTCAGTTGTAGATGAAGAAGAAGAATGAGTTTTCACAGTGTTTTCATCTACAACCCATTTTTCAGACCTCTTTCGACGTTTTGCAAAGAGCTCAGCTCCTAAAAATAATTTTATTAGTAAAAATTTATTTATTTACTGATTTATTATAAAGTCATTGTTTTCTGAAGATTAAATAGAAAATGTTTTATAATAGTAGTTTATGTATAATTAACGTTAACCTTTTCCCTTGGGTGCATTAAGATCCCGAACCAAGTCAAAGCAAATTTCAGGGCTCAATTGAGCTTCGATGTTGTAGCCTTGGCGACGTAGGCTAGTTATGTCTTGGACTTGTCCACGGGGATCCATAACAAGTTTTAGAGCTGGTTTGTTATCATTGAATTTCATCTCCTACAACAAATTTTTTAAGTTATTAGTAGGTAACAATAGAACAAAAAGTTTTCAATGGAGAAAAAGTTTCAAACAAAACTAACCTTAGGACCGACATTAGGTATTTTGAAGGAGAGCTGGTTTCCACTTTGAATTTCAGGTGTATCAGGGGCATTTTGTCCTTGTCCTGCACAACAATAATTTTACTTTTGTACAACAAAAGTCATGAAAAATACTTGTATTCTGTTTGCTGAAAATAACTTCATTTTATAACAAGGTTTTCTCACCACCCTTCCAAAATATTAAATATTTGAAATGTGTTCCACTTATGTATTTTTAACTATAATACAAGATCACTTTATTAACCAGGTAAAGTAAACTCACTTTTTTTACACACATACTACAATTTTTTAAAACACACTTTTCAAACAATTTAAACTTATTCACAGATTTGACTTCTATAGAAATTTTATAGCACTACCAAAACCTAGGAAATATTTGATGAACTAACACTTGAAGACATATTCATCACTGACACAAAATTATTGTTTTCATAAACAACAATACCTTCCTGGGAAAAGGAACGTCTCTTCTTGGGTAAATAGGTAACAGTTCCAGGTGGGGGAGGTGCCCCGATGCAAGGAATCCACCCAACACGCGTGGTCATCACTGCCCCAGTACTTGTCCTGGCTCTACATCCTTCTTAACACCCACAAACTACACCACCAACTGTCTGCTCAGCTCTTTCACTGCCTTGCTGACTAGAAATTGGGGAGCCCAGACAAAGCAACAAGTATTCTGAAATAGCCTTGCTATAAATGCTATTTACCTCTGGGGAAATCCTTTTTCTCTTTTTCTTTCTCCCATTCTTTCTCTCTTTGTCTAGTTCAACCTTCTTTCCTCCTCACTCTAACCTTCAGTTAAGATGCCTGCCCACTTGGCAAAAGAGGAGGAGAGTTGTTTTGTTGTATTTTCAGGTCTCTGTTAGCTTGCATGCCTGGATCCCTCTTTGCCTGCTTAGAGTTCCAATCATTGGTTTTTTGTGAGGAGATCAGATTTTTTAAAGAATAGATCTATATTTACTCTAAAGAAGTACAATGGATAAAAAGATCTTGCAATACTGGGCAGAATTCAACATTCCTGGACAGTATGTCGATTTTTTATTTTTGTGGTTTCTTTATGATTTGTTTTGTGTCTTTATAAATAGAGGTATTGTTGAAGAATGCAGTTTGTTGATGATCCCTTTATAGTTCATTTTCCGGAATAATGTTATCACTCCCTCATTTGTCCTGGTGAACACTGTTTCTAATTCTCAAAATAGTTGATGAAATTTATGCAAAGATGCTGTGAATGGGTACCGGATTATGATAAAGGATTGCTCGAGTAAGGATTAGATACAGACATTTCACACAATGGAGGACTTATCTTTTTTTATTTAATGCAGATGCCTTAACTTTTTAGTTTGAAAATGACTAAATTTGCGATGAAATGAATAGGGACAAATTACAGAGAAAAAGTAACAAATCGAAACATGTGAAAATTTTATAAACAATATTTTATAACATTGTCTTTTATTAAAATTATTAATAAAAAATCAGAATAATTAAAAATTGTATTAATAATAATTTTTGATTTTGCAATTAAAATTATAATTAAATAAACTACAGTATGACAACATTGAAAATTTTATTTGCAACTTATTCCATCCTTCCAAAGTTAATTTTGACAACAAATTTAAATTCTAGCTTATCAATTTAAGAAAGTTTGAATGGGGAATGGGGGGTATAGTTACTTTATAGTCGCGACCATAAAGGCAAAAACTTGCAGCTGGACGCTGTGACGTCTTCCCGTGAGATTAACCAATGAAAGAATTGAAAGATATAGATACTTCACATTTCAACTCAGAACAAAACAGTCTGATTTCCTTCAAGAAAAAAATTCATACCTTCGTGCACCCACTTGACGGATCTCTTCATACGATTGACGTACATCGATTGCCCTTTACTCTGTTGGTTGCTGATGTCACACAGTGAGTTGGAAATACGCCGCGCCAGTTCCACCTGATCCTCCACTGTGGGATGATGGGGAGAGTAGAAACTTGACGAAGCATACATCTTCCCTAAGTAACAAACACGATACGTGTCTAAATTTTTGAACGTTACAATGAGAGTTATATATTTTAGACAAAACTTATTTCATTGTTTAATTTCACGTGACAATGGTTCCATGCAAAGGTATTATTTTTTCTGCACGCTGTCTGCGTTGTCTTTAATGCTTCTTCATTCATTTGCATGGAATATCAAATGGAGAGATTTGATGAAATTTAATGCATTTTCAAAATGAAGACGGAAAAACAACCACAACATTTTCAGGGAAAAAAGTCAACTCCCACATATATTAACTTTTGGAAATTTTATCTAGCAGAAAATTTGTTATAAAAAAGTTGTAATTAATATTTTATTACTGATGTTTTCTAAATTGAATATCATTTGTTAAAGAAAGAGATTTTCCGAATTGTCTTCACGCAGTTTTTGGTGTGTGAAGAATGAACTGTTTTGTTTTGTAAAATGATTGGTTTGTCAAAGTGTTTTTGATAAATAATAAGGCAGTATTACAGTAAAAGACTAAATGCTTTTACCATAAACTTTTTGTTTGTTTACTTCTCTTGGATTGAAACTTAAACATTTACTCTTAACGGATGTAATTTTTATTTTTTCTAGTAAGAACAAGAGTAATTTGAACTGTGCAAGTGTAGATCGAGAAAACACGTAGAAAAGATAAAATAAGTCATGTTAACTTATTATTTGTTTAGTGTTCAGTATCTTAACCTTAATGTGCACTACTTCCTTGATTGATCCTACGAATTTAACAAATCGAATCCTCACCCTCGAAAAATGGAAGGATATATCAAAATACTTTTTTCTAAAGAAATGACCCGACGAAAATACAATGATTCACTTACTGTTTCTGGAAGGAGTCTCTTCGCCAGAGTCCGTGGCCGGGGTGAACAGTTTCTCCAAGTCAATAGGCTTCGGGGGCCGCGGAAGCCCGTCTCCAGAACTGCTCTCATCCTGTAAAACCAGGGAGAAAGTCTTTGATTATTGTTCTCTACGGATTATTATATGTTGCTCTGCTGTACAAATTAAAACGAGCAATTAATTTTAAAAGTTTTACTAAAGTACCACCCTTGTTTTGTAGGAAACTGCCTTTTTTTTTGTCAAACCATCATTAAAAATTCACGATCGTAGCATTTCAACATCTTTTTTAAAAATTGCTATACTCAGAAGTCTTCCAGTGTAATTCACTTCTCAAAGAAATAAAAGAATTAACTAGAATGAACTTCTTCAAATCTACCGTTAAAATCTTCATCTGTAATATCAAGAAATGTATCGATTCTAGTGAAAAAAATGAATGTGAGCTTTAAATATCCCATTAAATTATTTTAAACTCAAAGTAATACGTAGTATAATACAATGAATACGACCTTTCTAATATTGGAAGACTGTATCATGCCATTGTCGAAGTAGCTTTATCAATATTGATTAAAATAAATAAATATTTTATTGCGAGCTTATTCTCGTTATTCATGATATCACACTTTGATCTTTATTCAATATTGGCATGGTTGTGTACATTAATGAACGAATATACCTTCCAGGAGGACTTTTGGACAAGAGCCTTTGCTGACTACTGAGTCCTGCCGGCACACCGGTCCTACCAGTTGGATGTCAGTCCTTCCAGCAGAGTACTAAGTGGAACCTACCACGGTCGTCACATACGTGGCCTTCACGCTTCAGCTGCAGATTTTCAATTTCCCAATAAAAATTTCCAATTTTCCATATGATGAAAGAAATATTAATTTCCCTTTTATTTTATCATGCCATTGTTTCAGTACTCTATATACTAATTAAATCCCTTTTTCATGCATGTTGTTTTCGATCCTTTGTATTTATAATAGTTTATTTCTAATTGTACGCAACGGTTGTGTACATTATCCCCGTAGCCTCATCCTGGACTGGGGTTTCTCCGGTTTTCGATGGGCGGGAATGTTTAATAAATCTCGAATTGTTACTGCACAAATATCTACAATTTATTTCGGAATAATAAATTGATAACACTACGTATTTATTAAATCATTTCTTTTATAAATATTTACATCCGCCACTGCCCTTGGACCCTTGACCGGAATTGGTGGGATGGTCCCTTGCTTGTTTCCGGAGTGTAACTTAGTTTATTACCCCCCACGTCGTCATACGTAGTTTGCAACAGCTATTTTTTCTGTAAAGTTTATGTATTTCAGATAAATATTTGATATAGGTTTTACAAGCTAAACGCGCATTTTTAGGGAGCAAACATAATTATTTTCAAAAATTCGTAAAAAAAATATGCTGGGATTGGAGTTCTTAAACATTTTTTCCTTTGCGCTAGCTTAGAATTTGCTGGGATTTTACGTGCTAGAACTGACGGTTCTATCAGAAGACCGGGGAAACCTGTATAAGCCTTTTAAGGTGCGTCCTATCAACAGGACGATACGTCCTTCCAGAATCGTTAATCCATCATTAACTCTGCAGCACCATCCCGGCCCGCGTTTTTCGCCGGTTTCCCATCCGGCACTTTGGAATTGTTGAGATGACCTTTTTTATTTCTTCTGAAGAGTCATTTAGCTTATTGTTCTTCATGTGACCGTACGCAATTTGTTGACTAATATTTGACAATTATTTATTTCAGCACTAAATTACCCATTGTTTTTTTCTCTTCCAATTCGTTGTTAAGAATCTTGGTCGTTTGATTTTGCAATGCTATCGATACTCAGATTGAGAATCCTGCCCTTTGTTTATTCGGATCCTATGTGTCCAGGATTTGTGTGCGGGAGGGCGAGGTTGAGAGAGGTAAAAATACCCCGCATCGAGGGCGGGCGTTTAGGCGCCAATGCTGGCGCTAACGCAAGGCATGCTCGAGTCGTCTGTTTAACCGTGACGCCGGTTGCAGACTTCGAAACACTGGCACCTAATCAAAATAGACACCCGTAACGACCGTCGTGGCACCTTCCATCCATTCACCGATTGTTTTACTTCGAAGTACGCATTTCGAAGAAGAAAAGAATTGTGCCATTAAACATCGCATTCGCACGCAAAATATAATGATTCATTCCAGATGGGTTTTTTGAAGTTGCAATGTAGTGCGATTATAAAACGTGTATTCAAGTTTGGAATGTTCTTGAATGAAATACACTATTATTTAAAAATTATATTTTATACTAGAGAAACCTACGATTTGGAGAAGAAAAAAATAATTTCTTCATATCGAGAAATAATTTCAGTACACAATATTCATAACTACATACGATATACTATACTTTTATTTCTCAACAACCTAAATTTTATCGAGACCTCAACATGATGGCAATGGTTGACCCGTTGCTAAATATTGTATCGTGTGAACTCGAGTATAAAGTTTCCATTTCGAATCGAGAATGTGAGTTTTCGTCTCATGAAAACAGGAGGATGTTTATATTTTTAATCTATGGGATCATTCATGTGACTAATTTTTTGTTGTAGCTTTGTAAATGGGAAATGTAGCGTGCTATTGAAGCTTATCTACATGGAGCGATAGGAGGTAGGAGATGGGTGGTTCGCTACTGTTAGTAGGTGGGCCGCTTAGCTGGGTTTACCAAAAACTTGGCCTACGTGGAAGTAGTAGTAGTAGTAGTAGTAGTTAGTAATAATTAGAGTTCTTATCCTCCGTCTTGTTCTTGACCTCCGAATTCATTATGGGATTTGGTTGTTCTTGCGTATAGGTCATATAAAATAACACTCAATATTTCAAAGTTGGTGAGTAGATATTGAATGTTATTTTATATGACCTATACGCAAGAACAACCAAACCCTATAAGAGTTATTGATGCTAGGAGGAGGTGGATAGAGGAAGGAGGGTTCGCTTTTCAGTAGTCACAGCTATATGAACTGGGATATTAATGTGACAAGCTACAAATTTTTTTCTGTCCCCAGCGGGAATTGAACCACCACTAGGGGGTTTAATTTTGCTTGCAGATTATCAAATGTATGAGGGTAGTATTATAATCTTTTAGTGAAGACTTTATGTTAGAGCATGTTTCAATTTCATATTTCCAATTTTATTTTTGTTGAGTTGGAAGAGCCTCTCATTTCCCCCCTAGAAATTATGTATAATACATGCAACGTACTAATTTGTTTATAACAGCGCACTCACATCAATGGCAATTCTTACGCAGCAGACTTCTATGCAGGGACGGAAGATAATTGATTTGATATCAAAATAATATCGATTGATTCTGACATTTAACACCCAAGAACCAGCACATAGAGTGTGCCATCTTCGTCCGAGTAATTCGCTTTAAGGCTATTAAAAGGCAAACTTTTAATCTCCTTAATGCGAAACGCTCGGACGCATTAACGTTTGAAAACGGAAATCTTGAAATCGAACAAATCGTCTGGACGTCGTCCCGACTGGGGAGGCGGCATGCTCACCCGCCTCGTCTGGGCTCCACGCCAGCCCGATGCCTCTTTAATGGATGCAATCATTCCAGAATTAATTTCCTTAACGGCCCCTCTCGGGACGTAGGCGCCTCGGTTCAGCAGTGACTATTGAAGGGTCGGTTTCCGCATTCTCCAATAATCACCTAACGTTCGATCCTTTCAAACATCGTCGACTCATTATTGACAAAATATAGTATTGATCGAATTCCTCAGTTTCCTTGAGAACTAGAAAGAATAAGTACACGTAAGATTTCGTAGGACAATTAAATTGATTTTCTAAAATTATGTTCGTGTTAATTATGCTGATCATCTTACCCCTTCTTACATCTATTGTTTTTGTGGTTTTTGAATTATTAAATAATGTTTATTTTGAGTTTGATTTAATATATACTAATATATTCTTTCTCACAGAGTAATTAGAATAAGTGTATACTAGTCGATTGCACAGATTCTTTTTTATTTGCTTTACATTGATATTATTTAATATCTCATTAAATTTGTTAAATCCGCGTAAGTCTTAAGACCAGGGCCCAATTTACCATAAGGCTAGATAAGGATAAAGCATAGGGCGACAACTTTTACACAGCGCAAAAGAAAATATTTTTGTTTTTGAATGTATCAATAACCTAAAACGAGAACGAATCAAATTATATTAACGAAACCCCGTCTCATTAACAGAGTGCACATTGTAAGAATGAAATACCGTCTGAGCTAAATATTTCAAAAATACTAAACCTTGTCATATGCGTTGGTCTTGCCTGTGTTGAACATTATGAATATAATTTTATTCTTAAAAAAGATGAATTAAATTAGTCTACTCTTTGCTTATTTTCATGTCGATTACTCAGTTCACCTCTGAATCATAATAAAAAACTAATTAAACACAAGTTGTTGCAACATGAAAACCAATATAGTAGATCAACTGAAACTGTCAAATACGACCTTTGAAGATGGGAATGAAACACTAGATCACAAATTTCGGGGGGTGGAACCAAATTATCAGAATGGGGCGCATGTACCCCTAAGTCAGGCTCTAATTAAGACTTCTCTCTCTCTCTCTTTCGCAAATTTTCAAACAGTTACCCTCCCTGATAAACTCAGTCAAATTGAAACTTACAGCTAAT
The DNA here is from genome assembly GCA_002313205.1 of Laupala kohalensis. Classification (NCBI taxonomy): domain Eukaryota; kingdom Metazoa; phylum Arthropoda; class Insecta; order Orthoptera; family Trigonidiidae; genus Laupala; species Laupala kohalensis. Next base: position 783,147 of record NNCF01128158.1, on the reverse strand, counting down.
TGATTAGTAAGAAAGCGTAACCTAGTTAGTGAACGGCGCACGACGGAGCTTAATCCCCACAAGAACTTTTCGGACGAACGCAAGAAGCGAAGAGGGATTGAGAAAGAGTGAGAAGCGCTGAGCGCACCAGTGGAGGCGAGAGAAGACAGTGCCAGCCCCACGCTCGGTTTACATTCTCGCTATTTTCGCGCGCTTAGCCTCCGCTGTGACCGCCGTCGCTGTCAGTCCTCTCCTTCTTCCACTCTCCTCCATAGCTGTCCCAACACCCCCACCACCCATCTCGCACTGCATCCTCCAGAAGTTAAACACTCCTGCGGCACCACGTTGCATGTGTATTTTAGACACTGGCCTCCTTCGGATGCCTTCAGTCAACTCATGTCCCGGCCGAAGAGAGCGAAGTACTACCGGTTCAAAGTCACAACATGTGGTGCAGAAATTGAATGAGAAGTCACTGAAAACCCCCTCGAACCAAATGACGCAATTCTTATGTATTTTTCTACAGGTATTTTCCCCATTCAATTCTGCACTTTAAGTGGAATAAAAAATATTTTTCACGCCATTAAGTTAATCGTTAGTTTAGTCCTTGAAGCGCTGAAACAATTCAACTATTTTCATCCACATTGAAAAATTATTTTTATTTAATATCCACAGTTCATGTAAGGAAAGTGAAAGTCAAACTTGCAAAAATATTTCAAAGAAATAGATCGGGCTATCAAGATCACATTACTGACCGATTTTTGCTATATCTATCCTATCTATCCTATCTATCCTATCTATCCTATCTATCCTATCTATCCTATCTATCCTATCTATCCTATCTATCCTATCTATCCTATCTATCCTATCTATCCTATCTATCCTATCTATCCTATCTATCCTATCTATCCTATCTATCCTATCTATCCTATCTATCCTATCTATCCTATCTATCCTATCTATCCTATCTATCCTATCTATCCTATCTATCCTATCTATCCTATCTATCCTATCTATCCTATCTATCCTATCTATCCTATCTATCCTATCTATCCTATCTATCCTATCTATCCTATCTATCTAGAAACACCTGAGTTGAAGAAATGGATTATTCAAAACAATGCAACATATACAAAATCAGACTTATGGATGATAAAGGGCACAAAATGTAAGTGTAAAAATATAAATACATTTTTGATAAATCAACAATTGTTTTTGTAAATGATAAGCATTCTTGAATTACAACCATCAAACAACTCAAGAAACAAAACTAAAACTTATTGGAAATATCAACTGCTCTGTTTCATAATATTTTGCGTGAAATTTTCTTACGAAGAATTATCATACTTTGACGAGTTAGCACGTTCTTTTTCGTAAATAGAATAGGTACATAAATAAGTGTTAAAATCCATGGTCTCGTTTTCGAAAGTTAAGTTGTATCGTCCCGGAAGCGTCGCATAGGGTGGGCGGGATTCACATCTCGCTCAGTGGGGCCAACGTTCGCTCGTTATGTGTTCGAAGACAGCAGGTCGTTGGCGCTCATGCACGTGTCACAAGTCAACAGAATAACGCCGGGTGGCAACAGGGAAACGGTTGAGGGTAACCTCTCTAATTCTCCGAGGGCGTATTTCGGGGGCACGTTTTCATCGTCGTTTCACTGGGATTGTTTTTATTGTAGTATTTGTAAATGGAAAATGTAGCGTGCTATTGAAGCTTATGTACATGGAGCGATAGGAGGTAGGAGTTGGAAGGCTATTGTTAGTAGGTGGTCCGGTTAGCTGGGTATACCAACAACTTGACCCACGTGGAGGGGTTAGTAGTAGTTAGTTATAGTTAAGAGTTATTGATATTAGGAGGAGGTGGATAGAGGAAGGAGGGTTCGCTTTTCAGTAGTCACAGCTATATGAACTTAAGGACATTCATGTGAAAAGCTACAAATTTTTTTCTGTCCCCAGCGGGAATTGAACCACCACTTGATGAGCAAGAACGCTACCACTTGAGCCAACAGAAGGGCAAGTCAATATCACTGGGATGAGTCAATATTGAACAACACACGACAGGGAAACATTTCAACTCTACTGCTACGTATAAGATAATCTTAATGAGCAGAGAAAACCAAAATCTATCGAGTTCATCCCTTTATTTTTCCGGTAAGCTTTAACACGTTTAATTGACAATGGTTCATTTGCTATTTTTAGTATTTTTAGAAATGAATGTCGAGGGATGATTTTAGATTACAGATGCCGAAACATAAACGCCAACTGTCATCATTACGGAACTGCGAAAATGAGTTCTCCGGAACCCAATATTCAAGTTTACTGAGAGATCACGAAACTCAATTTATTTTTATGGAACATTACAATGTTTTTCGATAGATAAGCGCATTATTTGAAAACGAAACTACATCCCGAATTGTCTATCTATTTTGCAAATTTTTACTTAATATTTAACGCATTTTGTATTTCGAAATATTCATCTCTCTAAATGTATTGGAATGGCTTTAATGCGTAGGGTTTACATGAACACGTTATTATACAAAATTAAATATTGTTACTATAATTGAAATTGCATATTCTTTAAGAACCGATAAAAAAATTGAATACAAAAAGTTTGAGGGATAGTTTGGAATTTTGGAATTTTCTAATTTTAATGCCTAATAATGCTCAGGTTTTTCATCTCTATCTTTAACTCTCCACATAGTGTACTCTACTATTTCTCCAATGTGCTATATGAAATCTTCTATAGCGGGTGCCTATTCTAATAAATATCAAAACCAATGAATATGAACGTGATGTAGAATATGAACCGATGTCCATCGTAATATAAATGAAAAAAAGGGAATGTTGCCATAAGTCACATCTCCTCCTAAACCAATGGAACGATTTCAACCAAGCTTGCCACAGTTTTTATTTTGCTAATCGAGCGTAAATAGTGGCTGTTAGACATCTCTTCCGATGCTTCTTTGAGAGGGGTGAGGGTGGAAACTTTAAAACATTATTAAAGTTGTGCATTTCTACGGTAACCTATGGAACCCGCATTATTCACACAAGACAGCCTGAAATTGCAAGGAGAACATAAAAATATACTGTTAATAATGATGAAAAATATACTGTTAATAAAGAAATGGACGAATACAAAGGTAAAATGTACGAAAATCGGTATATCGTAGCTCCAAAGCACTGAAGTGTGTTATTTCTATCTACATATGCCCATAAAATGTTTTATGAAATCCGTGTAATATAATTATGTTTATCAATATATTATTACAGTAGATATTTCCTAGGCTGTGTGACGGTCCATATTCGTAGCAAAGCAGTGTAAAATAGATACATTTATGTGAAAAGTGCTCATTAAATTTGATATGAATATTGAAAATTGTCTTACTGTAAAATATTTGTGACAAATTTTTCTCAAGAAAGAAATATACTATACGTTATTTAGTCATTTAATAAAATACATTAAGGTATAATTCTTTTGAAAGTGAAATTGGAATACATTTGTGTTTATGTAGAATATTTTTATAACAGCTATTGATTGATGTTATAAAAATTCAATAATGCTACCAATTCAATAAAATAACATTGACCAAGGTTACGCGTAAGAAAGAAATGATGACAAGCAAAGAGAAGAGTTCATGAGAAGTATTATGGTTCCACGAACTCACGACTAGGAACGACAAGAACGGAAACAAGCCAACACACCTGCGAGAAGTGATAGGTGGTCGATTCGGAATCCGACCAGACGATGATGGTGGGCGGCTGGCGAGTATCCTTCATGACGGCTCCCTCAGCGGGACAACGGTAGATGGAGGATGGTTCTGCGTAGGATACGCTCCGTCTCCCAGCCACATTCGCGAAGGACTGACCCGAGGAGCGATGTCTGTGGATGTTGCTGGAGCGCGCGCCCGCACCCGCAACCCGAGCGACGGCCACGGACTTCCCCGCTTCCCTCGCCGTCCCGTCCCATACCACCTCACTCCCTCCACCCCCGCTCAGACGTTTCACGCAGCCACACCCTTCTGGTGGCATTGCGTCACCGGGATCAAACCGTCTCTTTAGGCTTTTTCATTCTCTAGCGCAGCGGTTCCCAACCTGCATTTTATCACGAGTCTCCTATAGACACTTGAAGATTGATATGGACCTCTCCTAACTTTTGTTCAATGTAAAATGTGATATTAGGCCTACACAATTTCATTAAAATATATTTTTACTCCCATTAAATTACACCCTAAACAAGGCGCGATCCGCAGGTTGAGAACCACTTTTCGCGTACCTCTTTCAGCTTCCCCATTACAAAAGTTCCAGATTGTATTAGCAAAAATCAAAACTCTCTACTCTCTTCTGGCTTTTTCTCCCGCTTAGCGAGCATCGTCTGTGCTTTAACACATGGGTCGCCGACCTTTTGGGCCTCATGGACCCTGAACTCATCGTTTTAAATTATATGGACCACTAAATATTCGTTTCTTAAAAATATGAATGCTGTTGCGAAATAACGGTCGTATAAATTTCAATTAAAAATATGGAATGCGTCTATATAACCTGAACTATATAACTTTATTTTAATTTTATCAACATTTTAAACGGTTAGTTTATCGAATATATATTATTAAATTGATTTAACAAAATATTGAGGTTTTATATGCACATTTTCCAAATTGTGAAGATCGCTCATATCAAAAATTTTAATTTATGCCCTGATTTCTCAGAGGACTATAAGTTGTTGTACGGCAGAACTGTTGCTCGCTAAGTAGAGTAAAAAGCTTTATGCTGAATAATATGTGCAACAGAGGAGAGTCGTCATAAATTATTGCAATTAATATTAACCTCTGTCTACATATCACCGACTCTTATCAAAAAAAGACTTTAGGATAAATGAAAAGTTTATTATTCAGTTTCGAGTTCAACGTAGAAAATTGCTCACTCGATTTTTGAACTATTTCAAAGCAAGGTTGTGCAAAATCTATGTTGTGCAAACTTTCTTTTCTTCAAGTTTGGCAAAAATGAAATAAAATATAAGTCGATATCTGCTATCCTATAGTTTGACTTTTTCAAATGAATATGTTAATTTCAAACAGATGCATGAATTGATGAATGCATGCAACTTTTGGTAGACTTAAAAATGGTGTTACAGATCTGTATGAATGCATGCATATAGCGTATTATCCAGGAACACCGTAAAATAAAAAGTCATGCATGTTTTTCAAACGTCATTGATAATACCAACGACGATCAACATACAAGTGACTTTCAGAACCTTGTTTATAATATTATTTTCAGCGAAGACTGTAATGAATAATCTTTGAATAACTTTTCAGATTTTTATTTATTGTGCATGAAGGTAATAAAAAATTAGACACTGAAACGTATCAAAAACACCAAGAGATTTCGGAGTCCCATTGGAATGAAATCAAAAGGAAATGAAGGAAGATTCTTAAATTAAGATTATTATGGAAAGTACTCTAAAGAAGGGATTCCGGGCTTGTATCTACTCAGCTCACGCGCATAGCTATATTCAAGTCGATTGTACGTATAATTAAGTCACTCAACATTGGTTTCAATATACGTTAATGCTTTATTTCCACAATTTTTATGATGAACTTTGCATTCCTGGTTGTTAGCTTCATAGAGGGAACTTAAATTTCAGCATATTAGGTAATATTTATTTACTTTAAGAATATTTTCAGTTGGCCAAAACTGAAATATTGTACCAGAAAGATATCTAAACTATAAATCACACTAGATTATCCAGAAATGAGATCTCGAATATTTAATTACGGTTGATAAAAGTAGAATAATTAATTAAAGTCAATATTTTTCTTTAATGATCTGAAGTAGTACATGTTAGAAGTATTTATTGATGTGAGCAAGTAATAATGTAAGGGCACTGCAGAAATGAGGTAATGCAGCAAATGGATAAAACCACGAGGAAAGCTGTTTTATAGAAAAAGAAAAGTAAAGAGAGAGAGAGATAGAGACGTATCCGCAAACGGTTTACGTCGCTTGGGGAGAGGTGGGGAGTAGACAAAAGGAGATGAATGAAACGGACTTGTTACTTCGCCGCTCACCTTCCGAGTGGCCGTTACCGGCGACTAGTGGCAGCGGTTGTTGGAATGAATAGTTGCACTTAAAATGGTTATACGTTAGATAATTACGTCATCGGTAGGGTGTTATTGATTTTACATCTCTGTAGAAGTGTTGTACTATTCGTAAGTATCATGTAATGTCGCTTGGAATTGAAGATAATTACTTCAAGAAAATGCCGCGCGTAGTGTTCTTTAAATATTCACTCGGAATTTAGAATTGATTCGAAAATTCTTTACTTTCTGAGTGCCTAGATTTTTTTCTTTTTAGTAACTAGATTTTTTGTCAATTCAATTCTTGTCTAAAGAAATAAACACCACATAGTGGATAGATTAATGGCATCAAATCGGTGAACCAAATGTTGGAACCTTGTCTTGAAAATGAATGCAAATGAGAAAACAGTAATTAAATTTGTACCGTTAATAAAAATATTGTGGTTTGTTGTTCTATATTTACTCTCTGAATCATAAAAAAGAAAAACCGGTGACTCAATAAAATTGTGATGCTTTTTTACCGAGTCGCGAAGCATTGTAGTTGTTTTCTTTTCGCTCCCACTGCCAAAAAACATCTCAAAACTTACAAGCGACCCAAACCATCAGAGTAAATTATATAAAAATAGTCTCGGTATTATATATTTTAAGGTGGTTCAACCGACAGAATTAAATCACGAAGGTCTAAAATTTCTAAAACGTAAATTTTTTTAAATTTGGAGAAGTGAATGCTAGTTTGTTTGACATCGGTTTAGCTTTCCAAACCCTCCGTACCGATCATTTAAGCAAAATCCAAATATTTTTTAATCGAGGAATTTTTAAAATTATTTCTTAAAATATATTTTTGTGGAGGTCGCGTGATACTCTGAAATTATATTTTTCAACAAGTTTGTTGCCCTGAGAAAAGGTTTCTGTAAGATACTAGAATTGATTTTGATTTTATCCTTATCACTCGATAAAGGGAATATAGTAGTTCAATGTTTTGCCGTTGATATTCTTAAAACCATTCAATGCAAATGCTGCCTATTAAAATTGACCCGTCTCATTAAACGTTAGCATAAGTAAAACACGTGAGAATAATAACCCGTTTACTACCCCTATAATTTGTCAAGGAATCTTTGAAACACTTCCTTTATTGCAATAGATTCCCAGACGGTGGCAGCTCATTCGTTCTCCGTTTAGTCGAACGAATCTGACCGCTCGCTGCTTTTGATGAACGTGTGACGTGTCTGCTGCGCAACGAGTGAAGTTCATTTGTCTGCACTCAGGTGACGCGAAGCGGGAAATCGCGTCCGTTGATGTGACGAAGGTTGCTTGACTCATACAGCATCATCTCTCACTATGCAACAACTGGATTCCAAGAGGTAATTAAGTATCAGATATCTAAGTGTTAATTTTAAGAAAAAAAGTATGTTTCGAGGCTATGTTTTCGTCTGGATATAATACTCTGTCTTGGGAACGAGGGATGCAATTGCCAAGTCCAGTGTTTTTATGGTCTAACATCCTTTCAATTGCAGTTTGGAAACTACTTTCTCTGCAATCAGACGAAATTGTCTGTGTAAATAATTCCCCATAGCGTGTTTATGGCACGAAAGTATTGCGACAACTCAATTGCTGTGGATTATTTCATTAATATGCATTATCCGCAACAAAAACATCAAAATAACCGAGATTTGATGAGATATTTTAACTAACGGCCGCTGTCGAAAGGATAACCGTAATACATCAACATATTGGCTATCCGTATGGAAGTTATACACGCTTAAGGCGTCATTCTTGTTATGTTCCATTAATAAGTTAATTTCTTTATATGTACGATGCACTCAAATTACAAAAAGACTATTTATGTACTTGTGTCGTATCCAGACAAAAATAATTGAATTTTCGAATGACGCGTTAGCATTATTTTTTTAATCACAATTCAGACTCTGAGTGGAAAGTGTGTGGTTGGATGAATTATACCGACCCACTGTAATCATTCTGTTATCATTTTCAGTACCTTGTAGAGAACGCATGGAATTCTACTAATTCTTAATTGAAAATCTAATCTTCGGGTGTATTGGCCATAGCATTCAAAGTGATTTTAGTGTAGATAAAATTGGTTCAGTTGATAAGCAACGATTATACCACATAATTATTTTTTCTTTAAAGCGCAAAAAAAGTGGTTTTGATACACAATAGTTTTAAAAACTCAAAACCTGAAGGACAAAGGATGTCACTGCTGTAGAATCAGTGATGGTGTTGTTCAGATGAACAGGATGCGACGGGAGCATATGCTGTTGCAGCGACAGAGCTGGGAGCCAGCCAGAGTTTACAAGACTGACTAAATATAATGCGTTTACATCGGTCGCTGCCGGACCAAAGGTAAACGAAGGAAAACACTGTTTCGAGAGACATTGGCTATCGGGCATCTTTCGATTATATGTTATTTAAAAATATAATTTTGTTTGTTTTCTTTTGCGCATCTAAAGATCTCTTCGTGATTTATCCTTTCATTGTCATTCTGTCAGTCAAAATGTTTTTTACGGTTCCATGAGATTGACGCCCTGGATGTATACATCGATAATGCTGGAAGCATAAATGCTTTTGATTCAAATAATTTAGTGTAATAAATTAGGTGCTTCGTAACGTGGGAAGATTTCATTCTTTAATTGTTAATTTAGGAATATCGTTTATATGTTCTATGATTTGGATTATGTAGCTACTACTGTAAGTGTTTACTGATGTAAAATTTGTATCTCGCACTAGCTTAGTACATAAGTTGGTCACTTTCATGTTAAAGAAGCAGAGTATTTCATTAATGCATCGCACGCATATCAGTTTGAATGACTGATTCTGACGTCCGAAAATAATTTCCAATGCAATCTACCAAATATCGAAACTTAATAAATAGTTTGGTTATTTTACATCTATTTTCATGCTAGTCCTATTTTGTTTCTTTTGTACCTTCAACACCCACCTGTGCGTGTCGACGTCGTGCGCACTCTACTGACAAAGTCAGTGTTAACTTGATAAATCAGTCACGACACTCATTTGTTGTGTAATAGATTGTAATGTGTTTATAGTGATAAAGAAATATGAATGAAATAAATAAATATCAAAGAAAACCTACAACTGATTAAGAACTACAACCTCATTGATAATATAAATCTCATTTTTGCAGCAAAATTTACCGACATTCAAATTTATGGAAAGTATGAACAGTGGTAGCTTCTCTTATATGCCACTGAAAGGAATAAGTCAAGGTAATGGTTCCATTAGCAGAAGAACTAAGATCTATCTTGTTTCGTTGTACGCATTTATTGCTCTTCTCCAGACTTGAAAATAAATGAAAGGTAAGTANTAAGTCAAGGTAATGGTTCCATTAGCAGAAGAACTAAGATCTATCTTGTTTCGTTGTACGCATTTATTGCTCTTCTCCAGACTTGAAAGTAAATGAAAGGTAAGTAAGGACTATTGATTCAGTCAACACTCCTGAACGTAATAAAAATGTCTAGAATTGAGAGAAAATTACATTAAAATCAGAAACGGATATTAGATTCAAGATTGTAGACACAGGAATTGTTAGGTTCGTTTACTAAAACAATTATAATTCAGCTTTTTGCATTCAGACTCTTTTGCATCTTGTGATTCAGGATTCATATTCAGTGATAATTGATCGGGTGTTAGAACTTGAAAATGCATTAACAACATTTAGTATAGTTTTGGGAGGATTTGTCTTTTTTTTTGTACAAAAACAACTTTCTACGCCGTGGAGACGGTCTCAATGAATTTGCCACGTCGAAAAATCCCTTCTTACCAATTTTCAGACATTTTAAATAGAGTTGTTTTTGAAGAAAAAATGTTTACGTAGAATCATTTCTCGTTGAAGTAACGAAATGATCTTACTACAACGACGTAAAAGTAATATGACATAATGTCCAATGAATTACAGCAATTCTTAACGTATGTGCGAACGACGTGTGTTGTAATGATGAAGACGTACGATATTTGCGACACCCACAAAAAGCAAAAGCATGAGAAGTGAAAAATTAATAGTAAATTATATATTTTAACCGGAAATAATAAAGTTTCGTTTAAGTCTTCTCAATGAAATTTCCTTTAAATTTCAAATATGCAAATATATTTATTTATACTAACAAACTTTATTTCAAAACGTAATTTTATCACTTTACTTCCTTTCCGGGTGTTTTGAGTAATAGCGGTTACTGTTAATAGCTGGAGTCACAACATGGGACAATACCAGCATCCGAGAATTGCTTTTTCCACAGATTCAAGTGTTTCTTTAACTTTCCTTCCCTCTCAAAAGTCCTTCGCGAAGTACCGGCTACATGTCCAAGGCCAGAAGGATAGAAGCACGGAGGCACGGTACAGGCACGTGTTTCGATTCTCCACGCTCTGCGACTCTTTATTTTCTACTTCTTCCCTTCGTTTCCGTGCAGAGCGAGAGCTGGTTCTTTGAATAACCGTTTGTGGAAATGGTGAAAATACGGTGTGTGTGTGTGGGGGGGGG
>NNCF01128158.1:758949-772199 GCA_002313205.1 Laupala kohalensis | reverse complement strand
CCACTCATAGTTGTCATCTATCTCTAACCGTTTAGGCAGCGTAAGTGCATATGAACGATTTCCTCCCCCGATTTCATCGACATTTATCTTCAACTTCATTTTTTACCTTTATTTTCATACATTTTTGAAATAAAAGTTAGTTTATGTTCATCCTGGACATCTTAGCTATCCCCTTGCTAAATTTCATCACGATCGATTTTGTTGTTTAGTCGTGATTAAGTAACAAACACGCTTTCGCATTACGCATTTATATATTAGTATGGAAGTATGGACTGTTATGGATTGCGCTCAGTTTAAATAATAATAATAATTATTATTTATTATTATTATAAAACGACAAGCACCTCATAACTTCTAGTCTTTAGTACACTCAAACTGAAATAAAGAATATTCACCGAGTAGTTCTTGACTCAGTGATATGTCTAGGTCGAATTAGGGCCCTAATGTGAAGCTTTAATTAAGGCTAATGACCCAGTCCTTGGTGAGCTCTAAAGCACCAATTATAGTAATAATAATAATAGTAATCAATGATATGCAAGATCACATTTTATTTATAACATACACACAATACCACGTTCAATCTAGAAATTCATCCCGAGTTTTCCACACAAGATAAGTATGGACTGAGAAGGGCAATCGATGGCTATAGTGATACTCAAGCTTGGAACGTGACTTGGGCGAAGCCCCAAAGAGCGTCTGGGTGTCAGACCCACCAGCAAGATTACTGCGGCGAACAAAGTCTATTATATAAAATGAAATGTGAAATTAACAAACAATAAAATTTAATGTGAAATATCATGAAGATATAACACAAGTCGGTCTTATGACAAAATGTATTTTTTTAAATGGGTTTCACGTTTTGTTGATTTAGAAAAATTATGTTCCTTGAATAAATTATTTCTTTAATTAATTTGCTTATTAGTTTGTAGTTGTTGAAATAAGGTCAAAAATTTATTATTAAACTATTTATAGAGCCAAGGTTTCGAAAAATTTATTTGTTATACGTGAGGACTATAATGCGAAAGTTCTACATGTAATCACCAAGACAAAAATCAAACACAGCAGCCAAAAATTAAATAAAATAAACAACACTCAGGTATCTGAACCTGAAATTTCACTCAGGTGTAATTTTATTGTAGTGTTGGTTCAGATACCTAAGTGATGTTTGTTTTATTTCATTTTTGGCTGCTGTGTTTCTTAGCTCCTGTCTTGGTGATTACCCGCAGAACTTTGTTATTCTAGTTCTGATGCAGAAAAAAAATTTTTTTTAAACGTTGGCTCTATAAATAGTTTAATAATAATGTTTTGGCCTTATCTCAACAACTCCAAACTAATATGGAAAACGATGCCAATAACAAAGAATTTACTTTATTTACTTATTTAGAAAATTAACATTATCCAACTCAGTGAATTTCTTGTATCATTCATTCCAGTGTATTTAAATCACATTGTCTACAGTAAGTCATTACAAGGCTCGTATTTTATTATTTTCCTGTACTAGTATGTTCATTGACGAAGATATTCAGATTTAAAATATAAAAGTGATAAAAGATATAAAAAAATAGCTGGGTCTGCGTGTAAAAATTAATTGCCATAGCTATATTTAACGATTACTTCTGAATGTATATATGATATATTAAGTACATTATAACCCTCCAAATACAAAAGCGAAAAACATACGTTTTCTTTTGTGTGTAATCCAGATATTAGGTTCGCACTCAGTCGCAAATCCTTGCTCCGTCTATTAAGTTATCGTGTGAACGATCCCGAAGGTTTGGTGACGTCAATTCGTGATGCTCATTGCTCGTAATATATCTTTATAGTCAAAACACTTGAGAAATGGAGGTTGTTACCTATTGGATTAATAAATTATCTTTCTCTCTCAATTTTCCTTCTTGGATATTTCGTAATGATGGCAAAGTTCCAACTACGACCAAATGTAAACAATTTGTCACTGTANATATACACTCTTTTTTATATATATATATATATATATATATATATATATATATATATATATATATATATATATATATATATATATATATATATTTGACCAACAGTGGATTGTTAATTTTCGTTTTGAAAAATAAGGAAATTTATTTCAATATTTCTTTCAATAGAATACGTATAATTTCCTATGTACGTACTCACTACGGAAAAGAACACTGTATTCTAATCAATATTAGAACAAATTGTGATCTGGACACTTAAGCTTTTGGTTCATTTAAAACATTAAAATAAGAAATAGTATTATACCTTATTTTTAACATCGTGAAGTTGTTGGGAAATAAGCTTGTGACAAAAATAAGCTTTTAAGGAAACATCAGTTTTTGCTAAATAACCTGAACAAGCATTATATTCGGAACAATACTCAATTACATGGCGTCCTTACGTATTATAAAAGAGTATGTAAATGACCCATTATATGGCTCCCAATGAACCCCCCAATAAGTTGCAGTAATCTCACATATTTAAACACAACAAAATAACAGGCGCAAACTCTAACTTAAAAGAGAAATTGAAAATTTGAAAGAAAATACATAAGCAGTGAGGTATTTTGTAAATTACCGGTTTTGTTTGTTGGTTAACGTGTGTTGAAAAAAACGTCGATATAATATATAAATACTAAAGCAGAAATAGTTATTAAAGTAGTTAAAATTTTACCGTGTTGCAAATCAGTGATTATGAGTGACATTTCTTTAATTTGTGCAAATTAAAGAAATTTTTTTATTTAAAATAAGATATAATTCTAGGTATTTATTATAAACACAGTATGCTTTGCCAATCTAACTTATCAAACTCGGCTACGGGTTTGTAATTTTTTTTTGCACTCTACGATTCATAATCCTCAATCTTTATTACGCTTGTCTTGCATCTCAATGATCTCACTTTTATTGAGCTTTCTGCTCGATGATGAATGTGTAGAATAAAGCTTACCAGGAAATAAATCTAAACGATGAGTATCACGGTCTGAAATGTGTAGTGAACAGGAGCAATTTCTATCGAAATAGAGGTTTTACAACCTCTGTTACAATCAACGGAATCGGGTGAGTGTGGAGAGGATGTATAGAGATGTGTCTTATCGGGGAACATTCCACTTCTAGCGATAGAGAATGCACACAACATATGCAGACTTGACTAGCTTCGCCCCGCGATGGACCCAGACAGTGTAGAGGCACACGGAAAGTTAAATGGAAGCTAATAATTCATAAAACGTTCTATTTAGCTTCTTAAACGATCAAATATTAAGACACTTTTGAATGTTGAATATAAATGTGAAGAGATATCTCTGATTTTAAGTAATAAAAAAGTCTTGTCAATTTCTTCCTGATTTTTAAAATTTATAAAATGTAAAACAAGGTTGGGGAGTGAAATTTTGTAATCATCTTAATAATCATAACCGATGCCAGGATGTGACGTGGCGATTTCATTCAGTTTTTATGGTACTACCCGTGCTTTCTAGCTGCAGTACAGAGAGATACCAGTGGTGTGAGATGCATTATCTGATAGAGCCAAGTAGTACTTTCCGTTTATGAACTTGGTAGTGTCAATTATCTATTCAACACACCCCGACATAGGAAGTCGTCTGCTCACATATATAACTATACAATCTATGTTTTTGATTGATTAAACATTTGTTAGTAAAATATTTGGAGTTATTTTGATTTGATTTGGAAACTAGTGGTTCTGTGAGGTTGGCGGACCTTTGTTAACTTAATTACGGATTATTACGCAAAATATAAGTATTAAGGATTTGTTAGTCCAGTTGTATAACATTTATACTAGAAATTCAACGAATATGATAAGTTTTTTTCTGTTTACGAAATTCATAAGCTATATCAAAATTTGTTCAAAAAAGATAATATTGAATTGTTCTAAATTGCATCTCTTTTTAATAACATATTTCATTTTGCCATCAATAATCCAAGACTTTAATTTTCTAAATTATTTTGGTCTTAAGGGGATGAGTTTGCTTTGGGAACATAACCTGACATCTCAGGTGCTATTTAGCAACCAAATGCAATAATGAAATGTGAACACCGTGTAAAGGCCGGAGAGAGTCGTACGCACGCCTGGCTGCTGCCTTCGCTATTTCCGTCTCCAGCGGCTGCAGAGCCACAGGCCACGGCTGAAAGAAGCATCTGGCGGCGTTTAGCTCAGGAGCTCAGCGTCTCGGAGAAGAGAAATGGAGGGCGTAGAATGTTCTGCGGAGAGATATCTTCAATAGGCCAATGGATTTTCTCAAGAACTCATTCATACAAGTCATGAGAAATCTCGAAGAGTAATGTAGGTCAAGATTGATTTTTGACTTTCCCGATTGGTCTTCTATTGTTTGAAGTGATAGGAAATGTTATTTTTAAATATTGACTGATAGGTTTTGTATTATTCGGGTTTGAAATAAAATAAGACACATTCGTTTTCAGCCGTCTGTTGAACCTACGTATTTATATACAAAAATTTTGGAAATAGATATTGTAATTACGTTTGTAGAACTTGAATATAATTATATAATGAAACGACCTAATTTTCACAGACTGAATTTGTTATCAATTAAAGAAACAACACAACGTTTGAAACCCCCACTGTGGGCCATCATCAAACACATACTGTTATAATGTCCACAGTGGAGGACAACACGTTGTGCAGTTTCTTTAATAAATAATAAATACAGTCTGTAAAAATAATGTCTTTAATTTCAATAATTAAGCTTTGGAAATAGACTCAAAAAATACTAAATATTTATTTTAGTCTGAAATCAGCCAATGAAATAATAATCCCTTTACACCCATTGAGAAGCGTCGTCTATTTTCATCAAGTATGGTATACTCTTTTACTTGAAGTGAAATGCTATTAAGCTCTTGGTGTACAATTCATATAATGTTCTTTTATATTTATTATGGTCATGAAATGTTTTAACGATGAGTAATTTTTATAAAATAATTTTAAACAACATTTTAAGAGATAATTAGTGAATCACGATTATATATTTAAATTGTATACAATATACTATATAAAAATTGACCAATACATCAACGTTGTTAAAATCAGTTTTTCTTATCTTGAATATTCTATGTTTAATACACATAATTTGAATTCCATAAGTAATTTTTAAGATCATTAACATAACTGAAAAAGTCAGTACCTAATTCTAAAAAAGATATCCTTTCAATGTTCTGGAGAGTGCANAAAAGTCAGTACCTAATTCTAAAAAAGATATCCTTTCAATGTTCTGGAGAGTGCACTGACGAATCACTATATGTGAATACTCTATAATTGGTCGTGAGATGCAAATTTAGAGGAATGGAAGTATCTCTCCAAAACTTAGGTAATGGCATCCCAACTTCATAATTAAAAAAACTAAGATACTGGTAATCAAAGTTTTAAAAAAATCCATTTCTTCCTCTGAATTTAGATCTCACATCCAAACCTTTTTTTCTTTGAGTGAAATTTGGTTCAAAATGTGTAATATCAGTTCGGTGGCAAATACTTGTCTTTGTCGAAATTGGATCTGAATCATTCCTTCCCCACAAGGGTTCTTCCTCTTCCTTCCCCCTCTATGCCTCCTTCTGCCCTACCCCTTCCTCCCTCGTCGCAGCGAAGATTCATCTCTGCAGAGAAGCTGCGCCAAGACCGTCGATGTTTACAGTCTCCAACGCTCAAACGCCTACTAAACACAACACGCAGCTTTTTTCCCGTGACGTTTATTCTGTGGGGTATAAGGCATTTGAAATTCGAGAACGTTACTCTCCATTCCGTAAATGCAACTGTGTGACTACAAGAACACGGAAAGGAGGAAATACGCACGCGAATACGACACAATTTCGAAAAGATCTTTTAATAGTCTGGGATTTCGAATGTTGTTCAAGATTTTCATAAATGTCAAAGGATTGTTTTTTTTTAACGTGAAAGTGAAAACTATATGAAAGGTTACATCCTAAAATGTATCTTTCTCCAGTATTAATTAGAAATGACAGTGATGTGCACTGTCTGATGCAAATGATTAAATGTTCCTTATATGGTATATACAAATTTACAAAGTTAACGTATGAATCCTCTTTGATGTGAAGAAATGCTGCCGAACGATAATGGTTTCTTCCCCGATACTGATTGCTCTCATCTACTAATGTGAAAAGAGTTATTGACTGATCGACACTTGTGCTAGATATTCTTTAACATATATTGTGCATTTTATTTCAAATGAGCATCTCAGAACGTGCTGGGCATACGTCTGAATTTGGTTAATCAAAATATAACTACTACTATGTTCTCGCTGGTGATCACTGTGTGTATAAAATACTTTCATAACGTGTTACGGGGTGATTCCGAACGCAATTTTCTATCCTCTCTCACCGGACAATTAAACATTAATTCTGACAACATAGATTTATAACACGAAGCTGTGATGCCCCGACGTTTGATGTAAAGTGTACTACAACTCGCGGACCACAAAAAGGACCGCCAGTTGGGCAGAGCTGGATATAATGATTGGGATGGACATGCAAATTAAATTCTAAAGCCAAGCATAATTTTGAAAAGGATTAAAGAAAAATATATTTTAAACTATAAAATATATATGACAATTGATATTTGAGATAATTTCGAATTTCATGTCTTCTTATTTCTTCAACTTGTCTGGTTTTCCTCTGGCGCAGACAGTTTGAACACATGCATAAACTACTTGGCGCGCTCGCCCGTTTGAATTATTCTGTTTCTTTGCCAATTGCTGTTGAATCTGTCCTGTAAATGAGCTCATCTGTTTCTGGTTTATATTTGTGTATTAGACAATATTGAGCAACGACGATATTTTTCTGTTGGATTGCGTATGTAGTTGAAACAAAATATGGGAAATGAATTTCATCATAGAACCCTTTCATAAAAATGATGCAATTTTGAGGCAATTTACGATTCGGTAAGAATACATTTTCACATTCCAAGTAAATAATAGGCCAAGGTGCGAAGAAACATTTTTCAAACACATAACTAGAATTTTGTGTGTGGGAACATGGGATTTGATCCCTCGAGTCTTATCTCCCTAATTCCTTCATTGAACCACTATTAAATGCAATATTCATGATGAGTTACTATCTTTTGTTTCAAAATTACTTTCTGCTTCATGCGTGTCAAATAATGAACGTATTTGTTCCATGACGTTTCTGAATATACCATGCTCTAATTCTTCATACATCTACGAGTTAGTGTTTAAATCGTAAATTAGATTTTGTTTTCTAGAGTACTAACTTGGGATATAATTTTGTGAGAGTGAGCTCAGATTTGAAACTCAAACCTTCTGGCCAAGATTTGATTAGGGTCATAGCTCTACGAAAGTTGACTAACTCACTGGCAACGAAGGAAAAATAACATTGTTTTACCAGATACGCTAATTTTGGATTATGACTGTACCATGGACAACGTGCATTTAAAAGAAATTTATTTGTACGCATTCATGTTATAAGTGCATTGTCACTTTAATGGCTCATTTACTTAATTGAATAAGGGCTTGAGTTGCAAAGCACGTGCTTGCAGAAGAGATCCTGCTGGCAATGGGGCCGTTGCTCATTTGGCGTGTGGTCAAAAGCGAGGGATGAAAGAGGCACCTCGGACAACACAATGCATCAATTCTTCAAAACGTTTGTCCGTCTTACGTATTTTATTTCGTCTGTAGTCTCTATTTTTGCAATTAAATCATGTCACATAATCATAAAATATATTTATTTTTAATTTATACTGGATATAAATAAATAAGTGAAATTGGGACGAGATACAAATTTTATGTTCCCAAATAACCTAACCGTCCATCAACGATATTAGGGATAAGTTGTACGTTAAAATATGTATTCAGGCGTAATAGTAATAATTTCACTACGAAAATAATTATCGTTCAAATCGTCAAATATAACCCATTAAAGAAATACCTTGTCCCATTAAATTAAAAAAGTAATTTTAAATTCATTTACTCACTCAATTTTTCCCATTATTATTTTAATGTTGCGCGTTTCGATGGATAAACTCGTCTATTTCAATTATGAATTAGTTTATTAATAGATTTAAAAACAAAATCAATATATCTTCTGCTACCCAGAATATTACGTTTTACCTTATTTATTTTACTATTAGAAGAGACCCGAACTGCCAACAAGCAATTGTGGCAAATGCATGAAAGGCGAGTCAGGAGGAAAATTACGTGAAATGTAAAATAAACTTATTAGTCCATACATATTTCAGGATATTTTTCGAAACAATATATCACATTTCAATTTTAAATGTGACTTCGATCAAACTGGAGATATTGTGTGCTTACTCTGTCTCATCAAAAAAATAAATCTTCAATATATTTTAAAGTGACATATCTCCCTTAAAATTTTCTTTGGAATACATTTAAGAATCTGTACACCTTTCCTCATAGTACTAGACTAGAACAATATAAGCCATATTGGCTCAGTACTTCAGGTGCATTAGGACCACAGATCACTTCACTGCCAACTTCCGACTCTGCCTCCATCCTGCGCCTTGTCTCAGAAACTACTCTTTGTTAGTTGCACTTGCCGTTCACAGATGGCTGTTGCGCTCCACGGCAGGAAGCGTGTTGACGTTGACATTACTTTTTTCTGCACAGCTATTTTTGTTCTAAATTTAAAGACGTGTTTAACATCGGGGGAAATGTGATTGCTAATGGATCTTCCGAGATTAACATCGGGAGGATATTGAAGATAAATGTTGTCATGAATTTGTCTGTCACTTCCTTGATTGAACTGAAAAGATTTGCTCTTTTAGACAAGAACAAAATAAAAAAACTACTAGAGAGATTAAACAATGTAGTTAAGTGCTGAATCAATATTTTCATTTTTAGTTAGTTCAGCAAACCTCGCCTTGACTTTATCAGCCTTTTTAACTGCTTAAGGTTCACCGGTTTGAAATATTATGGTAACACAGATTTTGTAATAATTTATTTTTCTTATTTCATTAGCAACTGATCATTAGTAGTTGGATAAAATAAGGAAAAATATTAGTTGTTATTCTTACCCACATCTTTTCGTTTCAACCTTGTCAGAAAAAATTATTTTGCTTACGGACGTTTCAAAAGCCACTAGAACGATCAGAATGTATTCGAGTTCGACTTTATTCTTGCGTACTCTACGAAATTAAGAAAATCATCGAAAAATAATTCTATGAAACAAGAGTCTTCAGTATAAACGTAGTCTTCCGCGGCCGGAGTCAGTATGAACTTGTCTGTCCGGGACAAACCGCGTCTTAGTAAGTAGATTCGGGGCAATGTCAGAGTCGTACAGACCTAAGTCGCTGTCGTACTCTGACGTTGCCCTGAAGAAGGTCACAGCACGATGGCCGAAACGTTGGTAGTTGTACCTACTGAGACGCGGTTCGTCCCGGACAGACAAGTTCATAAGAGTCTTCAGTGATTATTTAAAATGTAGCAGGAAGATGTAATAGTAATGAACTGTTGTTTCATTGAGAGAAGTGATTTATTTGCTTTCAAAAGTCGGATTTATAATAAATTAAATTTGAAAATATTTTACAATTACGTGATTGACTAATTTAACTAAGTTAATTATTTTATTTTCTTATTTTATCATCATTCAGATTTTTAATTTACAATTTTCGTAATGAGAACTTATGAATAAATAATGATTATTTTCCCCATTCATAAAATTTATTAAATGACAATTTTACGAAAAAAAGAACATGAAAAACAATCTACTACAAGTTGGAAACCGAATCCACTTGTAAACCCTGGAAATGAATATTGTGAATACGTAGGCTTCCACAGCCGGAGTCAATGTGAACTTCCTTGTGCTGGATAAACACGTGAATACGAATATTATGAGTTCACGAAGCAGAGAGACTTAGAGGGTTGAAATCATCTCGCATAACAAGTTTTTCGATTAGGTGCTATTAGTCCGTGCAATTATTTAGACGTTAATATGACTTCTATTGTGCTTGCATAAGTATTGTGTGCAGTCTGAATAGTGCTTAGGAATAGACAAGTAGCAAATCGGTGCGCAACTAATGTTAATGGACAAATTTGTTTGTAAAAAGCAGTGACAATGTTATTTTTTCAGGATCACTCCACATTTGGCAGTATTTTTACGGTCTCGAAAACTTGATTCGTTTTCTTTAGTAATTCCACTTGAGTAGTTATCCGCAAATTTCACGTTGTCCAAATTTGGATCGAAATTTAGATTAATCATACACAAAATTGAGAGAACGGAAATTTCGAAATTATTACAGATCCGAGAAAAAACAATCGAAGCGCCATCATTGAAGGCCAGCTGAAGGACGATGCTGGTGTTCTCCGGTGCCATATATCACGACACAGAGAAGTAAGGAAGAAATCTTGAAATATTTCCGGGAACTACCGATTAATTGGTGAGTTGATTGGAATTTCTAAAGATCTATGTTCTATTTTATTCTAATTTTACGAGGACTTCATAGGATTTGGCACGTATACACTTCTCCAACAGTGACTACCTGATTGGAAACTCTCCAACTTAGCCACGATGATTACCCAACACGGGATCCTTGACCTTTCAGAACATTTCACAGAGATTCTATGAAAATATGCATGTTACATGTAAACAGCTCTATCAGGATAGACTGAATAGTTACATAATAAGTTACTTATTAAGTAAATGCAGAAGAAAGCATTTGTAATGTATTCCGGTGCTTTGTTTTTACTTAAATGCATGAGTTGAAAATTGTCACAAATAAAAAAAAAATTATTAAATTTAGATAGATAGATTTTAAGAACTTGTCGATGTTAATCATCATAACTATTTATAGGTGAAGAAGAATTAAAGTAATATTTGAGCGTCATGACCTTGATGAACAATTGATAATCCACGTTGCAATATGTATCGATATTGGAATAATGCTCTTACTAATGTAATAAATGTAAAATTACTTATCTGTTTGGTGAAAAATCACGTCTGCTATCGGATTTTTTTCTATAGACCCCTCACTTTTAACTGCTGCAGAGGACACAAAAAGACATAGACAAAAATAATTAACTCCATTAAATTTGTCATGTTCTGCTGCATATACTCAAGTAAAAAAAACTGATTCTAAGAATGAATAATTTTCTTTAAATAACATATATGTTTCAAAAAACGCGAAATTTTTACAGTTTTTCCCGATACGTCGACTTTACTATTTTTTTATAAAATAAATTATAAGTGTCTTATTCAGCGAATAATAATAATTATTGTTTGTGACGTTTAAAAATTTCGAGCTTCTACATCCAAAATAAATCGAGCTATTAACATTTTTCAAAAACATTGCTAAAACGATCAATGAATTTAAACATTTAAAGCTTAGCATGTATCCACAAATAAGTGATAAATAGAAGTACGTTTTCGTTTGGCGACCAGCGGTGCTGAAGCGTAGAAGTACACTCTGGTCCCGCTACATTGAGTGGAGCGCGCATTCTGTTACACTGACTGGAGTCCATAGCTCAGGTGGTTTTCATACCGATTACGCGAAGGATATAAAAACACCTCATGTCATAGCTTTTGATGTTAATTATTCTTGTCTATGACAGTTTGTGTCCTCTACAGCAGTTTACAGTGAGGAGTCTATAATAAAAAATCCGACAATAATTTGCTGGATTAATACTGATTAAATAAGGCAAAGAGGTAGCTTAACACCAGAGAGAGTATCACGGGATATGCTGAATTTTACATCTTATATGTTCTGTGTTTTTCCATTATTGTAATTCAAGAAATAATACGACAATCATCGATACAAATAATCTGTAATTATTAACGCTGTAGCTTTTAATCTCACACCAATTATAAGATAAGGAAAAGTGATATATAACGAGAAGTAGTCGAGATATTGTTTCATATTCAAAGCCAAGAATAAACAAAGTAACGGCTTCCTGCATACGAGTAAAGTGCTAGTGTCCGCTCAGTGCGACTATTTTGTTTATGATGAATATTGCACCGTATTATATGCATGTTTTTTAGTAGATTTTTGATGTTCATAGATATGCTGTATCCTTTTGTGTGAAAGCCCTGTACGGGAATTAGTTGTTCATTGAGCGTGAGCTTTACAAAGGGAGGGGGTAGGAAAGAGATTATTGTCATTACGTGATATTGTAAAGGTGGACAGGATGGGGAAAACTCAGGCCAGGATGGGAAAACCCAGGCCAGGATGGGGAAAACCCAGGGCGACGTAGGGTGAATCCAGCAAGTTTTACGTAAAGATTCCCGGACCTTGTGTGAAAATGTCTATGATATAATTGAGGACTGCTCGCTCAAGTTACCTTTACTATTCGTACTGACTGATTCTGTTCAAAGAAGAGCGAATTGTGTACATAACTTTCCTTGATTCCGGTTTGTCCATATTTGGGTTGAGAACAGAGTATATTTCGTAACAGAACATACCATTTCTGATGGGTATACTTCCTATAAATCTAAATGATTAAATTTTTCTGATTTCTGTAAAATTGCTTATGTAGCAAATGGCTTTGTTTGAACAGAAACCCCTCAATTATAGGATGCTATATGTGTTATATATAAATGTGAAAGAAATTATTATACGCCCTGTAAAAATTAGGAAATTGCAGACTTTCCTGAGATGATGCTAGAATGGGAACTGAACTAGAATGTTAAATAAAATAGAATGATGACGCTAGAATTCGACCTTGAACCCGCGAAGTCAGGCACATTTTTCGACACGAGGCTGAAACAATTAATTGGCATTGCTCCTGAAAACCACTCGTGTTGGCGCACTAACGTGACATAATGTGAGGTGAAGGGGGAGGACAAACGTTGACACATTATTTCATGTTAGTTTTCACTTTAAGCTGAGTACTTTTTTGTTATCTTAATGTTGTGAACCAGTTCACACAAAAAGTTCGAGTCTATATCACCGGTAGGACAAAGTGGCGCCGTTGAAGTTGTACAAGATCAGAAAGTCGGGCTCTTCTATAAAAGTATTGAGCTTCTGAAATAATGTGTAAAATAAAAAATTTGTTGCTCACAAAATATAGAACACAAATGTCCTAAATGTTTGCAGAACTACTCGTTTGTGTGTAAAATGAATAAGTGAATGCATGTCAATTTCAATATTATAAATTAAATTCGTAGCTGATGACATTTACTATAAAAATGTTCTGATGTTTCTTCATAGAACCACTTTATTCCAAGGTATTCGATTGATTATTCGATTGATTGACTCTCTGGGGGATACAACAAATCAGAAAGAAACCGTCCCCACCTTACACGTTC
>NNCF01128158.1:696795-753667 GCA_002313205.1 Laupala kohalensis | reverse complement strand
ATATATATATATATAATAATTCAATCAGCAAAAGGTTCTAAAACTGCCTTCTTTACGAAAAAACTGACAAGTAATGTAAATAAAAATAATTTTAATGTATTTAGTACAATATTTCATTTACCGTAACATAAAATTATAAAACTTATGTGCGGAAATGTATGTCAAGAAATTTGTTAAGCATTCATAATTACCGCAAATATTCTGTAACAATGAAAGCATGAACAAAAAAAATAAATCAATTTCAATGGTATTTTCTTTTGGACGAATTTTCATTGAAATGTATGTACATTTTCTTGTATTGGAAAACTGTACAATCTATTTTTATGAGATCGAATTTCCATTTTTTTACGTTTCTCATTTCATGCTATAGAATCCCTTTCCTTAAATGTAACTTATTGTTCGTGCAATATCCCTTCTCCTCCCATCGTGCTTAATCAAATTGAGATATCATTAATTAGATCATCATCGTGCTGTTAATTGTTGCACCTGCCGAGAAGAGCACTCACTCTTGGTCAAGTCAAAAACTTTTCTTCAAAAGTTATGTAGATTTCTCTAACACCTAAAAGGCCGATAGAACAATTATTTAAAAAAATATCTCTCTCTAAATATTGGGGTACTAGTTAAGAGATTTTCTGCCTGAGATGGAGTATATATTATAATTATATGACTGTCTGTCAGTTATTGTGGAACCATGAGTAACCTGTCATTGTCTAACTGATTGTCAGTTACTGTGAAACAATATTGAACCTTAAAAAACGATTACGTACACAATGAAGAAACAGATTCCAAACGTTTTATGTACACCCTTCGCCTTTCTTTAGGTTGACAGAGCGAATAGGATGACGACGTGTGAGTGTGTGAAACTATTACATTCAAGCGGGTAAGAGTAGAAGTAAGGGATCCGATCAATTCCTGCTCAAGGAGTACTTTTATATTGTCAAAATATGTATCTACTCATTGATATGCTACGACCTTCGTTTTGGAATATTGAGCATTCATATTATCCCTTTAGATGGACCTCACGGTCCTGTGAACGAGGTGGTGTGGGTGTTCCACAGGTGTCATCGGGTTACTGGTGGCACTCAGCCAATAAGCGCGCATTCCCTCTCTCCGTTTCAGGACCTCGCCAATCATAAGGCGACTATTATGGTGGAGGGGATGATTCTTACGTAATTTCTGCTGCTTATGCCAACGTGTTGAAAAATTCTTAGCTGAACAGTATTTTTAACTGAGATACGTTTGGAAGTCGATCATTTTTAAATGTTTTCGAACTATTGTTGTAGTTGTTCGACACACCTAATTCCTGGGATAAAGTCATAAACTCCTTCTTGTTCACTGTCAGTCGTGTGTCAGTGTTTATGCCATTAAGTTTTTTCGTGTGTTTGGAGAATACGGACCGACGAGTGTGTACTTGTCCGGTTGTGTAAACGCCAGAAGTTGAAAAAGAAACACTCGCCACAAGAACGATGTACTAGTGAGATACAATACATGAACGTATGCACGAAACAATGTGATGTTATTTCCATCATCAGATTCGCAACACCGGGCACACGATTCAAAGCACGGGTCATAGAATAATGGGCGACACACTTCCAGATTACGGTCTCCCAAGACACTATTCGCTAAGAGACAGTCGAAACAATTTGTTTTATCGACGTCGCATCTTTAAACAAGTGACCTCGAATCGACGAACGGATCGATCTATAAATATATTTGCCTCTAGCCATCATAGTTACGCGGAGAATTCTGTTGGACGTCGTGACAGCCACGAGGGCACCTTTTGTTCTCAGACATTCCCGTCTTTTCTTTTTTGAACTTTCCACTTTTTCTTCCGCAGTCGATCCCACCTCCATTGTGTCGCGCGTTCGTTTGTTTTGTTTTGAGAAGGAAGCGAGTCTGGAGCGGAGGACCGAATGGCAGCTGCAACGACGACGGCGGCGGCGGCGGCGGCGGCGACGGCTGCGGACACTCACGGTTTCAACTCCGACCGATCTTCGGCTGTCGAACCCAAGGGCCACGTGCAGCTGTTGGCGACGGTGGTGGCGGCGGCGGCGGCGGCGGCGGCGCGGCGCCGAGTGCCGGCTCCGGACGGAGCAAGTACTCCCGAGACGGCGCACGGAGGCTCCGAGAACAGCGAACGAGCAACGGAGACGAGCTTTGCTGGACGGCGCGGTTCGCCACCGCCGCCGCCGCCGCAGTCGCCACCGCCGCTGCCGCCTCCCTTCGGCCTCCGCCGACTGCGGCTGGCGTTCGACCAAGCAAACGCTCTCAGAATAGGCCGCTCGCAATGCTGCCCGCACGTTAAAAAAAGATCGCACCGCCGTAGTCGCCTCCACTGACGATCGGGTAGTCACCATTAACCCGTTGCGCAATCTATACTCGAGACACGCCGAAGGGGTGGTGTCTGCGGGACATGTTGTTTGTCGTACATCGATCGAAAGATCACGGTCGGCTCAAGAACCATTCACCACATGCTTGGGACTCTCTCTGGATCTTCTGAAACCGGGGGATTTGTTTAGATGACTTCTCTTTCGGAACTAATAACTCTTATGCAATATGAGAAAAAAATCACGAATATTAAGATAAATGAAAATATAATCAATAATCTCCTGTTATCGACATGTACATGCAGCCACTACCGTTTAATATTTTTCTTTGTTAGTGACGTTACGCACACCTATTTTCAGCCTTTTTATGTATGGTCGAAGGGTAGTGTTCGATAGAAGTCAATTGTGCGTTCATGAGTGTCTCGGACCCAAATGATTTAGTATTCCATTACTTTCTTTCATGACGCCATTCTTGCTTTCGAACGTGAGATGAGATTTATTATTTATTCCAAGGAATTGTTCAGTTGCATGAAAATACAATGGAGATACCACAGTGGTTTGTTTTCATTCGAAAGTAATTATCAAAAATTATTTTAAAATATGTCTAGGAATATGAAGAAATTATTTTACATTGTACTTTTCCTTAGTAATGTTTTTACAGTTCCTAAAATAATGAACAACTCTCTTTAAGTGTTATTTTTAGTACACAAATATATATTCACAGTATTGCCTAACAATGTTACTCGTCCCAAGTAATAACGATCACTCTTTAATATCTTGAGACAATTTTCTTATTTCAAAGAAACATTTCAATTTTGGTTTTCTGTTCGTTCAATCATTAAGTTGTGTTTACACAAGAAGTGTAGTATAATGTCGAGGTCAGTAAAAAAAACCGAAATGAACACGGAGAGAAGTGAAATTCTTGCGTCGATCATTAATCACTCCCCGTTTTTATGCTCCTTTGAAGCGATCTGGGAAGCTGAACACTCAAGATGCGTAACGAAGGAATAATACGTCTCCTCATAAATATTCATTTTAAACATTATTCTTAGAATCATGACTACATCTCGCGGTTAAACTTCATACGATTGACCTGTCCTGTTTCGTTTCCTGGAATACGTAAACACTTTTGTATCTCATGACTTGAATTGAAGATGATTTCATTACTTTTTTTAAGTTTATTCCTCTGCACCTAAGCAGCGTCTGAAGTTTCAAAATATTCTTGTACTTCATGTTTTTTAACCAAATTGTATATTTTCAACTTATACTGAGAAAAACAGAAATCTCCTTCAATCTGATGGTGTTACCTTCGATTGATTGTCTTAGACCCAATAAAATTACTCGTTCAATAACAATTATCAATGATTTTAAATGATACATTTGTTTATTGTTTTAATGCAGTCTTACATTATACAATTTCGCGATGTCTCTCCTAGATTGGAAACCCATGATGTCCCTGTCATTGACAACCAGGCGTATAAATAAATTTTATAAATAAATTTATTGTCAAAAAGCAGTACAAACTGCGTATGACCACGTGGAGGACAACAAACAAATTTACTTTCCGGAAGCAAGCAAGGGACCATCCCATCAATTCCGATCAAGGGCCCTAAGGGCGTAAATGGACAATATTCCAAAAAATCTTATGAATTGTGGGTTGAATGAAGGAATTTTATTATTAGAATCCGGAATATGGCGTCTATTTTATTGAATTGTTTACGTGTGATCGTTATATCCTTTTGTAGATATTCGTCAAACGTGATGAAATTGTGTGAAACTGTTCACCCTGTTCACTATTTTAAATCCACTAAGAACACAATTGTTTCGTGAAGCAAGCTGGGGACTATCCCTTCAGATCGGATCAAAATGTCAAAGAAAAAGAGAAAAACCCGTGTGGTAACGTACAAAACCGTGCCAAAGGCAAATATATTGAAAATTACGTAAAGTAAAATTCTGTTATGAATAATACGTAGTTACGTAAACACATTTTAAAACAGTTTTTTTCGATATAATCTATAATTATTAAAAATAGAATAACAAACTAAAAGAATCGTTGACATTTCTTGTGGTATTTTATAAAACATCAGGTTCCCTAATTTCATGTTGTATTTTTATATGGTAAACATTTCTTTATACTTTCATAGATGTTCCTGTTAAATTATCGAAAATTAAATTTGTGTTTCGAAAATGTTGAAGGCAGAGGAAACGTACGAGCAAAAGAAAGCTAGAACATCCCCGAGGGGGATGGGACCGTGTGTGGGACGATTTGGGGAATACTGTCCCGCAGAACGAAAAAACAATCAGAATATGTTTCAATTGCATCAACTGGTAATCAATTGATAATTTCTCCCGTTACAGTTAAAAAACGGTTTAAAGTAATTTTGAATTTTAATTATCGACGGAAATAAGAGCATTGTAATTGTCATATTATGTATCTTCAATTAATTTTAAACTTGTCCAGATAATTTCAGCATTTGCGTTATTTACTTCTTCTCTAACGATAAAAATTCTACGGGCACATGTGAATGCGAGACACGACAGATCGTAAGAAGTAGGGAAAGTGTGCAGATGAGTGTAGTGTATTGGATATCACGAGTGCGGAAGGTACACAACGAAATATTGTCTATACGAAGATGACGGTGTAGTAATTGCAACGCGATAAAGCAGACGAAACTTTTGAAAATTGTTAAAAGAAATAAAAATCATCATGGATCATTGTGTAAGAATATTATCATATCATCATATAAATGTCATTATGATGGGTGGTTACGAAAAATCGAGATACAATGTAACTATTAATTTTAATTTATTCCCTTCGTAGTTTTTAGTCATACGAAGTTTTTAACTGTTTCCCTGACAACAAATTGTAATAATTTATTCTACCAGAGTTGCTTTGTTATTTTAATAAATAATTAAATATTGATTACCATATAACACAACTTGCTGGGATGGTGTAGCTTGTTTTATCCAGGTCGCGTTTTGTGTGACACTCGTGTTATTCTTCTTCTCTATTCAGTGAATGGAAGTTTTCCGGTGGAAATTTAGTTCTTTTCATTACACTATTTCCAACCTAACTTTTGAATAGCTTGCATTTAAAAAAAGCATGAGAGCAATTATTTACTATGAGGTACCTCCTACCTCCATGCCAAGGCACTCGAAAATAATGTCTCACTCTGTGAAGAACATTTTAATTCGGTCTAGTTTTTTTTATCCCGTGTAAAGAAGCCTTGAAAACGCTATAATATAAATTTATTGTCAAAGAACAGTACAGACTGCGTATGACCACGTGGAGAACAATAAACTAATTTAATCTCCGGAAGCAAGCAAGGGACCATCCCATCGATTCCGATCAAGGTCATTGGGGCAGAGGCGGATTCAAAAATTTCAGCAAAAGTTCCTAGATAAGATAAAAAGTTAGCTGCGAGTTATAATACATATATAATGTCAATATGTTTGTAATTTAACGCAAATATGCTTGTAAATTTACATGTACAAGTTATACAAAAACTAGCAGGATTCTTTAAGAGATTTTCTAGAAAGATAATTGAAAGATAGGCCTTTATCAGAGAGAAGTCTGTGACTGAAAAGCTTATATGACAGAAAAATATTTTTTTATCGTGTTCGAATCGAGCAATTCGGTTTGATAGATGGGAATGAGAAGGAATTCGACGGATCAATCGCAGGTGAAAGTGGGTCGACTCTAATCGTCGAGTGACTGGAGCGGTGTCAGTTTCGGCGCCACTCGTGGATCGAGAGCGCCTCCACTTTTCCACAACGAAGCGACGACAATCGCGTCGATGACGGTGCTTGCGGCGGCAGGTGCGTGCGTGCGTGCGTGCGTGTGTGAGGAGAGGAGAGAGGGTTGGCGTATGAGAGTGTGTGCTACGCCAAGACGAGTTCTCCCACGCTGACGACGATACTTTCTCATACTTCTTCTCACTTTTATAAGCGACATTAATCGAGGACGTCTTTTCTCACATTTCTTATTCTTCATAAAAAATTTAAAGAAATCGTGTTTTAAACCCGTTTTGAAGTTCAAATGTTTCATGTAATTGACTCTGAAATTTTAATCTATTTTTGAGAAGAATATTTTGTCACAAATGGTTACCATGACTATAGTATTAAATAGCAGGTAAATTAAGAAAATAAATTAAACAATCAATTATTTTACGTCAATTCATATTAAACTCGTATGAGATTTTCATTTGGAAGTGATATTTATACTTATTACAATTATTGTTTTCACTTACTCGAATGTAGTGTTATTTTGGACCATTATAATTAAACTTCTTCTTAATACGAATTTATATAATATGTAACTTAACGTTTATATCACTTGGTCTTCATCTGGTGACCGTTGTAGTGACAAAGACACATACACCTATGAAATTAATTTCTGTACAAAGACGAAACCTTATATGAAATGTCTCTTTTGTGCTTTATTAAATGCAAATTTGTTGGTATTACGTTAATACTATAACACGAAACGAACTATTTTTATTGTTAGGAGTGTGTTGAAATGTTAAAACCACCTCTGCCTTAGGGCTCTTGATCGGAATTGATGGGATGGTTCCTTGCTTGCTTGATCCCTGAGATTAAATTAGTTTATTGTCCTCCACGTGGTCATACACAGTTTGTAACTGCTTTTTTTGACAAAGTTGAGTTAAATAAAAGAAATAAAGAATTAGCTAGTAGGAAAATTTATTAAGGGCTCATGCGCTTACCAACTGCGCCATCCCGTCCCGAGGTCCCGAGTTCGAATCTCGGTCCCGTCTCCCATTTTCATTTAACGTAACATAATTAATCTGTTACCAGGCGGTGAGTTTCACAGCAATTTAAGAGATTTCTACAGGAGTTACTAATACATAAAATTTACCCAAACGTAAAAAGGATGATTGATTTAAGAATAATCCTATATGTTGCTACAACATGAATTATAAACGAGACTAAAAATAACAATTTAACAAACAACTGAATATTCATTCAAATTAAATAATTACACAGACGCATTGAGCGTGTTTCCTTTGTACTGCCAGACAGAAAACGCTCGTGGAAAACAACCTAGTCTCCAAGCGCGAATGATTCACCCTCAGTATCAGCANGGAGAGGAGAGGAGAGGAGAGAGGGTTGGCGTATGAGAGTGTGTGCTACGCCAAGACGAGTTCTCCCACGCTGACGACGATACTTTCTCATACTTCTTCTCACTTTTATAAGCGACATTAATCGAGGACGTCTTTTCTCACATTTCTTATTCTTCATAAAAAATTTAAAGAAATCGTGTTTTAAACCCGTTTTGAAGTTCAAATGTTTCATGTAATTGACTCTGAAATTTT
The DNA here is from genome assembly GCA_002313205.1 of Laupala kohalensis. Lineage (NCBI taxonomy): Eukaryota > Metazoa > Arthropoda > Insecta > Orthoptera > Trigonidiidae > Laupala > Laupala kohalensis. The sequence goes on along the minus strand of NNCF01128158.1, from coordinate 746,007 downwards.
AATCTATTTTTGAGAAGAATATTTTGTCACAAATGGTTACCATGACTATAGTATTAAATAGCAGGTAAATTAAGAAAATAAATTAAACAATCAATTATTTTACGTCAATTCATATTAAACTCGTATGAGATTTTCATTTGGAAGTGATATTTATACTTATTACAATTATTGTTTTCACTTACTCGAATGTAGTGTTATTTTGGACCATTATAATTAAACTTCTTCTTAATACGAATTTATATAATATGTAACTTAACGTTTATATCACTTGGTCTTCATCTGGTGACCGTTGTAGTGACAAAGACACATACACCTATGAAATTAATTTCTGTACAAAGACGAGACCTTATATGAAATGTCTCTTTTGTGCTTTATTAAATGCAAATTTGTTGGTATTACGTTAATACTATAACACGAAAAGAACTATTTTTATTGTTAGGAGTGTGTTGAAATGTTAAATCCACCTCTGCCTTAGGGCTCTTGATCGGAATTGATGGGATGGTTCCTTGCTTGCTTGATCCCTGAGATTAAATTAGTTTATTGTCCTCCACGTGGTCATACACAGTTTGTAACTGCTTTTTTTGACAAAGTTGAGTTAAATAAAAGAAATAAAGAATTAGCTAGTAGGAAAATTTATTAAGGGCTCATGCGCTTACCAACTGCGCCATCCCGTCCCGAGGTCCCGAGTTCGAATCTCGGTCCCGTCTCCCATTTTCATTTAACGTAACATAATTAATCTGTTACCAGGCGGTGAGTTTCACAGCAATTTAAGAGATTTCTACAGGAGTTACTAATACATAAAATTTACCCAAACGTAAAAAGGATGATTGATTTAAGAATAATCCTATATGTTGCTACAACATGAATTATAAACGAGACTAAAAATAACAATTTAACAAACAACTGAATATTCATTCAAATTAAATAATTACACAGACGCATTGAGCGTGTTTCCTTTGTACTGCCAGACAGAAAACGCTCGTGGAAAACAACCTAGTCTCCAAGCGCGAATGATTCACCCTCAGTATCAGCAATGCCAGGGGCACTGAGCCCGATCTTCAGTGAGCCAATTCTTGTGGAAACAGTCAGCAACTCAAAATTACCGACAATTCACAATAAGGGGATTTCTTTTTCAATCGGGTTGTAAGATAAATGGAAAACGCGTCTTTAATCGGGGTAAAAATTCGGAAGCAATAGATTTAGCTAAATATTAAGAGACAAAGATGTTAAAAGAAATGCAAAACGTTGTATTTCTAGTTTCATTTTACCTCAGTTTTGATCATACTTATCTACCTCTCAAAAGTAGTTACGCTCTTCCTTCACTACGCTATGACACAGATGTTTTCAAATTATAAATAGAATGTAATTTCACTGTGTATCAATCACTTTCACATGTTGACTATTATGACAGTACAATCATAAGTTCCTCCCATAACCATATCTAACTCTTCTCGAAGGGATTTATCACTAGTTTTTTTACCTCATTGATGAAAAAGTAACAAATTGGACAAGCATACTTCTACAAAACACGAGTTTAAAGAAGTAAATAAGGTGTTATGGATTAAACCAGAGAATGATATAGCGGTGTTGACTAATTCTGACGTAAAGTGAAAGAGTTGCACATCTCAAGAAATAATACGAAAAGCAGTATTAGTGAAGGTATGAAAATTGAACAAATAAATAAAATCAATGAAGAGGAGTTTCGAAGATAAATAGGAGTAAAAAGGAAAACATTTGAAAAAATTACAGAAATTTAAATGGAGGAAGAGACGAAGATAAAGGGCGACTCCATGGGTCTTAGAGAGTTTCCCTTGGATGCATGGTGAAGACTCCTAAGGTGTATTTGAGCACCAATTAAAGTGGATCGCTGAAATCATTTTTTTAAAGCAAAGACGAAACAAATAATCATAAGTTACGTCTTTTGTGTTGTACCGTTTGCTCCTGTCACACGAATAGACGAAACGACACTAACTTCCCGTATTTCATCTTCGACGGAGCGATCTCTTATACTCCAAGATGGACTCCAGACCCTCTTCTACGAAAGGTAAATAGGAGAACCAGTGCTCAGGTAACTGTTCGCCTACGCTGATGCAATCCAACAAACGTACCTGAACGCATGTTTTCATGTAGGAACTACACAGGAAAAGTGATACTCAAACGGAATACAATTTTGAGCAGTTTTTCAATGTCTGAAATATACCTTAGAGGGGAAAGTGGGGTAATCATTATGGATGAAAGATTTTCTCATATCAGATTGTAGCGTGGATCTTACTGCGTGTGTATACGCAAGAATGGTCCAATATGACATCTGGAAAAGGTTTTTTTTTCTTATTTGCCGTTCACAAAATTCTCAACCCAAAGGGATAGCAGAGTTAAATGAGTCTTTAAAAGAAAAGTGAGTCACCCGAGTCAAATTACACATTGATACCTTCAAAAACAAGCTATGACAAACTGAACGAAACGCGCCGAATATCTTCAGCGGTAGCGTTTTATTTAGAATGAAGAATTTTGATACCAGTACTTATTAAGCTTTTTCGTGGCTTCAGTGAACTGAACATGGCCGTGCATAATATCACGACAGTGGTTATGTGGCCAATCACATGGATATGCGGTCACTGGCACTAGGCATATCATATAGGCAAATCGGTCAGAATTTTAGTGAGGATGACTTTCAGATGGAGGTACTGATAGGATAGTTCTGACAGATTTCAGTGCACCCCCTTGTGTCAGCTCTTCAAGGAGCGAAGACATTTTATTTATTTAATTATGAACAATGCGATGTATAATAGGAGCATTATAAGCTTATTGAGAGCAAGGAAACGGAGATTTCGAGTTAAAATGAAGAGATGATCCTACTCTAATGCCTGTGAAATATACGCGTTAGCCGTTAGAAGGTTAAATAAACACATTGAGTGACGGACCAATGGGTGACATGAATCTAAGTTGACAGCGTCTTCGGCTCCTGTGNCCAATGGGTGACATGAATCTAAGTTGACAGCGTCTTCGGCTCCTGTGCACTTACGAGTTATTGATGGAACAAATTCTATTATATCTTTCCTACACCTTACATTATGGTAGAATTTTTTTAATACTGTACCATATTCAACTAGGAATGTATGGAAATCTATTGTTTTTATTTTCGATTTCTAAATACCGTTTTATTAAAACGATTCCCTCTTGAAATCTCCGATTAATTTTTTTTAGGGTCTGTCAGCATTAAGAGACTCAAAACATGAGTAAATAAATAACGACTTTTTTTACCCCATCCGAAATATATAGATAGATATGCATCAATACATTTGATGAAAATATTTTAAGTGAAATACTTGATAATGGCGCCAATGGGAACCGAATCATCGCGAGTTTTCAAATGTTCTTGTTTTTACTCAGTGATGTTGTTTTTCAACTGAATTCTAAAAAATAAATATTGTCTACTAAGGAAAGGTCGTTATTTATTTGTTTACTCATACCTCACTACGCAGACAATGGTGGACTGTACAACACTTAAAATAGTTCTCTTGTCCTTCATCTTGCCATGTAGTCCTCAAGGTTTCATCTTTTCATCAAATGTATTGATGAAATTCTATCTATATATTTAGAATGGACTTACTAACAATTAAGACGTTGATATAAATCTGTCATATCTTTATTTTTATGCTTATATATTGAGCATAATATAGCTAGTTCTTTTCTTGCTTTTACAAGTGTAATACAAATCTTCAACCTGTTGTTAATATATAAACTTTGTTAAAAAAAGAGTAGAACAAATGGCTCGAGTGCCGTCATTAACGACGATTGTGATTGTAATAAGTATAAATAAATAAATTTATTGTCTAAAAAGCAGATACAAAATGCGTATGATCACGTAGAGAATAATAAACTAATTTACTCTCCGGAAGCAAACAAGGACTATCCCATCAATTCCGATGAAGGACCCTAAAGTAGAGACAGATTTAACATTTCATCAACTCCTATAGGATAAGAATAGATAGAGTTGGCTACTTGTTAAAATGTTAAGAGAATACCAACAAATGTGTGTTAATAAAACAAAAAAAGTTATATTACAAGTACATATTATCAGGCTATAGATTATTCGGGAAATATAGTTTATAAATCATAACTATTAAAATAACTCTAAATTCGAGATAAGTTATTCGATTAGACCACCGCTCCTATGAGAGAGCGTATAGAGCCAGTACCCGATGCCTCTACACGAATTAGTCAAGTGCCGAATTACTGAAGTGCCACCCCTGTTTCGAAAATAAAAAAATAAATAAATTTATTGTCAAAATACAGTAGAAACTGCGTATGACCACGTAGAGGACAATAAACTAATTTACTCTCCGGAAGCAAGCAAGAGACCATCCCATCAATTCCGATCAAGGGCCCTAAGGCACAGGCGGATTCAAAAATTTCAGCAAAAGTTCCTAGATAAGATAAAAAGTTAGCTGCGAGTTATAATACATATATAATGTCAATATGTTTGTAATTTAACGCAAATATGTTTGTAAATTTACATGTACAAGTTATTATCGAACTATAGATTATTCTGAGTATAGTGTTTAAAAATCATAAGAGTTGAAAAAACACTAAATTCACGATTTATTGTTACAATAAACACGCCCCTAGACAAAGCCTAGAGAACCTGTATAAGAAATCCGCCTCTACCCGAAGGAAAAACGGAGAAAAACCCGGGCCAGGATGGGGCTACAGAATTTATGTACACAACCGTGCCAAAGTTGAGTACATATAAAACTAAATTAATATGAGTCATACGGCAACACAATCATGCAAGAAAATAGTTTTTGAAATCGTTATACGTTATTTAAAAAGTGCTACAGCAATGGCGTGATAAAATACAAGACAGATTTAACTTTTATTAAAATCAATAAATTATTTTATAGTGTAGAAGTACTGGTGCATGAGGTAGTTTTTAACCGCGGATTTGAAGAGATTCAATTTCCTAATATCTTTTATATTCTTGGGCAGGGAATTATATAGAACGATTCCCGAATGACACGGTCCTTTTTGGCAAGGAGTGGTTAACACTCAAGGGCGATGAATATTATTACTATTGCGAGTATTGTGTTCGTGAACGAGACTGTTTCGAGCGTAAATTAGTTCAATGTCCTCCACGTGGTCTTATGCATTTTGCAACTTTTTTAAACAATAAAAAAAATATTTATGTAGTAAAGTATCTTTTATTTATTTAGAGATGCGTGTTGCCACACTTCTTTCGTTCAATTATGAAAACACTCTACAAAGCGACAAAAGATGAGTTCTAAAACTCGAACTATTACATTATTTTACCGGTATGTAGTCATTCCACCGAAACCTGGTACTCCTTCGTTCCCTGCGCATGCAACAAGTTGTGCAATACTTATTTCTGGACGGGCGCCTTATTTTCGTCTTTGTTTCCGTCGTGAGCGGTGACGTCGGATACGCCGTGTCGACGGACGCGTTGCAGTGATCGATCAACATTTGGACGCGTGGATGAACAACGTCGCTACGCTTCTACACAATCGTTTTAGTTCTTGGCGAAGTGCACGCATTTATCCGACAGGAAAAAACCTCAAAAGATAAACAGTCCGACGAACGTGGTCTAAAAAGGAGGTAGAAAGAATAGTTTTGACACAGGTATTATTTTTCGTGTCTTCACGTTTTTGGGATACTGGACACAAATGTGAGTCGTGCCAAGTAAATTTTGCTGGGAAACCCAATTTTTTCTGTGAGTAAAAATTATAGAAAATGTTTAGCGAGGAAATCATTATTAACCCATTTAGCCAAAAAAATTTAATTATTCCATTAGGATCGCTCCGTATCTCTTTCCATTGCCGTCGCTCCCTCTTCCGTTCCCTTCTACGAGCGCCTCCCAATCTTGTGAGCTTGCTGCTATACGTTTCTTGCGAGCTTTGTTTTTTGTTATTAGAATCAAAGTGCGTGTTCAGCCATTAAAAAAGTGTCGCTTTCTTTCAATGTACGTTGTGCTAACAAAAGCAGTCTCTGACTCTCAAGTCTGTATGTTTATTTTTGTGTCGAAGTAGTCAAATGTTTTAGACCCGGAAAAATCCGTTAACCCAAATAGTTGGATATTAATAATCTGGTGTCGAAACAAATCATATATCTCTATTATTCGTACGGTTATGAAAAGGTTGTGGTATGTTATCATATCTGTCAAGAATTATATTTGTTAATTTTTCAGTTTTAGTGTTAACGTATTTCATAGCATAAAATAGAAAGCTTGATTGTACAATGGGTTTAGGTGAGGGTCAAGAGAGGCATATGATAAAATTTGCAATAATATTTATGTAAAATATCCAATTTTGTGCAATCGTAGAATTCTTAAGAGAAATGTAACTGTACAGCCAGTGTTGACATGTATGTTAAGTCTATAAAGGATGGGCAGTGAACACGATAGACGCTGTACACGGATAAGAAATGTGAGCATAAAAATAAATGTGAGCAAAAGTCAGCAATGTTGCGGGTATTCAGTTAGAAAAGTAAAAAATATTAAGAATTCTTATGTACTATGAATACCAAACTACAAATATGTACATTAGATATCAAGATAGATTATTTATAAATCACAAAATATATATGAAACATATCAACTTGTTGTAGGCTTTTTTATTTGAAAATCTTATAAGAAATGATTGCCTGATGTATTATTTTTCATTGAATAATTTCACATTATTTGTTATTCTAAACGCAATTGAAAAATAATGTTGTTCTTTAAATAAATTTATTATCCCCTATTATAATTCACTATACATAATTGTGAACTAAATTTAATTCTCTGAGAACATTAATATACCTTTAATTACCTTTTGAATATATGAGCGTAAAGTCAACTCTTAGAAAATACTGTTAACATTCTTCATTTAAAACTACTGATTTTTAGAGAGAAATTTTTCTTAGCATTATTTTGCTTCCAGTTCTATTGTTCGAGGTTATATGTTCATTGAGGACGATGCTTGCGACCGTGGTACGACTTTTGGCATCATGACCCCTCCGTATAGTGACATTAACTGTATTTTTCCCTGGTTGAACTTAGGTATCCCAATTCTCAGTATTTGATAATTAATTTTCTTGAACTTCTCTTCCAAAAACCGTATGTGACCCCTGAATTCTTAATTTGGATCCATTATTATTTCTAAATACGTAGTTTTTCCAACTATCTTTATTCCCTTCCCATTTAATCTCAGTAATGGTTCTCGCTGCTTGATATTTTTTAGTACAAAAACCATTATTTATTTATCGTATTTCTTATTTACTCTACAATTTAATATTACGTTGATTTATCCACTCAAGTGCGAATGGAGTAGCTAATAAAAAGTCACCAATATCTCCCACGTAGAGACGTTGAGGGCACAATGTGCTGTATGGTCTGTCGATCCGCACCACAATCACATGACGATGTTTGTATTTTTCCCCGCTTGAACAGAAGGTCAGCACATCTCCCATGTTTGGTTCTCACTCGGTTTAAAGCCGTCCAAGTTTTTCGTGGAAGCTCAAATCCAGGGGCCTCCTTCTTTGTGTCCAGGAAGTCGTGAAGAGCAGGGATTGTTTCTTCTTTCCATTTCTCAGTCCACATTGTTGCAATGTGGAATTTCTCTCGTAGGGTTGAGCTGATCCCTGCACGTGGTGCCCCTGCTAAGGTACTTGGAATCGAATTCCAGTACTGAACTGAACGCCAGCATTTGACAGCCAGACTATCCTTGGCGATCTCCTGGCAATTACACTACAAAAATGACAAAAACCCTTGCCGCTGTTTCACTAAGAGCAATTTTCAAACTTTTCTTCTCACACATTCATTGCGAGAACAGTCTCGCAGAACTTGATTCCCTCTTTCTTCCACCTCCCTACATGAATTCCTTTCCACAAAGATTGCCGGGTCACCGCGGTATTCCACATTTCTTACCTCTTTCGATTTCATATGTTTTAGGAGACTACCTAAGATGAGAATCCAAAAAACAGTGGCCCTGAGGTGTCCCTTTGAGCCCTGAGGTGTCCCTTTGTTATTCTTTATTATTATTTTTTATGGCGTACGTAACATTCGAACAATTACTATTACTTATCTGGCCTTTTCCCAGTTCATTTGGGGTCGTCGAATGGGCATGGATATATGATGCTTCGTTTTTGACTGGAGCTGGGGAATACTAGGGTGCCGGATGCCCTTCCTGCCGCACCTCCCCTGAAGTGGTGATTATGAATGATATGGGAGCGAATGATGATGAGTGAATGTTGTGGTGGAATGATAGGCAGGGGAAACGGGAGACATCCCGAGAAACCCTGCCTCGAACACCGCTCCGTCCACCACCTCGGATTCTACTTGGACCGGGTTTGAACCGGCGTCCCCAGAGGTTAGGCAATACGTCACGGGTCGCCCAAACATGAAATTCGAACAATAAAGAAAATAATTAAGTGAATGTAATCCATGAGATATAAAGCTGGTCCAAGTTATTAAAATAGAAAGTGGTGTATGTCTCAGGACTTCAACAATCCATTTTACAGACCTCATCTACGCCTTCTTTTAACATTCAGATAAAGAAAAGAAAAGTGAGAATGGCAACCGACGGCAATTCTTACCTGCTGATCGTCTACACCACTGGCTGCCAGTACCTGGTTCAGTTCCTGTGCAATCTGAAAGAAACGGAAGTAAATGAGATTCTTGTTGAGTTTCATGAAGATAAGAATGCTTATAAAGAAGAGAATGAAGAAACATGTTGCAAAATATATAAAAAAAGATTTTTCTTATCAGCACGAGTGGGTTTTCAAAATTAATACTTTAATGTCACATTTTTCTGAAAAAACTATATAAAGAATTTCATCAATTCAAATACATTCAAAGTTATTACAATTTTGTTTTTGGAGATTGCTATTCAATAAAATACATATTATTCATTTAAAAGTGAAACATGACATTTTTATCAACTCCTAAAGAAATATGATTTTTATTACTCGAGAAGGATTAGTGTTTTGGGCGTATAATACCATAACATTTTTAATTATTATTATCATCGCAATTCTTTTTAATTTAGTTTTATTAATTGAGGTTTTATTCAATTGTAAATATATTTTATATTTATGTATTAAGGTAAAATTATGAATTTATTCTACACATGAAGTTATTCAAGTCTCTATTTACAGTTTTAATTTATTTATATAGATGAATTTTACAAATAATTTAAATACTTACGGATAAGTCTTAGTATTTTTTATGAAGATGTGACAGACGAACAAAAGCATTTTAAGTTATAGTTCCCCATAGAAATGTGAAAAGAGGTGCAATTACCCGTAAGTTCTTTGTCCAAGTGACAATATTTTTCTCTTCATTGAAGCATATTCAGTACCGTTGACTACTATTATACCGCTCTTCAAATCATTCTAAACCAATCAGTATGGTCTAAAATTATATTAAATACATTGCAAAAATATATAAAAAACATTAAACTCCAAACTACGTTGTGCAGATATCGAGAAGGAACAAAATATTGCACAAATAAAAATCGAGACACATTTTAATAAACACGTATAAAGATACCATAGTTTCAAAAAAACTTGTAAAATATGCATTTTTTCCTAAAAGATGCAGTTGCCGAAGAAAACTGAAAAGAAATAGAAAATAAAAAACGAAATAATTGAAAATTGTGTTAATTGTAGAGGTTATAAATAAGTTAGCAAATACGAGTCTTCTTCGTATTTTTGAAGCAATGCAGTGAGTAGGATGAGTCATAACAAAAAAATTAACAGCAAGCAGAGACTTAGAGAATTTATGTTTGAAGGGAAAATCTCATAAACTCTATTCAAAAAAGTTGGCAAAATCTGTTTTTCTCTTTTTTGTTGCATGTAAAGTTCATAAATCGAAGTTTCTTTTATTTCATAATACCGTTCAAAACTGAGAGAAGAAGAGACAGTTTTTGAAGTTTCGTGATGGAGACAGATGACAATTTAGCCGGAAAGTCCAGAATTGAAAAAAAAAAGTCATTGGTTAACAGTTAAAAATTAAGGACGATCTAAGTATTAAATTACCTGAACAAAGTCAGATCTTTTATTTATACCTGAGAATGTTCGAAGCAGTTGAGAATAAAAAAATAGATTCCGGTTAACCTCACGGAGAGACAATTGATAAATGAAATTGTATGTTTCAGTTGATATTCTTCAGGTTTCCGCAGGACATAATTTATAAAATACACTTCACGGAACACTGTGTCTATAGTCACTGGGATTACTCTGATGACGGCCGAAACGTTGACTATTGATGCAGTGTTCCGTAAAGTACATTTTATGATAATAATATTAATAATAATAATAATAAATTTATTGTCAAAAAACAGTACAAACTGTGTGGAGGACAATAAACTAATTTACTCTCCAGAAGCAAGCAAGGGACCATCCCATCAATTCCGATCAAGGGCCCTAAGGCAGAGGCGGATTTAAAAATTTCAGCAAAAATTCCTAGATAAGATAAAATATCAGCTGTTAATTACTATAATACTAATAGAATGTTAATATGTTTGTAATTTAACGCAAAACATTTACATGTACAAATTATTATCGAACTATAGATTATTCTGCGTAGAGTTTAAAAATCATAAGAAATGAAATAACACTAAATTCACGATTTATTGTTACAATAAACATGATATATGTTTCAGTTAAAGCTTCATTTTTTTAAAAATTTCTTCGGATGATTCCCTCCACCAATAAATGCTCTAAAAGTCCAGGCATCATGAGAGTGATAGAGAAGGGGTATGCGGGTAGGTACCTTGACGCTCTGCATCAGGTGCGTCAGATTGACCGGGATCATGGCACAAGGGCGGCCCGGGGTCACGAACACGAACGTCGGCAATTGGCTGGGACCACGCTGCAACAGAGCTGGTTGCGAGGGAGGCACAAAGGATGGGGATGCACAAAACTCACACAGGTGGACCATCTCCTTCCGCAAACACTATACAGTAGAACCTCGTTCATCAGGATAATTATTATAAGTTACGATTATTTTATTCTACGGCTCTCAAATGGGTTGGTGCATGAGTGTGCAAGTGTTAAAAATCATTTTCCTGATTCACCCTGTTCAATACACCTCTAAGTCAACAAGAAATTGAATATTTCGATTACGCTACAGATTGCAACTGTGATAGCGGGGAGAGTGGTTGCTTTCCATGTCTAGGATGTGTAATGACTTTTTCATTTGTGTAATGATGGGTAATAATTGTTCATTTATTATATCAACCGGATTTTGGAATATCCCGTCCTGTCCGGTTGTACGAGATTCTACTGTAATAAAGAAAGGAAATCATAATGACTAGGAATGGAGCCAGTCCTTTTCCAAAATCACCTCTAAACACTTCGTTTAATTGTTCAAAAGAAGATTCGTCAATTTACTCAATTGAAACGCTCTATCAACCCCGTACGAACGCAATATTTCGTTGAATTTACGAATGCACGTGATGTAATTTTTATAATGAGTAATAAGTGGCATATCTCATAGAATATTCAATACATTTCATTGTTTTAGGACTAGGATAAAATCACATATTTTAAGACGATACTAGGTTTTCCATATTGCTCTATTAAGAAAAATCGTACAATATAATATATTGAGTTTTCACAGCTAACAATTGAGAAACCAATTCTGGGAAACAAATGATCTAATTTGTGTCAAATATTTTACATTTTCCTTTTTCCCATGGAATGCTTCAGTAGACGAATAAATATAATTATGGTATCAAATATAAATTAATATTAAATAAATAATGATAATAAATTGTGTATCATTGGAATATATGAAAAGAAATAATTATTTTATGGTCATTTAATGAACAAAGTATCTCACTGATTTATTATCCATGTTTCCAATAAAGAAAACTAAATCGCAACGTACAATGCTGCTGCTATAAGGAAACACTATGAAGGACGGAGACTTCATGATTATCTAAGATAGGAAATATAATATTATTTTTCTATGACTATGCAACTAATATTTCTCTAGTAAGCTCTGCAGAGTGTCTTTTTCAAGCAAAACATGCAAAACCTGCGTTTTACCTGCATGGCTCCGTTTAAAATGAGCTTATTCTGTTCTTCCAAAGATGTAGTGGATGTCTGCTTGCTTAGCATCCGCTTAGGGGCGTGGGGCACTTCCTCCTACAAAGATCGCCCCAAGGGTCATTAGACATGCATGTTGTGCCGCAGTGGTTGCATAATGACCTTGTGCTTGACAGGGAAGGAAGCGTGCGAAAGTAACATCGACATGCATTTATATCGAAACTTGTCCATTTGTTTCAATATAAATGAACTTAAAATATCTTCAGCATCAAAACTGCAGCAATTCAGCACTGTAAGAAAAATTATTAAACCATGAAAATTGATTTCGAGTAGTATTGTGTTTTTTTGTTTTGTTTTGTTTTTCCGACAAAATAAATATCCACTTTAAATGTAATCGCAACTGCACCAGCGGATGCTGACCAGTAAATAATAAAATACCCGTACCTAGAAATTTTTAGGAATTGCAAAAAAGAGAAATTATATCATCCAGTTCGTAATCAATAACATTTGATAACGTGTCATGTTGTTTATTTTTAATATTTTTTTAATAAATTCATAGACTCTTCAATTGTGAACTGAAGTTCTTGAACTACGCAAATTAGCTTGAACCGAACCAAACATAGTTCAAAGTTTGTTTCTACTTTTTAATATTTTCCTTAACTTAATATCTTTGAAGAAGAAATAAAGCGACTAAACTGATAAAATATATTTATTTCATGTAATGATTCGCTTTCCCAAATTTTGTGTGTGCTCAAATTGTAGTAAATTGAACAATATAGTAGCGTCTCGGTTAGATTTTTCTTCGACTGTTAAAGAATGGTAACGTTCTACCGACCGTAATCTAGATAAGTTATAAAATGGGTAGGTGACCCCAATATTGCTATAACGTTCTAAGTAAGCTAAATGTAATGTGAAACAATCGTGCACTTCATGTAACCTCATGTAGTGGGAAGAGCGTTCTGCAGTTATGAAATCCGAATTTAGATGTACGTATTTCAGAGGAGTTTACGAACCTTTGAGACAAACCAAAGAATATCCAATGGTCTAGAAATATCATTTATCGTAATAAATCTATAAGAATAATCTGTAAATTTGAATGTTTAATTTAAGAAAGTAAAGAAAAACATTTTACTAAGTGAAGCAAAAAAAGAGGATATAAAATCGCAGTCTCCTGATCTGGGTTGTTATTTCGAGTTTCCATTCAATCGCGCCATGAGCACTCTTTTGAAAGTGCAAAACTTTTTGAACTAATGAGCGCTGTACGATAACACTGTGACCTGCCCAATAAATCCCGCCTGATCTCCAGCAGTACGCGCCACCACTCACCAGAGCAGACGGTGTCGCTGCAGAGACGGTTGTCGCAGCTGCCGGAGCCGGGGCTGAACCCGGGACCGCTGGGCCGCTGTCGGAGATCACCTCCGTCTCCACGGCTTCCTCAATCTCCGAAATGATCTCTTTGAGCGTGTTCTTGATGTTCTCCTGGCAAATCTCGGAGGTGCCGCCGCCGCCGCCGTCGGGCTCGGAGGGTTCCACCGGAGCAGGGGTGGCGGCTTCGTCCCCGGGGGCGGCGATGGGAGCTGCAGAAGCGTCGGACGCCGCGGCGGCGAGAGTGGACTCCGCATCGGGAGCCTCGCCGCCGCCGGAGCTCGTCTCTTGGTAAGAAGACGACGACGTCTGCGGACACGGAGAGAGGAAACGGAATAAATGAAGTGTTCTACTGGAAGGCAGAGGCTTGTGCCAAAGTGGAGATGGCATCTGATAAGTACTTCTCTGATTCAAGGAGGAGGTGTAAATTACATGTATTTCTGGTTTTGATGTCACTTTTACAGTACTTTTGGTACGTGGACTTGAGGCCAACACAGGCAAAATTCTCAAAAACAATTAGTCATTCGTTCCGATTGGCTACTGGTTGAGAGATAAATGGATGTGGTTTTTTTTTGTTGTAACGAGAAAGTTATAAAATTGGTGATGGATGGTGATGGTTACTGTGAAATGGATTTCTCAGCAAGATTTCTCATCATACTGTTCAAGGAAAGTTTTTTTACGTATTATTCCATTAATATGATAGTGTCCATTTATACTCAAACGCTCTGTGTAATATGATAAAAAATAGATAGGATAGTGAACAACGATGTTTGTTTCTTTGTAATGCAGTGTTAAAGATATAGGGTATTGTGGTAAGTAATTACCATATTTTGTCCTAATTTATTGTTTTACATCTTCATTCCTTTAGTTTCTCCTCCTTTCCGACATTCGACATTCGCACAGAGAGAGCCTTGCTTCGAGTTCTTGAATACTAACTCTATCATTTTGTGGCAACCATTTTATTAGTTTCGCGATGAATGAATTTAAGAAATCGTATCATTCACCAAGTTAGTAATAAAAATCTTATATTTACATATTTCACAAACTGATATATTTCCGAAGAATAAATAACTAAACATAATTCATTATCTGAATATAGAACATACTAGTTTTTTTTATCGCCCACTAACTACGACTTTTGGGGTTGTTTGGATCTTGATTGGACGTACGAAAGATTAAAACCATGAAGATACATGCTTCCTGAATCTATCAGTGCACAGTGATAATGAAATTTCTTAAAAATGAAAAATGAAAATTTCTACATAATTTATGAAATATGACTTCCTCACTTGGCGATAGAAAGAGAAGCATATAAATTGAAAATATCTCTTCCAAAATTGGTTTCCATCTTATTTATAATTTCAATATCATTTTAGCAATTAGAACTTCATCACGATGCAACCTTGTATATAATCATGAATTATATATAATATATATATAATCATGAAGGATATATTTCGGCCAGCTAAGGACCACGAATGACGAGTGCCAATGAGGCTCAGTTTTTGTGTAAATTTACTCACTAGACACTTCCGTGAATTTTACCGAGATCCAAGGAACAGCGTCTAGATAGGATGCAGATTGCTGTATCCGAATACTAAAACTGCGGTTGTTAGCCGCAGAGGGTGAACTTTCCATACATCACAGCAAGTTAAACTGAGACATGGAAACGAAAAGCTACAAATTTTATCTTGCTCCACCTGGGAATTGAACCCGCGATGACTTGGTGACGAGCGATCACGCTGACACCGTAGTCACGGAGGGGACTTATATGTTGAGTTCTTCTAGTTCTATTCGTAGAGATTCTGCCCTCTGTGACTGTTACCACGAAAAGTTTAAAAAATTAATTTAAAAAATTTAATTTAAAATTCGATAAAATAGCTGTGTGGTCTTGGACCCCCATTGTAAAGCGCTAGCCTGCATATAGGAACACAAACAGATTTGTGTAGGTACTAAAGAGAAATTATGAAAACAATTAAAAATTGATAGTATGCACAGCTTGTTAAAGAGAATGAAAGAAGACCTCTGATTTCGAGAAAGCATCTAGGTATCAAAGCATCTAGGTGGTTCGTCACGGCAGACTTGCGCAGTCTCTGTCGCTAGTTTAAGGCGATATTTGCTCTGAGTGCATAGCAATTAGCGTCGGAAAGATCCCTTTCCGAATAGTACATCCACTCTGCGTCACATGACCCACGCATTGCCCTATCGATTGGTGACAAATGACGAGAGGAATGGGTGTCACTGTCATTACCACCCTCTGGCAACACCACTTACTGACTGTTGGTGTCTTTTGAGTCTCTGTGACTGTATTTTGACAATGTTCCATGTCTGTGATGTTAGCGTTACATGTTCCAATATGTTCTCGATGGTTGATGAAGACATTGTCTTAGCGTAGATGTTTGTATCTGTAAAAGGGAACCAGAGGGGAGCCGCACCCTCACCTGCTCCACCGCTCGCCCGTCCTCCGATCGCTGGAAGCTCTCTTCGTGCGCCTCCGCGCAGAAGTGGATGGCGTCGGCCGCCGCCAAGGCTCGGGCGGCCGCTTCGGCCACCGCCGCTGCCGCCTGCGGCACCGCGTCATCCAGCGATAAGGGGGAAGTCGCACGCGCATTGCCGTTGGCGTCCAGATCCTGCACACGCATCAAATCACGACTCGAATGACTCCGTTCGCGCTTCGATAGGAGGGACGGGGTGAGCGGGGGTGGAACCTGTTGCACTGGCGATCGTTCTGGGACATCGTCTACATTTACCAGAATTCCATCACCGTGGTTTAGTTATGTTCTGCAGGGTTCTAATCTGAACGGAGGGGGAGGGCAATTTACTTTGGGCTCTTTGGGAAACCTCCAATGGTGATAAATGGATTTTTGATATCATGTCAATGTAAATTGTGGGTTTGGACCCCGCAAGCGTATGAGAACAGGTAAGATTTGTTAGCATGTGAAAGAGAAAATTCCTTGAATGTTGCAAATGGGCAATTTGATGATGTTGAGATGAAATTTCTAATTTGACGGTGTTACGTACTTTTTTTCTTTTCTTATTGTATCTCGTTTCGGTTTCTTTTCTTATGAAAGAATTTCACTTGATACTGCGAAGCTTAGTGCGTACGAGGAGATGAATTTGTGTACTGTAGTTCACTTTCCAGCCGCATGTGTATGATGAGAACCATCTTCTGTTGGGTTCGCCAATTGATATACATTAATAGACTGTCATGAAGGTGATATTTTAAACCAGAGTACTTCGTAGAAAGCTTTCACCTTCTCCTATAAAAGGAGACTGCGTGGAGAAAAAAGGATTATAATCTGAGTAGAAAGTCTTCTCCAGACGTCCGCACCATCAGGCCATTTCCTAGTCTTCTATTTATTTATTATGTATTGTATGTCTTTTGGCAAAATGAGGTTCAGACCATGAGATCTACTTTTCCACCTAATCGTTGGACTTGGGAAAGGGAATTGGGAAGGAGAGATGTTGGGTTCCAGTCGTTATATTTAACAGGGAATGAAATATGTTTTAAATTATTTCATTTCAAATCTTTGAAATCGTTGTAAATTTATTAGGTGGTATCTTGCCTCAGTAATGAAGCAAAATTATTCCACAGTTTCTCAATGCAACTTAGGTTAACATTGGAGTTGTAATGTATTTCACTATCTGCAATGCCATCATATCCACGTGTAAAATATCTCAACTTTCCTTTGAAAACCATCACCAATTTAATCTTAAACCAATTGCATTTTGCTGAAAATATCTTATCAACCCGTTTTGGAGACTTTATTTCAAATAACACCTGAATCCGGACTACAAAACAAATATTCTGATGCGTATTAAAAACGAACATTTGTTTAAATATATTTTGAGTTTTTGAAACAACCGTTACGACAAATAAGATAAATTTAATAATAAATTTATTGTCAAAAAACAGTACAAACTGCGTATGACCACGTGGAGAACAATAAACTAATTTACTCTCCGGATGCAAGCATGGGACCATCCCATCAATTCCGATCAAGGGCCCGAAGGCAGAGGCGGATTCAAAAATTTCAGCAAAAGTTCCTAGATAAGATAAAAAGTTAGCTGCGAGTTATAACACTAATAGAATGTCAATATGTTTGTAATTTAACGCAAAAAATTTACATGTACAAATTATCGAATCTTCTGAGTATAGTGTTTAAAAATCATCAGAATTGAAATAACACTAAATTTACGATTTATTATTACAATAAACATGCCCCGAGACAAAGCCTAAAGAATCTGTATAAGAAATCCGCCTCTACCCGAAGGAAAACCGGAGCAAAACCCGGGCCAGGATGGATACCAAGAAGGCCAGATTTAATACCGAGTTGAGTACAAGAATATAAGTTACCTGTAAATTAAATAATGTTATTAAATAAATATTTGTAATATTTGATTTTTTACATAACGATTCTAAAACTATTTAATTTTCACCAGACATCATTATCTGTATTTTTCTATGAATACTTTAGAAGCAGATCTGAAAAGAACTGTATTATTTTATATTCGGAACGTTGGAATCCCTTTAGTATCAGTAGGTGGTGTTCGTAAAGCTAGAAGATTTGGTACCTGTCACATAATATGATACGGACGTGTCCTTGTATTTTTTTTGTGACACATATCAAGTGTTACATTAGATAAAACATATTAAAATATGTCATTTTCAATTATGAAGCAAGGTATAGTTATTCTGATAATCTTGAGAAATATTGAAGAAAGTTCTTGTGACCGCAAGTATTGGTTCGGGATTCGAAGATGTTGGTGGCAAATAACATTTAGCAGTAAAGACAGAAAATATCTCTGCTTCAGCCGAGATATCTTTCTGTAATTACGAGAAAGATCGATATATTTACAATATTCTCACTTCATGTGTGACAATTTATCAGTTTACGTCAGTCTTCATATTTTGTTGGCCCATTTATAATTCACTAAAAGTGTGGAGTTAATTGCTGCATTTGTAATCTCCTGCCAAATTGTATTCACTTGGAAACTTTTGTTGTCAATTTCTTAAATAAAATGATCACTCTAAGCACATGTCATTACATGTGAGGTAATTGATAAATGCAATCTGGGCTTCTGACCAACAGATTCCCTCCTAGGATATTATTTTTTTCATGTAACGTCGTTAATTTGACACACGCACGAACAGATACCAAATTGTCTGTAATTCGCATCTCATCCAGTGTGCAATGTTGAAAAAACGAATTCAAGCAAGACAAACTGAATTTTTGAACAACTGGTTTCTTTTACAAGAGAGACAGGCGTTCTGTTTTCTCTTTCTGCTTTGCCTATGCAAGTTGTATTCAATTACTCTCTAGTAGTTTGTACCATATTGTCATATACATTTCTGACTTTTCATTCTTCAATAACTTATGTATATTATTTATTGATTAAACAAATTATGTTTGTTTTCTGAATTATTACTATTGCATATTGAAGTGAAAACAGATATTGAAAATGAAGTTTTAGTCATAATGAATCATGTTATTCTTCTAAAAATGAACAACTAAAGGTAAATAGTGTTTTCCATGTTTTTCAGGTGTATTTTAAGATACGGGAATACGGAAACAAATACAAAGCACTTTCCAAATGTGCGAGTACAAAAATGTAATAAGCTCTTCTGTGAGCATTATTCAAGAATTGAACTGTTTGTAGGATATCTAAAAAGATAGAATAATTATTTGAATAAAATATACTCATCGTTTAACGCTCATATCGCATTTGTTTCTTATTTTAAGTGTATGATTTATTTTAAAAGTTTGATAAACCCATTCAGCTGTGTTTCTAAACGTATACGCTAGTTAATATTTTCTAGAAAGTAAGACTTTTTATGATAATATTTTTTTTCTTTCAGCTTCTCCAAATTATAAACCTTATCAAAATTTCAACCCTTTATTAACA
Organism: Laupala kohalensis; assembly: GCA_002313205.1. NCBI lineage: Eukaryota > Metazoa > Arthropoda > Insecta > Orthoptera > Trigonidiidae > Laupala > Laupala kohalensis. Next base: position 726,687 of record NNCF01128158.1, on the reverse strand, counting down.
ATAAAAAAAACTAAATAGCTCCACCGTACATTTTGACGAAAAATAACCTTCAATAGAATGTGAAAAGTAAGATCTGTGTTGATTTGTGAACATAATGTATTTTATCTCCTCGCTATCTCTACAACCTGCTTCATAATATACTAGCTGATTACCTGTCGTTGCCCTGGATTTTTCTTGTACTAATCTACTTTCACTCAGGAATAATAGTAAGATCAGAATACTTTTACATACTGGTTTTTAAAAACATGTGCAGCATCCTAATTTTTCAAATTCGTTTAATACAAAACGTGTGTCTGTATGCACTGCACCATCTTGCGGAACCATGCCGGTCGAATTTTTGCTTCGAAGACATGGCGCGACTGCACCACTTCATTTACATTCTTGGAAAATCTAAACTATTTGTCGAAATTTCATGATTCAAAGAAATTTTTTATGCTTGTTAAATGAACAAAACAAGTAATCCATTAAATTTGATGATGGTTTATTTTTTCCTCTTTAAATTACTCTCATAAATTGAAGTTTTTTAACAGTTCTATTTTTAATAATGTTTTATCGGTAATATAGGTTAAGTTTTGTAGAGAGACGTATGCTGTCGCGGATGTTTTTGTAGAACTATTTGAGGTGAACAATATTGAAGCCGTTCACAGCTGTCACCTATCTCTAACCGTTTTGGCAGCGTAGGCAGAGATAACTCTCTTTTCCCGATTTTATCGATATTTACCGTCAAAAACTATTTTTCTTATCACACATCTATATAAATAAAAATTAAATGCTGTTCGTTGGTAACTGCTTCGCTTGAGAACGGTTGGACCAATTTGGCTAATTTTTTTAAACGTTCATAATAGTCAGAATAAGGTTTTTAGGGGAAAAAATGGAGAATTGCCCGGAAAATTGGAAAATTCGGGAAGAACTGAAAGTATTTTTTTTCTATGGGATTTTTGAATGAACTTAATATCACAACTCACGATTCGAACGATGGATGTGCGTAATTCTTGTTTTGTTTCGTTCGTTATGGTCCTGGAAAAGATTTCTACAAAAATTAACCTAAATTATTAATAAAACGTTATTAAAAATAGAAGTGTTTAAATTCTTCAATTTAAGAGAACAATTTAAGATGGAAAAAATTAATCATCATTAAATTTAGTGAATTATTTATTTTGTGCATTTAACAAAGATGAAAAACGTCTGTAAATCGTAAAGTTCCGACGAATATTTTACAAGAATCATAATGAAATGATGCAACCGCGTCGCACCTCGGAAGCGACTGTCGCGAAATGATGTTTTGTGTATACAGTAAGCTTTAGTATTAAATTAGTACTATTCTGAATTTAAAAAGCTAGAATGCTATACATGTTTTCAAAAATCAGTAAGTAAAATTATATTGATCTTACAATACAGATTGATTTTATATTTTCCTNGTAAAAGAAGATTTGTGTGCAACACCGGGTGATCAGCTTGTTTTTAAAATAAAAGTTAAAGTATGTTCATCGTGGACGTCTAAACTACCTCCTTATCGAATTTCATCACGATCAGTTCTGCGGTTTAGTCACTATCAGGTAGCAAAGTGACATACACACTTTCGCGTTTCGCATTTACATATTAGCATGGATTAACGAAAGTTTGACAGGATAAAATTCATTAAATTTTCATTTTATTAAAGTTTCCTTAAATATTCGATTAATAATTTTATTTGGTTAAATTTTAAATATAATTTTGTAGTATAGAATTAAATATCCAATCAAATAATATTTTTGAGAAATATAAAATAAGGGAATGATAAGAAATTACTATAATAACATAGAGAACTGTTTTACAAAATTCAAGAATTATTTTATAAAATTCCTTTGTTTTTCTATCATATGTTCTTTTATCTTCTGCCATATTAGCGTTTTCAAAATGTTTCGACAAACATTTACATCAAACTTTTGGTATTTCTACTCTTTAAATATATTTCTTTGTGTGCAATTTACCGGTAAAGATTTTACACCAGTGTATCTTGAGAAGTATATATTTGTTACACAATTAGTTCAAGAACATACTTTTCTTGCCTATTTCAGAGAATGCAGCAGTATATTAAGAAGGATAAGAACATTCAGAAAACATTTGACGTAATTTCTTGCGTATTTTGTTTTGTTGCTCGATCCATCAATTTTCACCATACCGACTGTGAAGAACATTCAAAAATACTGATGATGTGAAGGAGATGAGAACATCTTATGAAGGATTACAAGGAAGGGGATCGAATTAGCTTCAAAATGTTTCGGAAGTTTTCGATACGAAAGAAAGTTATTCCGATTTTAAATCGAACTTAGAGGAGACAATGCAAATGTGTTGTCAAATTATAAATTCCACATAAAGGGGTTGGGTGACATAATTTACCTCTACTCCAGAGTTGCAAATTATGTTGAAGAACTGGGCTTGACGACATTTGAGACTGGAAATGGGAATGTGAGTTAAGATGTAGGCACTTCACTTTATGGGTATTAATGTTTTAGGGAAGGACTTCAAGAAATTTATATACTTAAATTGTTTAAATATAAACCAAAACAGTTTCTTGAATTACTCCCGAAACACGTTGAAGCTTCATTTGGAGTAAATGCTTTACGAAACATATTATTTTTAATATTGCTTTATTTGTCTTCATGAAAAACATCTTTGTAACATGCAGATATAAATTATATTCTCACATTTGAATATATAGAATTAAATATTCAATACATCCAAAATTTAGAATTTTGTTACAATAGATTAACACGACATTAACAATGGGAAGAAAAACATTCCGAGAAGTGTACACGATCCCGAATATTAAGTTTGTTCGGTGTAAGAGAAAGGCCAGAAAGAAAGAAAGAACACATTTGGATGGATATCTAAAAAATGCCTTTAAAATAAGGGTAGAGGTACTAAAATAAATGCAGAAGATTAGATAAAGACGGCCAGCCGTACACGAACAAACAATATACGGGTTCGTCAAAACATCAGAGCTCCAGTTCAAAACCAAACGAAACAAACATATTTTGCAACTCTTCACTATGGAAACTAAATGTAATTCAAGGGTCTAAGAGTGTATTAGTGTCAATGGACGATCACAGAGGGTATTGTCTTTCGTAGTAGTCTTTTAAAACATCACAAATGACAAAAAATAGGAGAGCGAGATACGTTCCCAGAGATCTCAATCACAAATATTAAAAAAATTCAATACTTAGTCTCCTATGATGTAAATATCACAATTATTTAAACAATATTGCAAAATCATTATAAAACTCTTATTTTATAAATAATTAAATTACTATCAATATCTCTAAATAAACTACTTATAAATGTGTGACTACAAAAATCTTTATTTACCCTGTTTCTTTGCTTCTCTTTGTTTTGTGTGCGATCCAGAGGCGATATATTTCCAGTACATGCCAATATAACGTATTGTTCTGGAGCCATGGGAATCTCTTATGGACAAAAATTCTATATTCGTGAAGAAACATATCGGAACAATTATTCCAAAACACGAACAAGGAATTATTGGATCCATCAGTGGACCTTGAGCAAATATTTGAGGGACAATATTTAAAAAAAGAGGTAGTATGAGATAGCTATTGGGAAAATATGCCTCTACTTTTAAGGTTCAAAATGTAATTATCTATGCTTTCTGACCATCACGACGCTACACAACCTCACGAGGGTTTAACACATATTAAGAAATGTCAAAATGGCATAACGATATCTGATAACAATGAGCAAGATTTCCCTTTCGTATATCTATGCGTGCCCGAGCGCATATTACAAATTATAATTATTTGAATTTTGTGTAATTCTATTTCCAATATCCAACAACCCTCAATCAAGAGTAAATTTACATTTGTTCGTAAGTCATTTTCTCATTCGAGTTGTTACTGTCCGTAAATCAAAATACAGATCAGAAGTTTGGCATCTGAAAAATGAATTCTTAAAATTATTATGAAATAAATCTGTAGTTAATTTAAAAGTTTAGATTGTGATTTTTCGTGTGAAAGCTATTCTTCCATAAAAATATGGTTTTGAGAATGTATAATTTTTCAACTTAAAACGTCATCCTTTTTTCGTATAACAAAAAAATTAAAGAAATTTTTATAATAAAGGTTTTTGAGAACAGTCAAAATTGAGCGAAGAACGGCTACCAGATATCTACAAATCAAGTAACTTCGATCTTTCCTCGAGAAAATTCATTTTTCGTAAATGTAGATGGGCCGATCATTTCAAAATAATTATTTTGGTTTGTTATTTCGGGGTTTTAATTTTGTATACTCTTTGAAACAGTTGTTTGAAGTACAGGAATGAAATACCATGCTATGAATTATTTTGATCACATTTTTGCAGATTTAATAAAATCCTGACAAAAAGAGTATTTGTATAAAATATTTCGAATTCATTGGATAAATGTGAAATAACGTGGTTTCATAAAATATTTAACTAGTAACTGATACTTTGAGCAAATTTATAATACTTTTTCTACCTGTCTCGTAGAATCCATCAAATTTCTTACGAATCAAAAACATTTTTGTTTACCTAGTTCATAATGAATTCAAATTACGAATGTGATAATTGAAGCTCGTGGCAACTTGAGATGGAGTTGTTGTTGGGGTCGCGGAGGGAGGGAAACTCGAGCTCGGGGCGGTCTCGGGTCGATCGACTTAAAAGTCCAGCTCTAGCCGCTTGACTTCCTCGAGCGCGCGAGCCGCCGCCGAAGAGAGCAAGCTCTCCGCTGAAGAGATGCTACTGCTGCTCACCGACTCCATGACGCTGGACGAGCTGAAGGACGAGCTCTGCACGACTGAGGAGCTCTGCACCACGGAGCGGCTGCTGGACTCCACGTGCGCGTTGGAGCTCTGGCGCACCTCGTGCACGCTCTGCGACTGCTCCGAGGAGCTGCTCTTCTCGTGCACCAGCCGCCCCGCTATCTCTCGCGTGCCCTGCGCAATACACAGTCACGAGATAAACAAATAGATCCAAGGGGAGAGTGTTGTTTCAATACATTAAAAAAATGCAATTCAGAAGGAAGAATAAAAAGTGGTTTCATACTTTCATAATTTAGTTTTATGTGTACTCAACTTTGGCACGGTTGTGTACATTAATTCTGTAGCCCCATCCTGGCCCGGGTTTTGCTCCGGTTTTCCCTCGGGTAAAGACGGATTTCTTATACAGGTTCTCTAGACTTTGTCTGGGGGCGTGTTTATTGTAACAATAAATCGTGAATTTAGTGTTATTTCAATTCTTATGATTTTTAAACACTACTCAGAATAATCTACAGTTCGATAATAATTTGTGCATGTAAATTTTTTGCGTTAAATTACAAACATGTTGACATTCTATTAGTATTATAGTAATTAGCAGCTAATTTTTTATCTTATCTAGGAACGTTTGCTGCATTTTTTTGAATCCGCCTCTGCCTTGATCGGAATTGATGGAATACGTCCCTTGCTTGCTTCCGGAGAGTAAATTAGTTTATTGTCCTCCACGTGGTTATACGCAGTTTGTACTGATTTTTTGACAATAAATTTATAAAAAAATTATAAAATTTATACTTATGTATATGAATCTTACTGGATATGGAAACTTTGGCAATGATCTCCGGAAGCAGGATAACGCTCAGTGTGTACATGGGAAAGAAAAGAAGAGATGAATTTCTTGAATTTAACTTGTATGTTCAAGTCTACTCCGAGGCGACTTGAAGAAGTAAAAGGTAGATGCGGTGAAAAGTGTATCATACTGAAGATGAACGTCGGGGGACCGTGGCACCTGTGCAAACGCCTAGCGGTCAAGTTACGTAATAGTAGCTGAATGTATTATGAAGTCAGGAATAAGATAAAGAATGAACATTGTAAATTATTAGGAAAGAAGATCTATTGCTTAAAACAAAAAAGCACAAACGCAGGAACGAGTGAGAATTTGACATATTTAATTAACTCTCGAGTTGGCAAAATATGCGTTGTTACTGTAAATGAATTTCTCAATTGCCTTTCTGCAATGTGCTTATCGCAGTCAATTTGAAGAATCTCTCACAAGTCGAGAAAATAGTGATAACTTCTGATTTCTATTCCAGTTTTTCATTGTTACGAAATAGTTGGAATTTATTGATGAACTAGCTGAATGTCCGCAGATTTGCTCGCGAGAATTATGTAATACATCTCTGTAATCGTTTTATTATTTTTTCATATCCTCATAGATATTTTCTGAGAATGTTATCCATTAATCTTCGAGGTTTGATAGTATTGGTGGTACTTTCGATCCTTTATTTTCACTTATGTAATTAAAAAGAAGATTTTAGAAAACACGTATTTCCTATTTCTCACCCTTAGGGGTGAGTTGTTGTACAATCCTTTCTTATCGGATGATATTTTTTTGTGTCATGCTCTTCCCATGGACGCCGTGCACCTCATGTGGACTGAAAGAAACGTAGTGTCCTTGGAAATACGATTATTCATCTCAGGATAACTCTAATACACTCGACCCTAATATCAGTCTTTTTATGTTATTTTTACGTCTCGCCCTTTCCGCCAGTGCTTCTGTGTGATCTCATCTTAAACATAACGGCATTGGTAGTTGAAATATCGTGTCAACCCTAAAACTAAGTATCCGATGCATTTTTTTATTTCAATGTTATTTTTCAATTATTTTTGTCCATAAACCCATTTCCACCCCCACCCCCACTCATGGGCTGCGAGTGGTGTGTGTTTCATAAGAGCTCAGTTCAGACTTACACGATATCGGGATTTCACTATCAACTCAGGAACGCCGAAAATTATGGACTCGTCACTGATATGTCACGTTCGATATTTTCTTCATGGCATCCCCATCTCTAGGGATGCTGGAGTTTATACGGACTCACGTAGACTTTGATGTCTTCCAGAATGTCACTACTAATTTCAGCGGCCCCGAAAACTGCGATCTCAACCCTATTGGTCACTTTTGACTATTTTTACATTTCACTCCTTCTTACCCCCAACAAAAAGGGTGCCACTTCACTTCAGCGGTCCCAAAAATGATTTATTCAACACTAGTATGTGTCGTTTTTTATTATGTTTATATGTTCTTCATTCTCACCCCTACTCAAGGGATTCTAGGGGTATATTATCTTCAATGTGGTCCGATTGTTAACTTATAAGGCATAAGGGACGCTCTTATCTATCCCAACGCCACCGAAAACTATGGTTTCGAACCTAATATCGGATTTTTCTATTATTTTTACATGCCATCCCCTTCTCACCCCCTCCTTAGGGGTGAAAGAGAAGTCTTACCCGTATAGTGCTTGATCTCATATAGTCAGTCATCTTTCTATCAAGTTTGGTTGAAATTGCTACAGACACTAGATACATACATAAAACATTCCAATCCCCATTTCACTCTTTTTTGGATGGATTTTCGTAAAATTGTTTCTTAGCGGATGTCTACTCTCTAAAAGGAACCTACCTGCAAAATTTCAAGTTTGTGGGCTTTGTAGTTTTTGAGATTTCATGTTTAGTCTGTCAGTGAGTGAGTGGTATTTCGCTTTTATATACATAGATTTAGCAACTGAAATAACACATTAATAATTCTATGGGAATTATATCTTTAGATGTGGCATATCTTTTGTCGTGCTTACCGAAAGACTTGTCTGTTAATGGTGTCATGTCCGCTCTGTCAATTATTGAGGATCATTGTGTCATAATTAAATGATATTTACTATAAAATCAAAAATTAAAGGTATTTACCTTAAAATTAATAATGCTTTGCAATAGAAAGAAAATAAAATGTTGGAAAATACGTTTCTGTGCCTTTACAAACGGAAAGAAAGTATGATCTAAATAATATGTAAATAATTCACTTTTTAATCGTGGTTTTTCCTATTCCTATTGTTTTAAGGATAAAACTGAAATTTGTGCATACATAATAAGCCATAAATTTTGACTTATTTCCTCAGATACACAAATTGCAAAAGCATTATGATTTAATTTACTATACTTGATTTATAAACTGCGCACACTACACCTGATTTTCATTATACTGTTCTCACTTCACAGAAAAAATGACTTCCCCTTCGAGATATTTCGGAGTCAGAACAATCATTTTGGAAACATGCATTCTAATGGCAATGCATTAAATCTCTGATTCCAATTAAGAAATTTGTGTTTTAACTCGTTTAGGTACTTCTTGCCGCGTCAACCTTCAAAGAGTTCGTCTCCTACTTACATCCTCTCGCATCCCAATTACATTCTATTAATTATTAAAACACATGTATTTCTTATGAAAAATGACATTCCCGCTAGAAAAATGATACTTATTCGGTCCAGAAATGTTTAAATGTATTATGATCAACGAAATTGAATAATATAATAAGTAAATTTATTATTTTGAATTTTTTTCTCTTAGGTTTCTGCGTGAGTGGCCAGTAACCCGTGTTCGGTATTTCCGCCAGTGAACTTTATTGTTGAGTCAAAACGTTGATAGTAGATCGTCCTGTCCCCCCTCCCATTCGAACCCGGATTTACGGGTCACCCCGTTGACGCGATGCGTTCGATGCAGTTACCTCAGACGCAGACGATTGCATGCTGGAAGACTCCTCGTGAGACACAACTTTTCCTCCCGCTGGCGTCACCTCCATCGCTGTCGCCCAGTCGCTGCTCTTTGCCCTGGAACACGCAGCAGCGCGTAAATGTCAACGCAGATTTAACGCTCCTTTGAGTCCGCTGCCACCATGTATTTCCGCACTGCTCCAATGATTCATTTTCCAAACATTTGTTTCCGTTCCTTTTATTAGCAACAAAGTTACAATTCTGCGATAGAATAGTTTATTTTTGCTCTCGCAAGGTGTGTTTTATGGTACATGTAAATCATTATCTATACTAAAAAACAAAATGAGGAGAACATGAATGAGATAGAAAATTTTATATTATAATAAAATCTAAAAATAACACAAAATTTAGAATGTATCACGTAATAACTTTTTTATGATTATTTTTATTGGTGTTAGTCAAACGTTCCATCTTTTACTGTACATTTTTTACTATAAAACTATTAACACACATGTAATTTGCATCTTTCTTTAACACATCTGCCAAATTTATTTTGGTAACTATGAACTAAAAGAGCAATCTGATTACCGCGATATTACTCCATCGTCGAATGACCTGATTTTTCTTTTCTTTTTTGCTAGCTGATGCGACGCCTACTTATGCTACAACGGAGACCTAATCCCGCGCGCTCACTAACGTTACACACACACGCGCGTTTCTCGCTTCGCGTTTATTTACGCCGCGCCGTCCTCTCGTCGATAGTCCGACCGAAGTGTCGCAGCGTGCGCGGGCCCTGGGTGGCGGTCTCTGCGGCGGCTACGGGACACACTTCTCTATTTCCGGCGGAGGCTAGCGCCATCTTGGAAGAAAGCAGCTTCGTTCTCGGAGCCGCCGCTAGATAGTGTTGCATCTCCGTCTTCCTCTGCTTTAACAGAGGTCTACGCTCGGATTTAAATATTTATTTCTAAGCTGAGTGTTTTCGTTTTCTTTTCTTCTCTCTGATGATACGAAAATATATTTCGATTGAAAGCCTTGATTTTATGAAACGGTTGATTTGACCTCTTTAACTGCCAATGTCTCGTAAGAATTATTTTTATTACTTAGTTGTATACTATTGATACTCAATTCAAAAGCCAACCCATGTATTCGTCTTCTGAAATATTTGTTATTACTAGACGAAAATTTATTATTAGAACACCTTCCAAAAACTATTATAAAATGAAGTTCAAGTTGGTACTATTATTTATTTATTATATGAGATTCCCGATATGAAACAACTTAGAACTTAAAATATTAGCGTTCTCTGCAATGAGATGCGTAAGAAAGTTACCCACTTCTTATAGATTTCCTCAGAGACCCTGAAGTCCGGTCTTTGATCTCCCGAGTGTTGAGAAGGGGACAGGTGCGGATGTTTGGGGGATGATTTAGTTCCTGATGGATGTAATGCCTGCAACAAAATAAAATGAAATAAATTATGACATGTTCCTCAAAACACTGTTTACTGCCTTAAATCAATTTATAACTCGAGTCGTGAAACGTAGACCGAATCATACGAAAGGTGAAGCAAACGTAATTACATTAAATGGAGAAGAGAGATCAGTGAATTACATTCCTACGACGACATTATTTGGAAACAATGTGTTCTGTATTTTAATAAAATGTGTTTTCTTATACCTTACAAGGCACACTAATATTTACCCAATTTTTCTTACAAATTTGACTACATAATATTTCATTCCTAATATCTTTCTTCTGATAGTCATACTTCTTTATTGTTCTTTTCGTCTGTTTCAACTTACGTTCTCGAATGTGTCTCGGTCTGTAGTTTATTACGACAGACAGCTCGATTATGTGTTTCGATGAATCATTATTTTCCTACAGCTTCAGCGGTCATAGATGTCACCCTGTCAATTAAAATTAATTGTTAATGAATATAATGAATTTTGAATATTACAGGTTCGAGAGACCAGTTATGTGTGATGGATATATTACACGTCGGAGGAGAGTCTACGAGAAATGTATTGATGAGGGAAATAGCATGTGCTGCAGACTGAGCAAAGGAAAAGAAAAACAGTATGAAAGGAGAGGTGATGGAGAAGCGGTTACGCCTTCATATGCTCACGAGGAAGGCTGTCATGAACTTTTGAAAAAGATGGATCACCTCCGAAACATCGTGACAGTGTCAAGGTATGGCACCACAGACACTTTGAAGTAAAAGGAATTAAAGTGAATAAAACTACATTAAATGGAACAATATTATACAAATAGTAAAACATTTGGATTGTGCGTCAATTAAAAGATATCGAATAAGAGTATGGTTAAGGAAGTACATTGAAATAATGATTTAACCAAGGATAACTTAACAATTCATGATCGTCATTCGTTAACTTTTGTACTGTGTCAATTTAAAACATCACTATTTTGTATTAAAACTAACAACCCTCCCCAGCTTTACGTGAGAGTATTTTGTGTGTGTGTCATACTGATTTTCTGTCCCTTATAATTGAGTTTTGAGAAAAATATCGTGTCATAAAATATATTTTTATGACAGTTTAAAGCAGTCCTTTATACACATTCAAGCACAAGCGAGTTCAGAACTACCCTTAAATTCTGCTTTGGGGGTTGGGAGGGGGGGGGGTTTGGGAACGCTAGATATAAACAGTAATTTTTTTCTAATCTTTAATATCAAAACAAAATTTCACCAAGTGATACCAAAAATCTACACTTAAGGACAAGAAACGGGGATGGAGAGTTGTATTCCAAAAACATTAATCTCTCGCTTATTTTGAAGGTCTATTGTGCAATATTCAATCGAGCTCCTAACGAAATAGAAGATTTGTATCAAAGGCGATGCAAACCAACCGCAGATAATCTTCGTTCTGTTATCGGGAAGTGAAAAAGACATAAAAACACTTAACACGTTATTCACTTTTAAATGTCCGGTAGCAAAAATCAAAACCGCAGGAAGTTAGTATTTCACTGAAAAAGATAGGCACATGTTTGTTCTCAAAATAGATATCGGGGGTAATTCAGGATTGAAATACGAAAAATCGCACTTCAAAGCAAGCTCGGTGATTGACGTAAGATACACGCGTATAAATGTGAAAAGCAACATGGAATGCTCTGGCTAAAACGCATTATTCGCGTCCCTTACGCAGCTAACATAAATACTGAGACAACCTTTGACCTTTGAACAACAGTAATAACTAATATTAAAATTTAAAACAGTGTTATATATATGGATTAAGTGGCAAACGTAACTTATAAATATTTATTGTGACATTATTTGTTTAACTTAAAAATTGTTCCTATGGATTTTTTACTTGTAATTCCGTGGTTCGATAGTATCAACAGTAAATTAATTGTTCATAATTCCATAATAGATCTGTTTCACGTAAGACGTCATTGTTGAATCGGGGAATCCCATTTTCCATCAGAAGTTCGAGAGGTCGACGTATCGAAGAAAATTTGTAAAATTAATTCGACACTCATTATAACATTCATGTTACAATGTGTGTAATGTGATATTTTTATATCTGCTCTGAATCTTTTTGAAGGACAATGATGTTCGACGTTTCCCATTTTACCGGCAAATGTTAATATACTATTAGCAAATACGGTAAAGGTGATTTATGTATGTATGTATTTATCTCGTTTCTGCCAGCTGAGGACCACGAATGACGAGTGTCAGTAAGGTTCTGTTTTTGTGTGAGTTTACTCACTAGACACATCGTGAATTTTATCGAGATCGGAAGAACAGCGTCTTGATAGGATCCAGATTGCTCTATCCGAGTATTACGACTGCGGTTGTTAGCCTCAGAGGGTGAACTTTTCATACATCACTGAGACACGGAAATGAAAAGCAACAAATTATATCTGTCCCCACCTGGTAATAGAACCCGGGATAACTTGGTGATGAGCGATCACTCCGACACCGTAGCCACGGAGGGGATAAAGGTGGTTTATATTGAGGACGATATATTTTTTAAGTAAAATGAACAGTTAAGGTTTTTTGTGTTCCTAAAATAACTTCTTTGCGTAAGAATTTGTTCACGTATTCTGAGACGTAAATACTAAACTCAATACGTCGTTGCTCTGCGGGTAGTATTTAAAGGAGAAATCGATGCTTTGAGCGCGGAACGTAACATGTGTGGTTACTGCGACTTTATGTTCAACACAAAATGGTTACTAGGGAATTCAAACATTTGATCTGTCGCTAGCCAAAGGTTGTCGCCCTGCCACCGTTCCGTCGGCACCTGAAAAATTAGCAGGGCAGACAGGTTATTTCTGCCTGCAGAATGGGCGTTTGGGAGTTTATAACTGTTGCTTCATCGGCACTCTTGACTGTCCAAACTAGCATCGCAGTTGTCTCTTTCGTCCATCAACTTAAAGCTCGCGAAGATCATCTTCAGAGAATTTGTGAAAATCATCGTTATTTCCACACCAGAAGCTCGTCGTGATAACTCGACGGCCGGCGAGGACTTCCCCGTCCCAAACACACTGAACATACGTCTTCATATTCTGCTGTTATTAACGATTTCCTTTTCACTTCTGAGATAGTAGTAAAGAGTTATATATTATCTACTAATTACCTTTCATATTACAACGGCTGTATTAAGAAGAAGTACTTAAAAAGAAAAAATTAAAAAGACCTATCCTTGCTCGGGATTTTCTCCTGCTCTCCTTCCGGTAAAGGCGTATTTTTTGTACAGGCTCTTCCCTATAGGCGTCTTTTGAAGTTATAAATGTAGAATCTATAGTTATGTTATTAGTTACGATTTATAAACAATATTTTCCTAATAATTAACATAAAACCTCGATATCTGGACTTACTAGATAAATCGGGAGTTGTAGAAAAACACTCAGGCACCCCGAACGTACGATTCTGAAAACTTCTCTTCCATTTTAATTGATGCTATGTAATGTGAAGACCAGTATGCCTCCATCGTACGATAAGTCATTTGCTACTGATACGTTTTGTTCTAAGTATTAATACCTATTGCTTGAGCGATGATTGTCAATGCACTTTCCGTACTATATCAGTACCATTACATTGAGGAGTGTTTTCATTTTGTAGCGAACTATGTGTTGATCTCTTTTTTTTTATCATCCTTCTAGTTGAACTCGCCCTGCTTGGCCAGGGAGTTCCAGTTGGTCATTTCTGGCTCTTCAATTTCTTTTTATTTGTAAGTAATTTAATTTAATATTTCTGTATAATATAATTTAATCAATTATATTAATTTATTATGTATTTAATTTCAGTTTGATTAACAGAATATCAGTATAAAAATAGAGATAGCTAGAATCATACGACGTAAAACGTAAAATTATTTGTAAGATAATGACTGATAAGGATGGAAAAGTACTTATGCTAAATTTTCCATCCATTAATCGATTAAAAATATGTTTGTATTTTAGCATAATCAATACTCCCATCATCTTACGAAGTATCAGCAGTTCAATGAACTTAATATACCTCTACGAAAGTTTCACGAGATGCGCATGCATTTCCGACCGCGAGTAACACATAATATCTCACATAGATTTGTTTACCGTTTCGTAACATACAAAGTTATCCTTATATTTCATAACCTTATTTGTGAGTTGGTGGCTGAATTTGTGAGATTCTGTTGTACGTTACAAATCTATCTTACTTATCAATAAAAGATAGAAGAGCGGAGAGGAATATACTTATGCTGCGCCATCGTCGTGCAATATCAGGCAACGGCAGAGACAACAGTTGCTTGTGTTATGTATTTTTAACTTCAGTCTTCGCCCGGGCGCAGCGCTCGAAGCCATAACGTAAGAGAACGTTTGTTGCGTTGCTTCAGTGCAACATAATATAAACTACATCCTCTTATCGGATGAGGAGATCAAAATAGAAAATAGGGTTGTGATGGAAAATAATACATGCATTTCCATGGCACTCTACTCTCCGCCCATTAATCATACCTCGGTTTGCCGGTAATTTAATATATACATTTTTATTATCATTATATCTGTAGAAAATTTTGCACTCAACTATTTGAGAAGAAATTTAAAAAAGTCTGTCATAGAGTAAGGATTTTGATATAGTAAGAAATATTGTTATTTTCTAATCTTGCCGAATTTATTATGCAATATAATACTTAAAGTAGTAAAAACAAAATACGAAATTATCATTTCGGCCATGATCATGATAATTTAATACAGTTCGATTTTAAAATCACTTATTTTTTACAAAAATGACTTGAAAATATGCAATTGTGTCATGCAATTCTCTCAAATTAACACAGTCTATATTAATTGGAGATGTGAAATAACGTTAACTACAAACATGTTGCGCATCCGAGTGAAAAAGAATCAAAATGTTACATTTGTGGGTAAATAAATAAACTTTTATTGTAAAAAAAGCAGTTACAAACTGCGTATGGCCACGAAGAGAACAATAAACTAATTTACTCTCCGGAAGCAAGCAAGGGACAATCCCATCAATTCCGAGCAAGGGCGCTAAGCAGAGGCGGATTTAACTTTTCAATACACCCCTAACAATAAAAATGGTTTGGAACGTGTTAATTTATTAAAATAAATTATGATTATATTAACATGTAACAATATGATAATAAAAATTGTTGACGAGCCCTAAAGCCCCACAAAAAAATAATAATAATAATAATAATAATAAAAATATTTTATTGTTAGAATGTATTTATTTTCTTTAAAATTATAAAGGACGAAAGAGATCAAAATTACAAGAAAGATATAGTAAATAAGAGATACAGATGTCAGATATAGAGTTTTATTAACGCATTAATCCTTGACACAGTCATGTTACTCCGAACCAATTTATCTTCGGCCGTTTCTTCGAGGAACGTTAGTTCTTGAAGAGTAAACAGAGCAAAGTAAATGTCCACTTGGAATGGACATGCGGCAGATGCAATTCGTTTACCTTCTCTTTGCCAGCTCCGCCAAGACATGAGACGAATTTCCGTGGAATCGCACATGAGGGAGTCATGAAATGTGGCAGTAACCTACTTGGCAAGACAATGACCACGCAGCCAATCACGAAGCGAAGTCCCTCCCCACTCCCACCACACTTTGTTTGAGCTTTGAACTGTGCTTTAAAATTGGAGAAATGATGAGAATTTTATGAGAGTGGACTTGCAGGCAGTTGTTATTGTTTTAGTGTAAATGGAAATGTATCGTAATGGCTATATTTACATGGGAAAGTAGAAAATATTAAAAGTAGTAAATACACTTATGCACAGAACGAAATCATCCTTCTGAACAAGCGGGGTATTCCTCATTCGAATTCATAATGATTAGTCGCTATTTAATAAATACTATTCAATATTTTTCTTTTAATTGACGTTTTCTCTGTAGAAAGGGAAGTACACGTAAAACTGTAGGAACGTCAAGCTAAAAAATCACACATTTTTTGTCAAAAACTTAAAGCATTTACCAATCATGTCTAAAATGTCACAAAACTAGTTGCTACCAATAGGGACGCAAAAAATGTAAACGTAGAATCTTCGATTGTACATCTTGACTTGTATTGAAAAAAGAAAAAAAAAACAGCTTGAGCGTAAATCTGTATTAAAAATTAGTTGAGTTTTTTCCCCTCAATGTTCGTGATGCTGAATACGAGTGTTTCTTTCCTCTCGCTATTGTTTGGATGAAACGTGAGTAAACACGTTTTACTATACAACAGAAAAGACACACAATACGCATTTCTAGAGGTTGAGGAGGCAAGTAGGATTTTATCACGGAAATAGTCTTCTACATAACTAAGTGAGTCAATATTTGCATCCGGTCGTTTCTAGTATGAATATAGTATTTACATTTTATAATAACCGCGTGCCAACATCATGTAAAACTATTTTCTGTTCACATGTTTACGTCTTTAACACGTCATACTATAGTCTAGTTATTGGAAATATGAATTACTTGTATATATAATATATTGTAGAAACGAATTTTCCAATCAAAACGTAATTGGGATGACAAATGGGATCCCAGAAAATTTCGTGTGATTATTCAAACCATACAAAAGGGATCGATGAAGTCTTATTAACACGGTACTTAATATATTACACTCTCTAGTTTATCGACTTGAGTTCACAATTGACCATAGTTTGCAGATCACTCTTGTTTTGACAGATTTCGGAAAGCGATTATATGCAGTCACATAATTTACCATTTACCTTAAATTGTCATTTCGTTTTGTTTTACGAACAGATTAGCTTTTTTTTACATGATTTCAATGGCATACCTTTTATGTTTGCCTTCGTGGAGCAAAATCATTTTTCTTTGTTCTTCAAATGAAATATTTCACACTGACGATGTTTTAAGAAGATATATTAGATGGTCCATCGTTCTTCGATACGTCCTTCCAAAGTGTAAGCTTTATTTCGGCCGAGTGTGACTCTGACCATTTGATTCCTGAAAAGGGAAGTTTGGGGCTTCTTCTTTGGATACGTCAGGACAACGACTTCCTGAGTGAAAATCAAGATTTGTACATCACGCGAAGGGCATTCGTAACGAATCTCGCGACAGATGCAATATCCGTCATGACACTCACCGCAGCAGGCGATCGGAAGCCCAGCAACCGCAACAGCACGCCCCACGCCGCCTCCAGTAACGCCTGCAACATGGCGACTTTTCCCCTCCGCCACCCTCCAGTGTGTCACTTCCCTTCGGTGGCGACGCCCGTATCCTCGGCGAATGGAGTCCTCCAGGCGGGGACGGAAGCTCTTCCGCACCTCTCCGGCCCTCAGCGCCACGCCGCGCCCAAACAAACACCGACCTCGAATGTGCGTGACAAACGCAGCAAGAAGCTGCACCAGACCTCAAGCTCACGTCGGCACTTCCCGCCATCTCTCGGCTACTTCCGCTCCCGCTTCTATATTTCGGAGGTCGGATTCATTTTTTTCTAGGAGCACTGCGTTGTGCCCTATATTAAGGCGCAGGTGACGGCATTAAACATGTCGCGAAGATTGTCTGCATCTGGACGTTGATCGGTGCGATGTCGGCGGGTACTTGGAAGGGGTCCATTATGTTATGTGGAGAGATGGAAGGTAAGTGGGCGAACCACTTCCCAGTTGACAGACGGTCGCCAGTTCCGAACGTGACGGGCACTGAATCAACGTTGACACGTCTCGTGGATGTGCGTGGCTCATCAAGTCCTCGAGGAATCGCGCATTTTTATTGGTTGGAAGTTATTTTGACGGACATCTCTTTAATCGCACAAATGTAGCAATGTATGCCTCCATTATATTCATTTCTGTCGGAGATAATTATGTATCGTAGACCTCTTTCTCTATTCTTTGTCATTAATAACATTTATGTCAAACTTCTTCCGTCCTTTTTCTTATTCAAAAATTAAAAATTGTCTCTCATTTCTTGTTTTGTCAAACTTTTATCACCGGAGAATTAAAAACTATCGGAATAATCCTTGGAAAATATTTCATAGAAACAGAGATTTTGAAATGGATGACATTTTATGATTAACAAAATAAAAAAGAACGTGGTCCATAGAAATGTTTTTCTTTCTGGTTTATGATAATGATTGCTGATCTGGTACGCTGTTGCCGTGTGGTTTACGATTGAAATACTTTCAACAACATTATAAGGCCGATAGCATTATAAGGTCACCCAAGACGATCTGATAATTGTACAAGCTAACACGCAGAAAATTCTATCGTCTTCACCGTGTTCATCTTCCTTATTTAATAGATAACCATGACCATGACTTCACTTGTTCTTCTCGGTCTTACGAACGAATATTTTCAGTGAGTTATGCTTCATATTTTTTCGTCTTGCTTAAAGTATTTTCTGGTCATCGATCGAATAGATCTTTCCTTCTACCTTTTTAGGTCCTCGTG
This sequence comes from Laupala kohalensis, assembly GCA_002313205.1. Lineage (NCBI taxonomy): Eukaryota > Metazoa > Arthropoda > Insecta > Orthoptera > Trigonidiidae > Laupala > Laupala kohalensis. The sequence continues at coordinate 708,299 of NNCF01128158.1, read as the reverse complement.
GCCAAAATGCAATTCGCACACTAGATCATTACTTCTGGCCACAGTTCTTGCGACTCAAATCGCTTTCTTGTTGACTGTGGCGAGCAGGGAACCATTCAAAGAATACCATTTGAAGTGAGACTTCTTTTGCGACATGAACCTCGAGGTTTCCTTCCAGTTGTGATGAACGTACAATGAAAGGCGGTTGCAAATATCGAATAAAAAAATTAACGAAAAAAAGCAAGTCTTTTTATTTGTTTCTCCTCTATTAGATTAATCTTGTTTCTATTGATTTGATGTAGTAATTCTGAGTATCTGATTGCCCTGATTGACTTTCCCGTCCTTTTCGATTAGTCCTGCATGCGGATCTTTGCCCCGCGATGCACTGTTTCTCGCCTTCAGTGTACTTTGTTCTTTCATTTTCTTCTACCATTTCGGATCGGTGATTGATGACTTATTATCAATAACATTTGAAGAGTTGAAAATTTAAAAAAAAAATGAATGAAAAAGGAGTTCGAAGTATAGGTATTTTTTCCCTTTTTTCCGGATGTTCTAAAAGGGAATGTTCTATCGATAGTCTCATTTTTCAAGCCTAATGTGAGCGGGGTAGTGCGGGGATCGTGTCTCACTCTGCACTAAATTATCAATTACTTGTTGTTCGAGCCCCCCATTAATGTATTAGTACCAATATTATATAAATATAATAGAAAGAAGATGAATAAAAACTTGTGCTTGAACTCCGTAGTAACCCAAGTGCACGCGCTCAGACGCAGATGAGAGTAATGTAGCGAGAAAGCACGTAGATCTCCTGGCGAAGGATTCAATTGGCAACTTACATTGTGTAGTGGACAAACAGAAGCCGTTTGATGAGATAGGTTTCGAAATGCGCTGCTTTTAACTTTCAGGAGAGTCTTTCGGAATACAATATAGAGTAGGAGTTTAAGACAGACATAATGTTTCTCCTTCACTTTTCTTACGTTCAATTCAGATTTTTATTTTACAATTATACAGAATGTATAAGGAAAGTAATGTAATTAGTCGAAACAAATATAAATTCGAGATCTCTTAGAACCTTTTCATATTGGCTCCAGGAGAGTATTTTCAAATTATTGCGATGATGTCCAATGTGGTATATGTGATGTATATATGTATTCGTAAATATGTTAAAAATTCTGTTTCCCTGATAATTCTAAAATTTATGAACGGAAACCAAACTTGAGAATTTTCATTTGAATGCAGTGGAAATAGAAGACTGTTTCTGGACAGTTCATGCCAACTTCATATACACACCGAGCTATCCTTCCAGTTTGTTAAAATTCTAAATTTTGAAAATATGAATATCAACATTTTTATTGGTGCTGAAACCCATTTTCGAAAGTCGCACCGTTTTCGATATACAGAAAAAGTTTATTACGCAAATCTTGAAGACGCCTTCTTCGAGATCAACCTATGACGCAATTGCAAAACGTTTAGTGTGGAAGATGATAATCCAGCGAAATGTTTTTGAATTGTGAGATTACTCGTAATGTTTTGATGATTGATCTGTAAATGATGTATTTAAACCGATTGATCTGTAAATGTGTCATCGAGTTTGATAATTATATAGTTATCTTTCTCTTGTTGCATGATTTTCCGTTTTCGTATATATTTATGCGATGTAGTCTGCTTACTGCAATGACTTGGTTATGAACTATAATTGGAATGTTGAGAGGGGGTCATCTTTTGTAACGAAGAACATTATATAACATGCATTTATAATAAATTATTCATAATTATAAAACAATAGTAAACGATCGTGAAAGTTAGTTTGGCTATACGGCTAAAACGTTGAACTTCAGTGCCCAGAGTTCAAATACCATGGACCTTGACTCATGTCTCAACAACTGACTCTCAGGTCTTCTGCTGCAACAATGAGTCAATCCTTGGTTTGGAAACAGCTAAGCGTAATGTCTCCTCCGCAGCAAACTCCTTCTTGTGCCGAGAGAGGTTAAGAATTCTACCTTTCGAAGCTTGGAAGCTTCGTGAATTCCAAGAGTTTTATTAATAAATAATAGTAAATTTATTGTCAAAACAAAACAGTTACAAATTGCGTAGTATCTTGGAGACCACGTATCGATGTGTTTGAGTGCTTTAACTTGTTAAACGTCTTGTAATAAAGCATGTGAATTAGAAAAAATAAAAGTTGTCGAAATTTGTTAATGACATTAAAAACAAAATATGGGGTTCAAAGTGAAGAACTTTTCTCAGGAGTATCGAGTTAACTTACTCAAACAGGAATGTACTGAATAGAAATTATTTTTTAAAGAAAATTTGATATCAATAAATGAACCTAATGACAGATAGATCTTCAAACTATTCTCGATTTCAAAGAAACATCGACAATAAATCGTGAATTTAGTGTTATTTCAACTCTTATGATTTTTAAACACTATACTCAGAATAATCTATAGTTCGATAATAACTTGTACATGTAATTTTTTGCGTAAAATTACAAACATATTGACATTCTATTAGTATTATAACTCGCAGCTAACTTTTTATCTTATCTAGGAACTTATGCAAAAAAAATTTGAATCCGCCTCTGCCTTAGGGCCCTTGATCGGAATTGATGGGATGGTCCCTTGCTTGCTTCCGGAGAGTAAATTAGTTTTTTTTTCCTCCACGTGGTCATACGCAGTTTGTACTGTTTTTTTGACAATAAATTTATTATTATTATTGAAAGAGTCGACCAATGTGTATCGATTTGGTTTTGCGAGGTTCTGTTTCACAAGATCAAAATCAGATAATTGAATTTCGAAAGCTAATTATTGATCACATTTATAAGTTCTCTGACTCATTTTTCTCCAAAGGTGGTTTTCCGTCGGTTCCAACAACTCTATTAGTGATATTTTAACGCGCACCTCGATTGCCGTAGTCCTTCTCTTTGTGACTGCGCTCAGTACAAGTAACGACCGCTCTTGAGTACTTCCGACCATCTCATTAGTTTTTTACGGGAAAAAGCTTTAAGCAAGGATAAAATGAATGTGTAACTTTTCCTAGTAACGGGAGTTTCGAATAAGTTGGGCTATAAAAATTTCCCTTGCATGAATAGAGCACTCAAAAACAGACAGACAGCTGCACTTGACGTTCAGAGTAGAGTAACTTGTCGTTGCAACCTAGGAGAAGGTTTGTAGGTTGAAATACTTTTTGTTTGACTAATAGGAATTCCGAAATCATTTTTTATGAATTTTCTATTTTTTTCTTTATCTATATCTACAAATACTGCAATATATATTCCAATCATCCAAAACTTTAAAGATCTCAAAATACTATTGAATGTTTTTGGGATTAAAGACCAATAATAGAGAACAACGTCAAACTACGGAAAAGACATGACCTTAATTTTATATTACACCATTTCTTCTTCTTTAGTTTCAAGAAACCAAAACAGTCATACTTACAACTTTTAACATCAGATGTTATAGTTTCACGGGCTCTGTACCCAAATATGAATGCTTAACAATACTATACTTCCCTTGCATAGTATATAGTTTTCTAATGATCCCGGCGTTCACCAAAATTAGTTAAATAGTCAAGGAAAATATCGTCACCTATTTACCTTGCGACCCCACCCTTTGAGGTGCCAGGATATCTTACATGGGGAAAAAACGAGTTTAAATGTCATCAGTTGCGCGACCATTCATCTCGGTGACCCCGGATTCTAACATCGGTCGCTCACGAGTACTTTTGCATGTTACCCCCTTCCCACTCTACTCCAGGGGTGCTGCACTCACAAGGGCCGAATTAAAATTAGAAAGGCAATTTTGACTGTACTTTCTAATTTTGAACGTCAAGCGAGCAAAATTTTATCAATAGGTACTAAAATTACCACGAGGTGGAGAAATGTGCTGTTAAACGAAAATATGTACTGAGATAATCCTCCAGTTTTGTAGTCTAATGTGGAAATTTTCATTACGCTCGGATAAAAGCGTACATTTGTATAGAAGACAGACACCCTGACTGAAACCCTTGTTCATACATGAAAGTAAAAATCAAACTAGGAGGATTTTTTCTAGTCGCTTATCTTTTATGCAAAAAGGGAAAAGAATAATTCGAAGAAATGAGATGTCACGTTCTCCCGATTAACTCTTAAAACACTCAAGCAGGTATTGCAAGCCATTAACTCCGGATACACTCTCATATCTGATGTAACTTGTGCTTTAATTCTCGGAGTGATTCCTTCACAAGGTTGCAGGATGTATACAGTGACGACTTCCGCCTGTCAAGTGCTTCTGGGACGCTGCTAGGAAGACGGCGGTTTTCCCAGAAAGTTTGTCTTCTCGATATATCGAGATAGAAATGTCGAAATAAATCGCGCACGAATGCTGTTCTTTTAAATGAGTAAAAGTGTACGAAGTGTTAGTTATTAAGAACAAGGAAAATTTGAATAACTGCTCTAAAATTGGTTTGCTAAAATTATAGTTTTTAAACGTTTGGTGAAATACAAAACAATTCAGTTCGATCAGATTTATAGGGCAATTGAAACAAATTTTACGTTTCCATTTTTCTTTTTGAAGTGTTTCAAATCCAGTTTCCATAACAAGTAACATACCGACACTTTATTGCTAAGGAAATAAATGTTGACAGTTTTCTCGCACCTGAATTTCACCAACCTCTGCACGAAAGTTTATGCCCCGCAAGTGGTCATATGCATTTTATAACTGCTCTTTTGACCATATATTTATTATTATTATTATTGTTAATGTCTTCCACAACTTGCAGCTGGATCTTTTCCACTTGATGAACGGACATTGTCAAGTTCAATCAAGCTCTTCTAGAAATTTTCGAACTATGTGGCAAGTGGCAAGGATAACGGATTTCTGCAAATTTCAATGTATTTGCTGCTCCTAGTATTTCCAAAGGGCGTTTTGAGGATTTTGGTATCATTCCTGTGGTCGAAATCACAATAGGACGAATAAAAAATTTCTCAACTTTCCAGAGTTTCTTGAGCTCGTCAGCCAAGTCCCTGTATTTGCTAATTTTTAAACTGTAAGTTCTGTTAATATTGTGAGTCAATGGGATGACAACATCAATTACATGAATTTCCTTCTTATTTCGATCTAGGAGCATGATATCAGGGCGGTTTGCTGGAATGGTTATATCCGTTCTAATTTCTCTGTTCCAGTGAAGTTTCCAATTTTTATTTTCAGTGACAGGTTGAGGTTCAAATTTGTAGTAGGGAGTGTCTATATTTCCTAAAAATATGTTGGTGAAGAATTTTTGCTACCATGTTGTACCTTTTGGTGTAATCTGTGTTTGTAAGAAGCCAACATTAACCTGCGATGTGCTCAATAGCTTCTGACGTGTCTTTGCATTTTCGGCACTTATCGATTCCTTCATTTTGGATAAATTTTCGATAATTCTTGGTTGACATTGCTCTGTCCTGGGTACCTATCACGAATCCTGTTGTTTCTCCCAATCGGTTTCCTATTTTGAGCCACAAATGTGTTACCTCTAGGTCAACGTTGTCATTTTCCAGGTATTTAGCATAAGTTGTTATTATTATTATTATTAGTATTAGTAGTATTATTATTAATAAGAAAATGATTTGGTTGTGTGAAAAGTGAGGAAAATAAGGTTGGGTTTAAACCTTGATTATTTGGTTATTTTTAGTGAATATTGTTCATTTGGTTACTTTAGTGTGGTGACGAATTTTCACGTATAATGTCGTATAGATGGAAAAAGAGTTTTATACGTGGTTGCATTGCATTGCCATTGTGGTTTGTCTTATAATTATGACGAAAATTTTCATTGACATTGTTGGCAGCTAGTTAATGCTCATAGATTAACTTGTTACACATAATTCGCACAAGAATACCAATGTGGTAGTTAAAATATTAGTCACTCAATTAGAGGTTAGTAGTTGACACGCACATGAGACTACAAATCAGTATGTCCACTGTACCGATTGTTTTATTTTTCACCAGGAGCTCTGTTGATACCCACACGTACATAATATATCTTTATGTGATCACATCTTTTGATGATAACTGTTCCCACGTAACATAAATTAACAGATCTATTTAAATCTTTCCAAAGATGCCCATGAGGATCGCATTCTTATTGATTTTATTGTCCAGTGCTTTGATGCTTGCTATTAACGGACATGACTACACAAACTTCGTTCATCCAGTATTTATTGGACTTTCAACTAACCACATTCAAGAGAACAACTTCCATAAGTGTTCGACAAATCATGTTGAATTTCTTTCTTTAGTATTTGATATAATTGGGTGCTTCATGCTAGTGCCTTACACATTATATTCAATACTAGTACAGATAATGCTTAAGAGCAGTGAATATTGTGGTTGCAAGATACTGCAAGCAATTTCAACTTTCAATATTGTTATATTCCACCATATGTTGTAAAAATAATACCGGTGGTATTAATGTAAAGTGAAGTAAACAAAAAGAGAGTGATCTAATCAATTTTTATTTGAGTATTGATATAAATTTTTACCATCAATTAATTTAGCAACATAATTTTTCTTTTGTATTGTACATATTTTATAAACAATATTTTTGTATATTGCGAAACGTAGGCCATACCACGTCAGGTGAGCCTTGGTTGTATGGACTAGTCTGAAAAGAAAATATTCGAATTAAAACACGTCAAAACCCAAACGAATTTTTTTCTAAAAGAAAAACATAAAAAGGATACTTTTTTACCCAAGACAAGAAAAAAGTAAGAGGCATGTTTAGAATAATTGGATCGAAAAAAAAACAGTTTTGTCTTGTAATTTTTTATTCTTCCCGAAGAATGAATCTAATCAAAAAGTTATAAGCATGTTTAGATTACAACAAAATTTCCATTACGATTTATGTATTAGGGACAGTCAAATGAAAACGAGACAGATTGAAAAAAGTAAGTAAACAGTTTATTAACTCAAAAATAATTGCCATAACTGTTAATACATTTATCCCACTGGGACACAAGACTGTCAGTGCCTTCATGGAAAAATACATTCCAGCTCTCTCCCCGTGCGATTTCCATACTTTTGGAGCCCTGAAGAAAGACATTCGTGGCCGTCGATTTGCTTCGGAGGAAGAGGTACAATTATGGCTCCACTGGCAACCGCAAACAGTTTTCCGTGAAGGCATTGACCGTCTTGTCTCACAGTGCGTTACATGTATTAACAATTATGGTGATTATTTTTGAGTTAATAAACTGTTTACTTACTTTTTTCAATCTGTCTCGTTTTCATTTGATTGCCCCTCATATTGTGAAATATTTTAAAGAGAAATTTCCATTGCAGAGGCGATTTAATAAATATTCAGTTTTTTCGAAGGAAAGTGATAAAAAAGAAAATTCTGTGAAAAGTAACATTGAATCAGATGAAACTATTTCAAACAAGTTTTTAATACCAATTCATACAATTCTGACCCTCTTGGCGTGGAATTTCGCATGTTTGTTCCTGTGCTCCGGAAGATGTGGTTCGGTAGAGTGATTCTAGAATAATATTTTACCCTTCAATTAAAGTTTCGTCGCAAACAGTTGTTACTATTTTATTTGTCCGTTAATGTTAGTGTTCTTCCCTCGTATTGCGAAATCATACTATATTGTTCTGCTGTAACGTTGCATAGCATCGCCCGTGCCACATAGCGGAACGCCGTTGCTCCGGGTCTCGACCAGTTGAAATAGTCTTCGACGGCGGGATGTTAAATGGCCGTCTGGTGAGAAGGGAAGTTGGAAGGTGGACGGGGAGGGAGGCTGCCGTTCATTTGACAGACTGCCAACGCGCTTCCCTCGGGTAAACAAATCCCGCCTTGGGATTCCCCAACACCACGCCCTGCCCTCCACACACCCCCATTCATAGAGAGACGAATGGCGGCTATCAAGTTTCTCCTCTTTTAGAAGATGCGCGGAGATTAACACTGTACGTTTTGGATGTGAGATCTAAATTCAGGAAAAGAAAAGGATTTCTCTAAACCTTATAATTCGGATACTATAAGGTTGGGATGTCAGATCCGAAAGTAAGGAGAAATCTTGTCCATGCTCTTAATTTCTCTCTGTGTAGGTTTGTCAATTATTTAAAAGAGTTGGTATTCTATGTTATTATAATATTTAGGATCAATTTCCTCTGATTTATGTTCTCATGGAACAGAATTATTTTTATTTAGAAAATGCTTTTCTCTAAATTCTGGTACTTTACTTTAAAATGTAGCGTCGGTAAAAGCCTTCGAGTCAGTACATTATTCTGAATCACTTTATTTAATCATGAAAATATATATGTTTTTGATTGTTATTTATGTATGTATGAATGTTTGAGGTTTTTAATTTTAAAGTTCAGATACATTTTACATTCTTACGAACAGAGATCATTACTTACATGTCCAGTGTGGAAGTACGTTTCTGAATAATTTGTAAAACAAGGAAATATAATTCATTTCAAAAATGGACCATATGTTTCCACAATATCGTGACACGAGTATTAATTTTCAAGAGAAGAATATTTTATGAACATGTTCTAGTTTATTAATTCTTCGGGGTTTTTCCCTTAACTTTAAAATTCTTGACTTTCGGCCCTTCATAAAAAATCGATTCAACAACACGTAAAAATTGTTTAAATAAATCACACAGCATCTCGTTGTGTAAGACTACAAAGGCAGAAATTCATAAAGCTCTACTTAAGGCTGGAAGTAGTAAACCAATGGTCAGGAAGATAGATGGAGAAAGATAGAACAGAAATGGCAACTAAAGAGACAACAAAGTTTTGCGAGATCCCTCCTCGCACCTGGAGAGGTTTGGTATAAAATAAAGTACTAAAACTCCTCGGGAATAATAATAATAATAATTATAATAATTATTATTCTTATTATTATTATTATTATTATCATTTTGAAATGCCAATGACTGATGCAGATATAAACAGAACATAAATGAAGAAGCAAATATAAGAACGTAAATAAATATATAAATCACAAAGCAATAATCTGATGAATTAAATTCTAAAAAAAAAACACTATAAAACAGATAAGAAATGTGGCAATTTCAGAACGCTTTCTGTCTCAAAACTCGTCTAATCTGTAATTTTATCAAAATCATTAGTGCTGATATGTAATTAGTAAAAATATGTACAGTTTATGTAATTATTGGTCGCTTTATGGGATGAATCTTCCACTCACGTGCATTGTGAGAGCGCATACGTAAAGCACATCGTTGCGGAGGCGAGCGAATGTCATCCGTCGACGGCAGAGGTGCCAACTGGCAAAAGAACCACGGCGCCGATGGGCAATGGAGGACGTGCGTCGCATGTTTCGCATTCTACACACCGATCACGAAACGTCACGTACATTCTCCCTACTCCACCACAACAATCTTATCTGGCGAAGGGTAATTGATCGTACTGGCCCGGGCCTCTCTCCTGTTTTGTAGTCGGATTTATGTAGAGCTGCGCTAGACGTATGGACAGGAATTTCATAAATATTATAGTTATTATTTATCTTAATTTTAATAGCAACGATTTGTTTTTGGGAATACTGTATTGATAATAGTAGATATGTTTTAAATAACTTCTTTTAGAAGTATAAAATGCGCCACTGTCAGTGTGTTCTTTTTCGGAATTGATGGGATCTTACTTTTGTTTTCGGAGAGCAATTTACTTTATTGCCCCCTCCCCCTCGTTTTTTTCTTTTACTTTAAATTAATTTATGTAACTAGTGTAAGACGTATATGACGAGGAGTTTGGGTTTTGTGGCTGTTCCACCTTTGGGCGATGTTGATGAAAGTCAGACGAGAGTGAGCCTCCTCACGTTCCCTCGGCTAACTTCTAGATCCTACACTCATTCGCGACGTTGCCCGAAATCCTCGTCAAATATCCTCACTTCCATTTCTCGTCACTATTTTACCCGAGACGAGAAAGGGAAGTCTGAAGAATGTGTCATACCTCGGTCAATTTCACCGCTTCGAGCAAGAGATGCTGATTTCTTACCTCCCCCAACTTTTCCAAATGCCTCCGCGATTTGGCTTTGGCAAAGGGTCAAAAAAGGAGGGATCGTTTTTGATGAATGTGTGAATACAATTATGTATATATAATGTATGTAAAAAAAATTATATGTTTGAAAGTGTGTCCGTAACGCAATTCTATACCGTTTGATGGATGGATGTTTGCCACGCGGTGAAATTGTCTGAAATGATCCAGACGAGCCTGTACGAAATTTTGAATTATTACTCGTCTACACGAACGTAAACTCATGAAAGCCCTTCTCGGGTAATAGCAGTTCATCGAGCGTGAGCGTCGCCAATGTTAGATGGGTTGGTAAAGTATTTCTGTGAAGCTACTTATCACACGAATTGTGTGGCGTGTCAGGGAAGAGACTAATTCACACCCCGGGACAACGCATTGGCATTTCAAAATGATAATAATAATAATAATAATATTTATAAGAAGAAGTAGAGCCTGGGATAACTGAAAGTTCCCCTCGAAGGAGAGGGAGTGCAAAATTCGAATAATAATAATAATATGAGTTGAACTAGTATACATTAAAACAATAAACTATGTATACACTTCTCATAATTATATGTTGGTCCTAAGAATACATTTTTTAAATGTAGAATGTTGGAATGTTAGAATGTTGGTCGTCGGTGCGTGGTGAAGACTTCATAACAGAATATGGATGATGTCACATGCTGATAAACACGCCTATACATGTATTTCTTACGTGTAGCTACTAGTGGAGAAGATACGTGATAACTTTCGATCAAGTGAAAATGGAGACGAGCCAGGAATCGAACACGGGACTCCTGCTTTGATCGTAGGGGTGTTAACCACTACGCCTTCCACAACTGTACACCAGTTCCACCCAGACCTAAACCCCGGAAGACCTGAAACACATCACCAAACAGGAGATAAGTGAACCAGATGACACATTATGTATCGTATCGCACTTACGTATCGTTTTGACATGTACCTAAGTGTTAAGGTGGATTTCGCAAATATTTCTTCCGCGTACTTCCATTTGACCGAAAGTTGATAAACATGTCATTGCACAGTCAAATCATATTTATCACACTATATAAATACTTATGATTGAAATAAACTATTTCTCACACTGCATCCATTTCATTTTCTCATGAAATCGAGAATAACTAGCCAGAATGTATGACGATAAGGTACGAACATACACCAACATAACAACCTTCTAAATTCCCTTACCCAAGTCCAACGGTCAGATGGAAGAGCCTGAAGGCCTCATTGCCTGAACCTCCTTTTCCCAAACGTATATAATAAAATAAATAAATAAAATACTACATTTGGTAAATAATGAGAACGTAAAATGTTGTAGAGAATAAATTATAAACTAAAGAAAGATATACAAAATTATTATAGTATAGTTTTTTTTCTTTGTAATTTAAAAATTAAAATATCAGATTCTATCAACTTATAATAACTACAATCTAATATGAAGATTAAGAAAAAGAAATAATAATGTGAACTAGAATGTGTTGTAATTGAGACTTGAGAGAAAATTTGATATATATATAT
>NNCF01128158.1:671314-696691 GCA_002313205.1 Laupala kohalensis | reverse complement strand
ATATATATAGTGACATATGATGACAGCATAGCTTTTCGAGTTGTGCGCGATGGGTTCCTAATGGTTCTGAGTGCATTTCTGAGAGACGACTTTACTTTTTTTTGTTCTCTGTTACTGATTTATAGTCCTAAACTCATTTTCTTCTACGCCGATGTCTTCGCGTACCGAACGAGCTACAGTTTCCTGCGCCTTGTGACGTGTGGCCTCGCAACCGATATCTCCTCTGCTGATGTGCAGTGCAGAGCGCGTTCTTGAAGTCCGCCCCCGCGCACGCAAAGTAGATCACGCGCCCTTTTACCGCGTATTCTCGTCGATTGCGCGCCGATGTCAGACACGCAACGCGACCTACGCCTACGTCTCTTGCAACTCATGAATGACGGTCGATAAATTGCGGACGCACAATGATATGCACCGAGGTGCTTTGTTTGCGTCGCTCGTATGAAAGTTTCCTATCATAATTTTTCTTGCCTTCTATTGTTGGCTTCAAAAATACTAGCTTCCGACTCGGGGCCATCAAAACTGTTTTAATGTCTGACTTGTCTAATTGTTTTAATGACTGACTAATGTAATCTGAAAACGTAGAGCAAATATCATTAATGTCAACAACACGTTTTTGTCATTAATATCTGCGTTGAAGTCGCTAGGTTAAACTTTTATTATCGTGTATCTTTCTATTGAAGTTTTTTTTTGTTCTCTTAAATTTTGTGCGTTATGAATAACTTAGTTTCTTTTTGTCCATCCGCGTAAAATGGTTCATTACAAAAATTTTCCGTGAGTGTATTGAAGGAAGTATTTGAATTATTATTTTTTCACTTTTGTTGAAATTCCTGTCTAATGTGCCATGCTGTTAGCAAAAATTTCTAAGTAATTTTATGTCTTTCTATTAGGAGCAATTTCCGATTATTTTCTATACCTATTCATCTGAGTATACATACTTGAAAAGAAAAACGTATGTGGAGAACGACCGATCTCTTGTTGTCAATTGTGAATCGAATTATTTTCTGTAAATGTTACATACTTTATCATATGATTGTATATCCAGTGCGTTTGCGCTTGTATACTTAGTAGTGTTTGATCTAAAGTTTGTGTAATAATGCCAGGAGGAACTCGGGGACCTCGTCCCATCCCGAATTTGTGTATACACTGAAAGCAATGTACTTTATCCGCATAGATTACCTAGCATTAATTAATTCAAAAACAACATTAAGTAAACAATTAAACCAACTAAAAATATTTTGAGAACAAGTAACTTGAATGTTAATATCGATATTTTTTTTGCGAAAAGTCAGGACCCCCTCCGAAATAAATTTCTGCCGACAGATCTGTATAAAATTAACCACATTTTTCATATACCTTCGCTGTTTCGTGTATTAAGAATAAGCTTCATTAATATACTAACTCGTTAAATGTAAGCAAACCTATTTTTAAAAAACTATTTATTTTCTTATTTCACCGTGTGAATTCTCCAAAAATCTTTTAATCTTCTTCTAGTCATCCGGAATTCTAGCGTGTACGATACAATGGTAATTCATCGCCGAGCAATTTCATTCATCTCAGTCGCATAGAAGTGCACCGTCCTCTTAATTCGTGCGAATAGCACCTGCGAGACATAGAGGTCGGCGCCCTCGTGAAGGTGACGCGGTTGTCAAATTAGTTTAATTACGCGTGGCACCATGAAACACCTGCCACGAGCTGAGGCTTACGCAGGAGACACCGGGGGAAGTTTTCTCACTATTTTTATAATTTTTTCCTCGTACACTTTAAAAATATTATTATGCCATTGCTCACCGAATCTTCTTCTACAACATACGACTTCTATGTCAGTTACTCGTCGTACTTTGTCAGTCACCAGAGTAATAGTCACAGGAAAATCTTTTCGGTTGGAGTAAAGATATTCGCGAAAGTTTTCGCATTTCGAAACATTTGTCTGGGGAAAGACTTCAGATGTACTTGAAGTCGATTAATAAATCAGTGCTTGTTGATTGACGGTATTTATTATTAAATTACATGATAAGTACAACATTTAATGAAGAAGAAACTCTTTTTTCTTTTAATCTAAACTGTTTACAGTTTCTCAGCAATGATCACTCGCGCAATAAAATATTTTATATTTTTAGACAAAATTCTAATTGAACACAAAATCCACTAAAATGCTTGCTTTCGGTTGCTTTGATTGTTTCAGATTCGTCTGCGACCTTTTTTATTGGGACTGAATCTTAAGAAAGGGGAAGTACCGTCCTCCATTAAATTGTATCCCGCGTTGGAGACTGCGTTGGAGACCGCGGAGGAAGAGTACGAATGCTATTTGGCGACTGGATTGCTCAAGTTTTCCTCCAATAGGGATCGTCATATAATCGACCTAATGTGACGAATAAATGAACGAAACGCCATTTCAAGTTTTGAATGATATCTGCTTTTGTCTATGTCACTCTCATAGTACAAAACTGATGTCCCCACACCATTACCCATGAGCCTGTCACATAGAAACACTTCGTAACCGCTGTAGAGGTACCAAAATATTATAATAGTAATAATCTTATAATGCACTTTTACGGATCACAGCCATCTTGTTTGGAAAAGTTTGACACCAGTAGTTTCAACCGTACCCGCAGAGAGAGATCGTTTTCATCTACATGACTTCTGTAACAAAACTCTATTGGGCGCAACGACCTAATCGGTCATGCAACAGTAAACGGAGTGTTCTGAATCCCCGCCCTAACTTCATTCAACAGAACTGAGTTGGGTTGAGTGCCCCGGCACATATGTTAACGTGTACATTTGCAAAAATGCTGAGACACTGACAATATGCGTCTCATGTTGATAGATTACTTACTTAAGAACGAGGTGAAATATGGAACTGACCGCAGGTACAGACAGTACTGTTTGATAATATTTCAGGTAAAATCACTTCATCTACATTTTTCAACAACCAAATGAAATTTAAATGTATTATTCTCTCATTGTTAAAGACGTTTCTATTTTTTACTATATTTCCATTTGACCAGAGACAAACAGTTTCTTATTATTATAATAAAATTTTAATCGCAAAAATATGCATAAATAGAAGAACAAATAGTCGTAAAACCTCGGTAATATGAAATTGTTTAATTCAAAACTCTCGATAATTCGAACATTTTATTTGGCTCCGTTACTCTCATATCCACTGAATTTATTAATTCGAAATGTTTGAATAGTCCCGTGAGTTTCAAATTACATAGTTTTCTCTTCATTACAGTTCCTTCTGCATCCATATTTATTGCGACGGTTTGAATAAGTTTTCTTAAGCTGTCGGAATCAATTAGCAGAAATTTCCTGCTCCTTCCCTAATAGTTTTCGACCCCAACGTAGGAACCAGTGCTGTCGAGAAACGTTTTGTTTTGTGCGCGTGATGTAGTCCTCCGGCCCACTGTCCGTCGACAGGACCGAGACGGCGGCGACGAGCCCGAGTCGAGGACACAGAGGCGGCTGCGGCGGGCAGGCGACCAGCAGCGGGCCACTTGCCAGTTGGACGGCGCGGGTTCTATTCCTGTGGTCGCTCCGCTCAGCCGGCGCAAATAGCGAGCGGACTCCTGTGCTCCCGCCGCCTGCCTGCCGCCTCCCTGAAACCGCCCCCACGACCTACCGCCTCCACCACCGCCGCCAGCGCGGAAGCTTCCACGCCTCACCGCCCCAGACCCCAAAGAAGAGCTCGGGGATAGAATGTGACACCTGCGGGTCTCCATGATGCACACGATATGCGTAACCTGTTGCTGTATGGGACGTCGTAGTACCTTTAATGCAATGGATGTCGTACTTGCCCTCTGAGATTTGTATTCAGACTTTGACATGCAAAAAGAATTTTTTTTTTTACTGATTTAGTGATCACAAATTGTGTGAACTTGTTTTGCTGTATGAATTTGGTACGCCTATATCTACGGCACGAAGGTGATCAGGTCGGGACAATCTTGAATTATCACATGATATGCGTTTTTTATTATTCATATGAATTTAAACTTCAAAAATTGATTACAATTTCAAAAGATATTCCCAATTCCGAGAGGAGATTATATCTTGCTCCATTTTTTATAAGTATGAACTCTAGAGAATACGTTGTATTTTTTCTGTATCATTTCTATTTTTCTTTTCAAGTCTAACAGCACGTTTTGCACTCTCAGTTTCACATGGAATCAAGGATCGAGTCAAGAGGAATATTTTTAAGCAGAGATAAATTCGAATTATACAATTCGATATTTATAAGTCTAAAAATGTAATTGGGGAGAGACATTTGATTTTTTTTAATTTGTGGGCTCGTAACGGCACATTTAACAAATATCCGGTAAGAAACTTAAATTTAAAACTTTCAGTCACCTAATTTTTCAGACGCCAGATTCTTTTTTTCTATTTCACTTCCATTCAAGACAATTATATTTTATATTGTTCCTCGTGCGTTCAATTCATTTTCATGCTTTTGAAATTGACCAGTCTGTTGTGCTACCCATAAGCCGTAAGATGTGTCAGAGGAAGTTATCATTAGTCATTCAATGTTTTATTACATCATTGAGAATTTTATTGACTTGATGACACAAAATGCGGATATGCTTAATACCATAAAGAAATATTTTTGTACACATGCCTGAAAAATATTTTATGCCAAATTCATGCCTATTTCTTTAATAATTTTGATTTGGGCTTTTTTCTAGCTTTCAGCTTACACGTTTTCCGTACCGAATCATATTAAAGTCAAAATTAGTTGTTAAACTTTCGTGAGTGGTACCAATATTAAATGTAATTTGCTCACTTTATATTTAAAACATACGTTCCTTTATATCTTTAATAACGCAAAATAAACACAACGTTGTGTTATATAAATAAAGCATTTAATCTATATTTGGTACAGTTATATCTTTGATATTGAGGGTTTAGGGTATTGATGAATTGGAAACAAGGAACAAGGAGAATAAATAGTTGTAATGCGAATTGAAAGCATAAACGAGTTGATACGCATTAGATGATCTTAAATGGAACACCATTAAAAATTGTATGCGTAATTAATAATAATATATTTTTACTTTGCTTTTTTGTGATGAATACCCTCCACTTCTTCATCAATTAGACCAGGTTAATAAATTTGTGAGTTAATAATTTTTTCTATTTTTTAAATATTTGCAAACATAATATACCCTTTTATTGACAATAATGATGAATTATGGCGTAATAGCGTGAAATCTCTTGTAAAATAATGAATTCTTCAAATAGAGCAATATACATTTTTAAAAAATATTCTAAAAGAATGTTCATTGACTTGATATATACTTGATGTAAACCTCTAAATTCTTAATATCCGTGGATTCGTGGATCAGATGTTTAAGTAAATAACTTTTTTTTCATCTTGTGATAGGTCAGTATCAGGGTTGTATACGTGCTCCAAAATACGTGACTTCACTCGCGGAAACGCGTGAGATTTAGCATGTAAACAGTTGCGTTGCGTCACGAGGTGGTGGCACCGTCACTAAGCGGCCACGGGTCTCCGGCGCGTGGCCCATGAGTGTGTGTACTTGCTACAATTCCACCCAATCTGTCGTGTAATGTTTTAACTTTATTTAACCAGATTTAACAACAATACAATTGTCGATTTGCATTCCTGTAGAGGTAAACAAAGTTACCTGTGCGCTGGACTTATGCATTTTCATTTCATACTTATATATTAGTTACTTATACTAAAAACTTTCATTCTAAATAACTGACTAGCGCTCATATTTACATATAGATAATTTTCAAAAAAATATATGATGAGCACTCTATTTTGTATTATCAATTTGTTTAAATTTATTTTTTGTAGATCTTTTTGTGCTAATTTTTTAGATTATTTGATAATAGATTGAACAGTTTGATTGTATTGATGCTCTTCATGAAGACATTAAGTTCAAAGCTGGTCTCTCACCAAAATAAAATGGCAATTGCGCCTTTAACGTCGCTGTAACATTGTTAAGAATACACTGCCCAAGAATTCAAAAAAAAAATCGTGTCAAACGTATTATGTAGCATGTATGGTTGAAATCCGTAGTGTGCAATACATGATACAATAAGATAATTTATTATCTTCCTAAAAATTCGAAATTTTCTTTTCCCGGAAAAGTTAATCCTAATAAGTGTTTTCTAAGACGTTCGGAGGAGAGTGAATTCTCACCCCAGTTGTATTTACTTTAATAACATAATTGACGTTAACCGTTTGTTTAATTCTGCTACATTAATATTATGGAAAATTACTTCTTCTTCTTCTTTAAGATTGGCTATCAGCTAAACATAGGTGATGGGATGACTATTCACACCCAACCCTACTCACACACACATATTACTTTTCATAGACTGGGCCACCTAATATTACAATTCAAAGCACCGCGTAAAATAAAATTTAAAAAATACAAGTAAAATTATTGTTGTTTTTTAAATTGTTAAAACGTAGAAAAAATATTAATTAACGTAAATTTATTTAATGTTGCCAAAAACGAAGATAAAATCTACACATGACCACGTGGAAGAAAACAAGTTTATTTAATGATTTACACCATTTTCATCAAATTTTAATAAGTTTATTTTAGTTAACATACATGATGCTCATTATCAACCTCGTAACACATAACAAGGAACAAAATCTCTTAAATATCTTTTAGATATTTTTTATTGGATACTAATTGTCCCATACTAATTGTAAATCTTCCTTTAATAATTTCTGAGAGACAAATGTTTGACTTCTGGTGCTTCGTGACCTGTTTTGTTTTTATTTAAAATTAGCTGTGTACCCGCAGTTTTGCACGTGTGAGTTCTGTTATATGTCTCCATTTTTATTCTTCCACATATCCCCATTGGTATCCACTGATATCGTTTTCCATTAACCTTAGTGGTTTTCTAACGGATTAGGTAGAATAATGAAACATCTCAGCAACCCTGAAAAAATCCTACATTTTTTTTTATATTTCAAAATTAGTTTTTAATTACTTCTCCATAAAAACCCATTTCCACCCCGTAGCCAAGTAGTATCAGGGATCTCTTTTTTCCATGACGAATGAATTTCGATTTACACGATATCACGATGTCACTATCAACTCAGTGACGTCAGATCTGTAGACTCGTCACTGGGGTATATATTCTCCAATGTGGACTGGTTGTGCATCGGTATTGTCATCCATCTCAACGGCGCCGTAAACTATCTTTTCGAATCTAATTTCGGATCTTTACGTGTCACCCCCTTTCCACCCCATTCCTAGGGTCGCCAGGGATATCTCACCCCCACAGTGTTTGATGTCAGTTAATCAGTCACCTATGTACCAAGTTTGGTTAAAATTGCTCCAGGCACTCCAGAGTTGTGGGGGGATGCATACATAAAACATTCCAACCCTCATTTCACACCCTTAGGGGTGGATTTTCGTAAAATCCTTTCTTAGCGGATGTGTATTTCCTAAAAGAAATTCACCTGCCACATTTCAAGTTTGTAGGCATTTTAGTTTGTGAGATTTCTTGTTTAGTCAGTCAGTCAATCAGTAAGTGGTATTTTGCTTTCATATGTATAAATAATTACTAGACTTTTTTTTATTTATTTAAATTAGTAATAAGAATCATTCTCAATAATATATAAATTAATTCCATATTTTTATGGACTACGAAAGATAATACTACGGATAATATGGTATTCAAAAGATAATACAGTGACGAAACCCCCCCAACACTGGAGATTAAAATTTTGGCGGCAATATACGTCTGACAGCGTGCTCTGTAAGTTGTTGAGTAAACATGTCTTGCAAAAAGCTCAAGATTTTTCCTTCTTTATGTCACATGGAAAATTGCCAATATGGTAAATAATAAATGAGACACGGTCGCAAATAAATTTCATCTTTTATTTCCGGCATGTTCTGTATCATATTATAGAAGCAGTGTTTAATTATACGTGACAAACATTTCACGTAACATATTCTGACTGAATGGAAAGCAATCTACGCTTCAGTTAATGTAATTGACTATGACTTTGTTTCCTTCGATATTTACCTAATTCCAAATAATTCATTGAATCGTACGATTTATCAGAAACGATATTTTATTAGAAGCAAGCACTTAGTCTCTACTGCAGGAACCTCACTTTGCATATGGGTTCCGTCCTGTGACACATTAATAGCTTCTCTGTTGTCACAGGAAGATTCAAAACATGAAGTGAATATTCCGAAAAACTCGAAACACGACACAAATAAGAAGCAAGTTCGAAAATTTACCTCTTTTCTTCAAGTGGAATATCTCTCTGCCAGTATTAAATAAGTTGTAAGGCATTAATAGTATGTCCATTGCTGAGGCGCTTTCTCTCTTTTCATAGTTACACTTCACATATAACGATAATGGAAAAGCGAACTTAATGAAAGGTGCTTACAATCTCCATTGTCCAACATCATTCTCTTTGGGCAGAAGAAAAAACTTTGGAGTATCCTCATTTGGTCCTCTGACATTGATTCAAACCACAAACCCAAAAATACATGCTTCACTTCAAGCTTACCGAAGTATATCAATATGGGCCACAAGTTTAAATAAAACTGAAACATGAACATTTACCAAGCGCTTTTCTGAAATATTATAGGCTACGCAGTTGTTTCTCGTGACAACACATTTCTGTACCTACAATTCCCAAACAATTCTGCCAAAATTGATATATGTCAATATATTCTAATCTCAAGAGTATATGCGGGATTTGTAGCGGCAGTTTTCCTTCATGACCAGAAATTTTGATGGAATTTAGAAAATTTAACAATTTTTGAATATATTTAGTATTAAATTTTACTTATCATTTTTATGAACTTTTCGTGGTACACGTAAAATAATATTCCATTTCATTATCAATCTATTCTATCGAATTTTGCAGCTTAGGTTTCACCTCTGCATTAGTGTATTCGTATTAATTTCGTCTACTGATTCACATGTTTCTTTGTAATGACACCTCTTAAATGTCCTGCTGCTAACATGGCGATGAGTTATTGCTTCTGCGTTCGTGGTCACACCGAGTCTGCAATTGGACCGAAGCAAGTGACACCTGCATTCCGCTGTTAGGGTTGGCTGCGACGATTCGCTACTTCCACCACTGATCCTTCACATATCTGTGTTGTTACTCTCGGATATTGCCTCATCATGCGTTTTTCTTTCACTCATATTCAAGATGTGGAATTCTAATTCTGAGAAGTTTATAGCTGCGAATTAAAAGGAAGCGATAAAAGCGTACTTCTCAGGATCCTATTACACTAGGTGACCCACCAGTGACCGAGAGTGACCGAGGTCGCCCAATAATATACTTTATGTAGGAGCCTATTACACAAGGTTACTAGTGACCGATCACTTGTTGCCGGTTTCTGGTGACCAAGGTCAAGTAGCATTGTTTATGAAGGAGTATGTGCTATTGTCTTCGGAGTGATCGAACAGTGACGTAGTTTGTCCACAGTCATCACTGGTGTAGACAATGTTAATTGGTGACCTCGGCTACTCTCGGTCACAAGTGGTCGGCCACGTGTAACTGGTCACCATAGCGAAGTGTAAAAGGGCCCTTAGTCGAAGTACACTCCCTCTTAATTCCTTTGGACTCGGGCCCCGCAGGGGAAGTGAAGGGAATGAGTTCGTGCGTTCATTCCAGGAGGCCCGTGTTCGATTCATGTCATTGTTTTGCGTAGCCAAAGTCAACACGGATATATACCATCTTTATTGTTTATAATAGGCATTCCATATAACTACAGTATACATTTGTGAATACTGTGGCGTACCCTTGCCTCCAGGAATAGACACATTTTTTTTTTCTTTTTCCATAAATACATACATGTTTTTTGCTATTTCATTTTTAATTTTTGTGGGCCAGTATGGTGGTAAAAGTGGTTGAGTTAGTGTTGTTTCAGTGGAAGTCCAATAGCAAGGGTAAAGGTTGAACGTCTATGTGTGAATCATCAATTTCTTTCCTTTCATCTATTCCACCTACTATCCTTGTCATCAGTGCTGTCCAACTAATCTTAGCTTGCGAGCCAGATACTACACATTTTGTTACTCGTCGAATAAACCTAATCGGTCGTATTTATTTGTAACGCGATATTTTGATTCTCAACAAATTTATATTATTTCAAACTGGGAAAATTAAATAGAGTATTTCTCTATTTTTAAAAAGTATATTTAATATTTAGCATTGAATAAAATGTTTTCATATTGTAATGTATGACGGGGTAATTCCGAATACTATTTTATTTCACCAAACATAGCACGACCAATATTAATTCTGACAGCATAGATTTATATATAACACAAATTTGTGCCCCCTCCCCATTGGTTGATGAAAAATTTGATGTAAAATATATTATAATTCGCGAGCCGTAAAACGAGTTTCGCGGATTGCATATTTCCCACTCTGCATTTATCATCGTCGTGGTAGAAACTTGGCATCATAATCAATACATCTATATTACGTACGTCATCGTCAACCGTAACAAAATTAGTACAGGCAAAATAGATGTTGATTTATGAAGCATGTATCAATATATTTTTCACGGTGGATTATGTGCCAGGGCTATCTCCGTAATATTTACATATTGCATTAATACTGTTTTCTGTGTGTGTTTCGTAGACCTGCTCGAATGCCGATATCAAGTTTTAAAAAAATTAATTTTATTGTAATATTTAACTTTTGAATGATCTTATATCCTAAACCAGATGATCTGTGTTTCGATTGCATTATTATTCGTGCACGCAGAACGTAAATGGAAGTCTTAGCATATAAAATAATAAATGATCAACGATACCTTTTAATCCTTTCTCAGCAACGCTTATATGTATCGAGAAAATCTAGGATCGCACTAATAAATTATTGAATCATGTTTCAGATCATAACATTTGAATTAAACCATTTTCAAACAACTTAGATCCTACTCGTATTATTTTTCATGTTAATCATATTTCATACCACCAGTTAAGCGATGAACAAACGAACGTTCTTCAATCTTTTTGACACATTTGGATGGAAAAATTTTAACCATCCAATCAATGAAATATTTGGGTCAACATTGAAAACAAATATTCCTCATAAGCTCTTGGTGAATAAAATATGTGCAATATCACCCAAATTTTACATGTAATTCGGTTTAGATATGAGAGATAAACAGAATCAAACTTGGTGAAAGATACGTTTGCCGTACAATGTCACTGCAGCCTTCACTGACAGTCGGAAGTCGACATTGTGGTCCTAAAATGTTCGCGTTTTTAAAACTCTACATTCTCAAGTTCTGTTCCTTGTTTATCCAAACTACTCGCACTTTTCTCTCAAAGGTTTTTTTTTTAATCCAGAAAACGACAATTTTTGAATTCTCTTTTTCTGTTTATTTCAATGCTTTCACTCTTTTCATGGTGTATAAATTTATTATACTTAAGGGAGCAGCAATATATTTTCTTTCATGGCTATTTTTCTCTGATAACATGTATTACGTTAAAGTTAAATTTTTATATTAATTTCGTTTTAATTTCGAGGCACTTAACAAGTTTTATGTTTTAGACGCATGAGATATTTTGCGCAGATGCAACTCTTCTTTGCAAAGTCTACGACGTCACTATTTTTAGAGTTGGACAATTCGTTCCAGTCTACATCTGCATCCATTTGTCTTTCTACATATCAAAATTAGCGCAACCGGTAGGCGCGAAGCCAATGTCACCATGGAATAAACAGAAAGAAACAGTTCGTCAGTAAACAAAGGAGACTTAAAACTTTGGCGAGGGTGTAGCATGGAACACTCAATCAATATAGTACCACGATGATGGTTGAAGGTAATAATAGATGATTGGAATGACAAGTAGATCGGAATTGGATAATAGTAGAGAACACATCATTAATATGTTCTTCTTGGGTTAAAATGCAAAACAGCATACTCCTACTTGAGAAAAAAAACCAGTCTTTTTGGGACAGCAACTTTTTAGGGAGATTTTATTTATATTGTAATGTGATAATATTTCTTGCGATATTTCAATCATCTTATCAGGACTCCCATCTATATTTTTCCTGATTTTCTAATGATTCTTTAATTTTAAACTTTATTGTCAAAAAAGCTGTTACAAACAGCGTATGACCACGTGGAGGACATGAAACTAATTCACTCTCCGGAAGTAAACAAGAGACCAACTCATCAATTCCGATCAAGGGCCCTAAGGCAGAGGCGGATTTAACATTTCAACACAATCCTAACGATAAAAATTGTTCGTTACGAGTTATAATATTAACACATTCGTATTTAATAAAACAATCCTTGCGTCAACTTTTTTTAATGATGCTCTCGTTGCATAATGAGTTCTGGTTCGATTGTATTCATTTTTAAGAATTCACTTATAGCAAATGATTCCTCTTCTTTTATCTTCATGTTATATGGGGAAAACACAGCACAGGTTACATCAGTGTTCAGCTGTCGCGTACACGTGTTGTCAACCTAGTTTTTTAACCGACGGAAATTATCGCCAGCAGCAACGATGCGCTTTTGCAGAGAGAATGCGTAAGTACACTAGTAATTGCATATTCCATCTCAACATACGAATTAATGATATAGCAAGCAATAAACGCTTCCAGACTCCAGAATTTCTCCAACGGGCAATAATCAAAGAATGTGCAAGGTTGAACGCGAAATAAAATATAACGAACGTTATTTGACGTCACATAAATCTCTTCAGGAATGGAACGAATGCTGAGTGGAGCGCCAGTGTATACCAACCAATCGCGAGCTTCAAATTGATTAGATTTGAACTCAGACATTTTGTTTCCCTTCCTCACAACTAGTTTGTTATTATGAAAATCAAAGGTTTAAAGAAATTCCATCCCTGCCAATGATACGAATGTGTACCATCAAAAATTCAACATCCCCCTATTTCATGTTTATTTACTCTTTAGGAAATTATTAATCTCAGTATTGAGAATCGCATCTTGCGGATTAATTTCTTCGCATTTGATTTCTTTCACTTCGACACACGAAGTCCTCGTGGGTCACCATTCGGAAATTTAAGCGTACAAAATATTGTTATAATAAGTATAATGTAATACTGGTATACTAAGTCGCACCGGAAAAAATATAATATGCGGAAGCAGTGACGGATCTAGACCATAATCAAGGGGAGGGAAACAACCCGGGAAGCATATTTTTTTTAAATTATGGTTCTACAATAACTTGTAATAATAACTTGTACATGTAAATTTTCAAACATATTTGCGTTAAATTACAAACATATTGACATTCCATTAGTATTATAACTCGCAGCTAACTTTTCATATTATCTAGGAACTTTTGCTGAAATGTTTGAATCCGCCTCTGCCTTAGGAATTGCCCTTGATCGGAATTGATGGAATACGTCCCTTGCTTGCTTCCGGAGAGTAAATTAGTTTATTGTCCTCCACGTGGTCATACGCAGTCTGTACTGCATTTTTGACAATAAATTTAAAATTAAAATTTAAATTTAAAAATTACAACACAAATTTTATAAATAATACCTTTAAATAAAATGCATCACATAAATAATTAACAATTAACAATCTGGTATCATTAATAACAATAAAAATCATTTATTAAAGTTATTAACATGATATTACTAATTTTATTCATATAGTATTATTAATTTTGTTAACCTGGTATAATTAATAACAATAACAGTTATCACTAATAACAATTATTAATATGTTAACACTTTTACAAAGTAAGGGAAAAACCATGCTTTACAACTTGTATTGACGTGAATCAAGCAAAACGAACATAAGTTCTACTAGGAGAATAGTTATGAGCTGAATATCAGCAATTATGTTCAACCCCTGAACAGCTGTGATTCCCAAGAGTACGCGAGCTGGGCAATTAACCGAAGTATTCTAGGAATGCTGAACATTGAACAAGACAACTGATCCCCAGAATGCGACGTAAGCATATGACCTTTATGACTGAATGACGTAGTTTTGTAAACATTTTTCGTTGCGTTCCGGTTGTACATCTTCTCACGTGTGGAACCATTTCTTACGTACAACTTAGGTTTTAGGGAGATTGTGCAGCAAAATTAAATTTGAATTTTTTTTTCACCTTTTGCAAAAAAAATATTCCAATTAGGATGAGAAATTAATGTGGACTATGAATTTTAAAGAAAACACTTCGTTGTTAAATAAGTAAATTAATAAATATGATGGGAATTCCAACATAGATAAATTTATCACCGATAAGGAAGTTGCTTTAAGGTATGTTTTGAAAGTCACAAATGTGGGGATATATATGGGGAAGTAGTTGTAGTCTTCCTGATTTCAAAAAAGGATAATATGACCGTATATCCAAACTATTAATTATTCCTCTCAAAATTCGATATTATCTTATTAACAACTTATGTCATTAAAGTGGACCTTTGTTATGAATACCTGGAGATGAGGCGATAATTTGAAATTCTGAAGTTAGTAGATTAAATAACTGATTGAAGGTTCAATTACTTTGTGGTAGTTCATATATTAATATTATAGTGAATCGAAAACTAAGTTATAGAAAACTAAATAATTTGTTATATTGTTAGTAGATTGTCTACCCACTTAAAAGGGTTTGAAGTTAAATTATCTACTCTTCACCATTGTTTTGGATGGAAGTAAACACTTACATGAAAGTAAACACTTTCAGAGGATAGCAGTAAATAAGTACGTAAAAAAACTTGTCCTCAAGTAAGATAGAAAAAAAAATGAGAAAGAAAACAGTTATAAATTGAATTACAACTGTAGTCGTTGCGGATTTCAGAGCTGTCATTTTTTTAGGTTATGCTGTTTAGAAAATTGCTAAAATATTGAAAAGGTATGACAAAGGCGTGGCCAGGAACTTTGGGCAGTTAGGGAAGGCAGGTGGTGGTGGTGGGGGGGGGCAATTGACCTTTGAGAAGGCAAAGTAGATACATCTCAAATTTGCAATATGTTCTCCGAATTCTGGTACTAATCAAAGATTCTAGAATCGTGGAGATCGCCAGATATTCCTTAACCGGCGTGCGGCATTTCTTCTCAAAACATTAATTCCCGTCTTGGAAGTATTGTTTTCGTCCACATTGATGAATTACGTGCAAAGACAGCTGATACAAGTCTGGATTCGAAGCTCACGACATGCGAAAGGATGTCAACGACGAGTAGGAATATTGATACAAGATTTTTCGTCTTCGTCATTGCACTTTTTACCCGCTAATCCCACGCACTTCTAAAATGAATCACCAGTTCTTTTCATATGAAATGATGTTAAAAGGATTCAGATTTTTCGTATGAAGGCGTCATATTCCATGAATTGAGACTTATTTTAATTTCATTGTTTTATATATCTTCTACAGATTTCTAATAATTACGAAGGAAATAACGTTCGAGGATTTCTTATCAAATTTTGTAAAAAAGAGACGAAAGAATCCACGGGGGGAGGGGCACAGGGATAGAAATAGAAAAGGATAGCCTCCCGAAGGGGGATAGAAATAGAAAAGGAAGTCTTTTTTACTTCGAAAGAAATTCAGTAAGCCCATCGAAAGCAACAAGGCAAACTAATAAAATCTGTGTAAAATGACGACTTCATAGGACAAACATATGACTTACTTTGCTTTTATAGATTTCCACCCCGACACGTAAACATGAGAACAGGGCTGCGATATTTCACCGTTTCTAGTATACTCGCACCAGCGAGATTCCGAGCCTATAGAAAATTACCTCGATAAAATTTACTATAGAAAGATAACCGAAAAAGTGTAATTCATAAATAAGAGGAAATTTATAATTTGAAAATATGTACTTTATTAGTACAGTAAATTAATGATGGAAATGTTTTATTGGGTCTCTGATAAAATGGGTAACAGTAACGATACTACGATTTATGAATTATGATATGCCCCTCCCAAAATCAAATCCTGGATTCACCCCTGGAAAGAATTCTCAATTTTAAATTATCAATTAAATTCACCCATCGTCGGGGGTTGGAATTGGTCTTCTCGGGTACTACACTCGAGTTCACGTACTTTGATATTATATCTACAGAAACAAAACCTCCCTCCACCCACTAACCTTGACGACTGCGAACCATAATGGAGAGTTACTTCCTCCACAGTGCATTCATGAAAAATATGTAAATTTCCGGTGGTGAGAGAGGGATGAAAAGTAGAATTTCTCCTCTAACTAGTTATTCGTGTATGTACATATTTCTTCCGTGTACCCTACACGTGGAGAAGATATGTGATAACTTATCTTAGGTCTGGGTGGAAATGGTGTACAGTTGTGGAAGGCAAACAGGTGGTGTAGTGGTTAACACCCCTGCGATCAAATCAGGAATGCCGGGTTCGATTGCCGGTTCGTCGCCATTTTCACCTGACCGAATTTTATCACGTCATTCATGTATGCTTGTTTTATGTTCAATGAATGGATGATGTTATTTTATATTGTTGTACATGAATGTTGCATGTATTGTAGTGTAGTGTATGTACGTATATCAATATTACCGCAGTCATTACTGATAATGGTCAGGCGGACGAGCAGGCCTGTAATAAAGGCATTTTATTATTATTATAAAATATTAAATGATGCACTGGCTCGTCGAGAAGTGTGATTGATATCCATCAAATGGTGTAGGTTTGTATACAGGATAAACTTTCCAACATACAAATATATTCATCTTTAAGGATTAGATGAAACCTGAATATTGAAGGTGAGATTTCAAATATTTAAATATTAGATGTGATACCCCATGCAGTTCTGCGATTCTTATCGATATCCTCGGTTCAACAGCAATTACTCTACGAGACTATACGACACTTGGACGTGGCACCATCGGGACGCTTCGATTGTTTGCTCGCGAGACACTCCAAGGGTGAAGTATATTTGGCGCCAATTAAAACACAAGGCTAGCCTATGCTTCGCGATTTTTATCCGTTCTGGAATTAACTGCAGCATTGCCGTGGTGAGTGGCGGATTGCCCACTAGGGGAGACGAGGCGCCAATGGGTGTTTTCCCCGTCGCCCAAGAAGTCCAATCGCCATCAGGACAACAAGGGTTACATAGTTTAATTGAATGAACAGGTATATGCGCTATCGGCATCTTCCGAGGCGTCCGTGTTACGATGTTACCAAAAGTTCTTGTACCTCTCCACGTATGTTCAAAGACATATAATTCGTAGCTTTATACATTACTAGCTGAGTTTCTGCGACTTATCTCGCTTTAGGTTTTGAAATTTTTGTGTAAGGGAATTCACCAAGAATTTATACAGTGCTAATATAATGCTATCTTTATAATCTGTTTTTATACTCTAGCTTATGTTTCGGTAATAAAGTTTCTTCAGTGTTTATATGTATTGTTTGTTTGTTTCCGGGTTCTCAAGGTTTTACGTTTACCTCAGTCAAAATTAAAAATCTCTTTTATGTACTGGTATGATAATGAAACGACCGAGCATCTCATTTTGTGATTTAATATTAGTGTGTTTAATGAACTAAAACTGCAATAAAAAGTGTTTCACCGTGTAACACAAGACTCAAGATTGTGCACAAAAATAATTTTACTAATATCCGGTACTTAGCCACTTAAAAAAGGAAATAAATCCGATTTTGCCCCTCAAAAAAAGCGCTGGATTACGCATACCAACGGCAGATGGTCGTCGGTACCTGGGAGATACACACGCTCAGAGCGTAGTCGATATGAAGCTCCGAAGATCGTCTGGGAGTGCAAGGTGGGGCAAAGTCCCGAATCTGGGACTTCATAAAATTCAAAAATACCAAATGATACACAAATGAAAAGAAAGAATATAATGCCAAGTGTTAATAAAAGTCTATTTTTTGGCAAATCGTGTTTTCGTACAAAAATAAATAAATTTTTATTATATCAACTTCGTAAAATTAAATTGAATGAGTTTATTGATGCTAGGTTTCCAAAGGTGTCTTACAATTTCCTGTAGAGACATGAGTCTGTGCGCAGACGTAGCTTACAATGGACACAGTATTGCGATTCATTGCTCATAATTGAAGATTTCTAGATCACAATCGAATGAATTACAAATGAGGATTTCTAGATTTAAAATTGAAAGAAGTAATAATTAAATGGCACTCGGATCTCGAAAGCTGCACCCTACTAGTTTTAAATAAATTTACCTAAAAATGTAATTTCAACTTTTAAATTAATGTGTATTAAATCAATCGTAAAATTAGCACTGTTACAACTTCTATTTAAGTTTTTAAAACATTAGAATATGCATGAACGAGTCTTATTGCAGAATCATGTTTCTTTGGTGTTTTTTTGCTACACACGTGATTATACGCAGTTTGCAACTGCTTTTTTTGATAATATAGTTTATTTATTTATTTGTCATAGTAAATATCAATAAAATGACACATGGGCAATAAAACCATATAAAAGAATAACACATTTTGCGAAGAAAATAATTGAGATATGTTAGTAAAGAAATCATGATGTTGTACCATACTTAAAAGAAACCAAAAACACTTAAAAACTTTAGAACGTGACACCTAAGGTTTTAATCATTTACAAAATTTATATTTCTGTTCATTATATATTTATGTTTTGACCTTTTAAATGAATATCTAGAATATTTGAGGATATACTATGTAGGAGTTCGTGTGTCGTAAGTTTTGCGAATATATCGATCACATGTCGAAATTATCCTTGAGCACATCCGTCGAGACCACATATCACTGATGAAAAAAACATTTTTAATCAAATTTGCTCGCTGATGGTTGAAAATAATGAAAAACATCGCGGGGTGTCTAGAAGTATTATTTCTGCTATGGGATATCCGGAAAATTCACGGAAACAATCAATAAGAAGAAAAATTGATCGAAATCTGTGGATTACTTGTTATTTCACTACTTTCAGGTATAGAGTCTTGATGAAATAATAATTATACTAATAAAATAATATTTATTAATTTGCAAGAGACAATGGTCGGTGGCGGATTAAGTGATCATAATGTTGTATTTTGTGAATGAGATATATCATAAATGAATCTTTTTCATCTGAGATACGATCAAGTTTTTGACGTAAATATTAATAAATCACTAAAATTTATCCAAAATTGTTTCCTTCTAGAGATGTGATCCAGAATTTTGATAGGAAAATAATTTATATTACCGAACTGTTGAATTCGATTCCCCGTTCAGGTGAACCGGGTGAGATTTTCTCTACTACAGACCGGGTTTTCCTCAACTACTACAGACCAATTCGGTACCTAAAATTCCCCGGTAACCTCTCTCTCCGTCTCATTTCATGTGGTTAGATGGTCAACATAAAAGAAGACATGAAATAAGGGATATACACGTGAAGCATCCCTTACCTTGAGCTGAGTAGGAGTTAGTGCGGGAGTGAGCGGGGCGGCTCGGGCCGACGAAGACGCTGAGCGAGAGCCGATGCAGAAGCGCTGCGCGCAGTTCTCGCGTTCGCGCTGGTCACCACGCGATGCTCTGCGATGCAGCGGCAGCGACGGCAGCAGTAGCGCCAGCAGCCCACACGCCGCGAGGGACGAGCTGCTCCGACGGCGACCGAAGGCCGTCTTCCCACTCCTCCCCGACGACACTCTTCTCGTTTCACTCTTTACACTTTATTGTTCCTCATTGATCACTTGTCTCTGTCACTGCATTACGAACACTAACCAGATTTCTTTGTCCCCAGAAATTCATGCTCAGAGAGAAGAGGACTGTTACACCCTCAAAATTCGAGCCCTCGGTCAAGAAATTGTCCTATTTCGTAATCTAGAAGGTGTGATAAACTTTGATTGCTAGTGTACCAAATTGTCGCATATTTTTAACGTGCATAGATTTTTTTAATTGAGTTATCCAGCATCATAAATTAGTGTTTTTTATTTTTCTCTCTCGTAAATTTGTAGAAATTTACAAATTTTGGCGAGACTTCAAAAGAGGACACATTCAAAACTTAGTATTGACAAATCATCTCAGTTTATTGTGTTTTTGTTTGGTTAGAGTTTTTCCGATGGAATATCCGTCATTGTCAGATCCTAACACAAGAACCACACATGTCGTTATATCCAAACACAATAAACGGAGAGGATTTGTCAGAGTCAACTTTCATTTAGTTTAATTCTTCTGTTAGTTCCCTCCACACAAATAATATATTTCCCTAATATTGTATTTGTAAATACAAATATTCTAGAATATTCTACGACGTTTTCAAATAACTGATATGAGAACAACAATGCTCAATGAACTGTTATTTTAGCTTAGGGCTTTCACGCAGAATACGTAAATTTCCACGCGTGAGTGTCGGGTAAAAATTTTAAATATATCTCGGTCTCATCTCGACATTTCTCCAAGTTTGGTATGTATCCATCAATCGTTATATATTTGAATACCGAACATCCAAACAAAACATTAATCCTTGTAAATTAGATGCTGCCACGTCTTCTGAACAACTGAATTATTTGTGTATTACGTATACTTTTTTTTAACTGGAGCTCGCCAACGTCCAGGTCAATAGAGCCCTTATTACGTATACTAACAATACAATATTTTATACAGTGTTGCCCAGAGTTCTCCAAGTCTATAAATTTTCCCTGGTCCTTTTACCCCGAATTTTATCAGGTCATTCACTTCGCTCTCGTCCTAAATCAATTCTCTCCTCTTTCCCCATCAACCGTCTTCTCCCAAGCAACCTACTGCGCAGCAACCTCATCTTTTGTCTCAATATACACCTAGCGCCACTGTCACATCACTACTTGCATATAACAATGGTCTAATACCCTCCTAATACAAATGACTGCGTAACAAATACAACACATGTATATTATATTGACCTTGCTGAATAGTGG
Organism: Laupala kohalensis; assembly: GCA_002313205.1. Taxonomy (NCBI): domain Eukaryota; kingdom Metazoa; phylum Arthropoda; class Insecta; order Orthoptera; family Trigonidiidae; genus Laupala; species Laupala kohalensis. The sequence goes on along the minus strand of NNCF01128158.1, from coordinate 675,884 downwards.
GATTTAAGTGTCCAACCCTACTTTCGTGTAAGTCTTAAGATCCCGAAAAAGGTCGACCTTTACTCATTTGTTTTTTTAACAAAAGTATTTTTGGTATTCATAATACGTAATCAACAAATAGCGGATGAGTTGTCTAATTATACCAGGTCAAGGTTATCCTTAATTAAAATAATGNATGTTTTCTCATTAAAAAATATTAAAATAAAGAAAATTTTTCTGTAAACACTGTGATACTCGGTCACCTAAGCAAAATCACTGAATATTCACGATTGTCACAATTAAACAGTCTAATATTTGAGGGGAAGAACGACAAAAAATTGTAGGGCGTACTATTCTGTGCTATAGAGTGCGGTAGTGTTTTTCTCCTCTATCACACGTAATAGAACGCTCTCCCTTTAGTTTCACTAGAATCTATGTTGTGCACCGATAATATATCAAATGTTCAAATATTTATATTGCGAACAGAAGTGTTTCAGTTTCTCAGTTGAAATCTTAAAACAAAAACTTACAGAAGTTACGAAAAAGACTTAGAAAATACATCAAGAGTGATTAAATATTATATAATGGTGGTTAACAATTAAGTGGAAAAGACATTATATGTAATTTTAGAAAATCAAAGATTTTTGGTGTACATTTTTGGCTTGTTTTTTATTTAATTTCAAAATTGTAGAGTTCGCATCCTAAATTTTCAATTATTGTCTCGGATACCAAAATACAGAAAATATCGTTGAAGTGTTCTCATTAAATACTCGCGGGATCGATTCAGAGAAATTTTCATTTGGTTTTTAACGTTAGATATTCATTTTCAGTATGAGTGAGTTTTCTTTAATATATATTTATGTATTTTTGTCAGTAACAGAGATATAGAGCACTACCGAAATTCGACTCGACTAGTTTTTACTCGTGAAACAGACGAGAACCCACCGACTCTGTAAACAAGCTTACACAACAGCGTTCGCAACACTTCGGTTGTGAATCGTTGAAGGATTCAGAGGCAGAATACGTTCATGTAGTTGAATGCTGAGCATAGTTTGCCTACATAGCATGGGGCGTTGGACTACAAAACGCTCGCGTTTAAATTCATATAAATTGCAATTTGGACAATCAATTGAAATGCCGCATTGTACCCCGCGAGAAAGTATTCACGAATTCATCAATATTGGTTCATTGTCCTCGTAATCATACGCTTATGCTTTTCTGACAATAAATTTCATTTTAATTATTTGCAATAAAATAATTTAATCTTGGCTCACTTATTCTGCTAAGTTTTTATTTTCATATCTACGAATTGCACTTTCCTTCTTTATTGCCAAATGCTATAAGTACAAAATTACTATTTGGTTTTTACTGCTCTGTTACTGTGTACGATGGAGATTCTTTCCCTAATGTAATATGTTCAGTTGTGTGAGCTTGAAGGTAGATCAGTTTCAAACACAGTAAGAATGTCCTTTCCATAACAACATTCTGTAATAAACAAATATTTTTCATTCCGAGTTGCTGGCTGGATGACCTGGGGTTCAATCCCCGGTGAGGGAGGGATTTTTCATCACACTTAAACATTCAGACCTACTCAGACTGCTGCACCGGGGTCAAACCGGTCGGAGCGAGATGCTGACCACATCTCCTCCTTCTAGTACCGAGGTCAAAGAAATTGTGGAGCTCTACCCTCTGCAACCCCCATGGGCACCTTCGGGGCCTGCTGTGGGAGAGTTTGACTTTTTTGATATAAACTTAATTGCGAGTCGTTTGGAAGTCCAACGGTAAGCTATGCTCAGAATCCAACTCTACGAACGAAACTTGTCTCCAAATCCTTCAAAGATTCGCAGCCGAAGTGTTCCGAAGGCAGTTGTGTTAGTTTAAGGAATCGGTAGAGGCTCGTGTGAAATTGGAGAAGGGTGTGTAGAGTACTCTCCTGAGGTCCATGAGGAGCACGTGCTCGCAAGTACAAAGAAGCGAAAGGTATAAAAAACAACTTTTTGTTTCATTTCAATTGATCCTCTTCGCCGTATAAGGAACGTGTGGAGTCGCCTTTGCGTGAAATAGTGACGGAGAGCCCCACGGGACTGGCGAAGGGCAATGAACACGGGAACTTGAGTCTGAGACGTGGACGAGAGCGGATCGTTTACAGAGATCGTCTGAATATCTTGATGAGTATTACTAAAATTTGACAATGCTCAATAGAACTTGTAAATGTAGCCTTTCTGAAAATTAATTGAATTCTGCATAATTACTGAAAATTTTCGAGATTGGAAAATTTAACAATTATGGAAGGTTGTGTTGTTGAAGAGAGCACGTGGCAATATTAAATGAGAAGGCGTCATAGTAGAGATCCATATTTGAATTGATGATGTAAATTCAATTTTAATGTGCACAAAAACGAATTCTTATGTGATCAATGCTGAAATTTGATTAATTGGATTTGGATTTCTTAAAGTACGTGGTCATAAGCGCGCTGAATGTGTGAGACTTTACTGACCATTTGAATACGTAAATCGTAGAAGTAATAATCCACTGCAATAATATTTAATTAGCCTATTTAATTTGCTATTTGTTTTAAATATGTGTGTACACGTGTAACTAATTCATGTAAAATTAATTATTGTGTAACATATTTATGTGTATTGTCCACGCAATGGCATGAACTGTGTTAAATTTGTGATTTGTAAAATATTCTTACGAAAGATCCTGAAAGATTTTATCTAGACTCTTCCGAGTCAATGAACTTTCCGACGTAGTATTCTGGTCACTAACACAACTATTACATCTAAAGCAGAGGTCACCAAACTTTTTTGTTTCGTGGACCACTTGCCATGTTTTTCGTTTTTGGGTAGACCCCCTGGCAGCTGGTATGGTGCTACTCATTTTGAAAGATTTAGATTTCTAACTGTAGTGAGAGAAACATTTAAAAACAGATGTTACTTTTTAAACATTAACTAATTGAATTCAAATTAAACCTACCAAATTAAATTTAAGTATCTATTACATAAAGTAACTAAGCAAAAAAAAATGCTTTTAGTTGGAGGGAAGAACCTGATGCTCTAATAACAAATTTTCAACATTTGGCATCAATTTAGTTAGGTTTAATCTCAAATCTCCTCCGGCAGTGGTGTCAAGTCTGTATCTCTTTTTTAAATTGGCGACCGCTCTGAAACTCCTTTCCACCAGGTATGAATATGCAAAAGCAATTAAAAACTTTCTCGCGATATTCCATAATACGGGATAAGTAACAGGTATGACATACATACACTGTGTGTGGATTATTCCATTCATGGAAAGCCGAAATTAAGGTCACGACCTGCTTAAATGAGATTGACTATCGTGGATTCTCATTTACATCTCGTGGACCTCCAATTTTGGTTTTCGCTGACATGAACTCCTTTGCAGGTCGTAGTCGACCCCCGGGGGTCGATATAGATCACTTTGGGTATCAGCGATTTAAAGGAAAGCAGTAAAGGGTTTGATTGGCGATTCCTTAGAACAGGAGTCTTCAAGGTCAAAGTGTTTTGTGGGATATTAGGACTCGTCAACAGCGAAATCATTAGAGCCCTTATTAAGGTTTCAACCGTGAGACGTACAAGAATTTTTTTTAGTACGAGGAGGAATTTCAAGAGAGAAGAACCAAGTAAATATTTGTTTTTTTGTCTGTCAGAGTCTGTAATAATCCAGATAATTGAAAAATTTTGTTATAATTCATTAGATTACCCATGTTAATTTGCCTATCATTATTTGCTGAATGTTTTTTTTAATATTCAGAGCATTGCTCAGTCTTTTAAATAATTTTTCTAACTCATTCATGCAAAGGCAAGTATATAAACTTTATTCGAGTCACTTGAATAAATATTCCTTGTTCTTGTTTAAATCTTAGTGCTCTTACGTTCCAATAACGTTCTCCCTTCAATCTATTTGACACTAGTAAATTATTAATAACATTTCTCATCTTAATCTTATCGGTTTACATTCTCTTGTGGATTCTAGATTAAGTCAGGATCATTGTATGCACGGAGTCATTCATTCTTTTGTCGACTCTGCGCGTGGGTTTATTTTCATAAGCCGTCGGATCTTATGTATTGGCGCCCCAAAGTGACGGGCCTGTGTTCCTACGCCGTCAACTCACAATAGTGTCATTATTAAGACATTCGCTATTCGGCGAACCCGGAGCAACTGNATTCGTCGCATCACGAATACCGGTGCTCGCCCTTTCCTGCAGCGTGTCGGTCTTTTGAGACACATCAAAGGAAGGCGAGCATAGGCGAATATTCGCGAGTGACCTGTTCGTGGTTCTGTCCACATATTCGTGCTTTTCCGAATATCAAGGATAGCGAGTAATACGATTTCAAGTTATTTCGAGTAAGTAATCGCTGAAAAAACTAATTATTCGTAATTTTTCTCCTTATCGTACAAAGCAATAAGTGTTTTTAGAAGTGATAAAATAGAGACATTCGAAGTCAGTAAGTAGTGATGGAGTAACTTCATTCATTATCTCCAACTGGTCATACGCAGTTTGCAACAGCATTTTTCACTATAAAGTTTATTTGATGAGAGATTTAAACCACAAACATTTTTATTCCCT
>NNCF01128158.1:638556-654852 GCA_002313205.1 Laupala kohalensis | reverse complement strand
TTTTGAATCCGCCTCTGCCTTAGGGCCCTTGATCGGAATTGATGGGATGGTCCCTTGCTTGCTTCCGGAGAGTAAATTAGTTTTTTTTCCCTCCACGTGGTCATACGCAGTTTGTACTGTTTTTTGACAATAAATTTATTATTATCACTATATGCTACGTTCTATAAAAATTTGTCGATTACCGCACGCACTAATAGCGTTTATTACTGTAATTTTTGGAATATCACTGAGTAGTCTCTAACGTCCTGAAAGGGGTATCCTTGGTTGAAAACCGATGTTCTAGAACGCTCATTTGACTAGTGCGACTCATGGCGAGGGAAGACTTGTCATGTTTACACTGAAATTGTATTTAGCAATCACGGGTAATGTTTGGTCGTCGAAAAGTGGGTGATATAACTTTTATGAGGTGAATGGAATCTATGCTTCTTCAAGAACGTACTTAATATAACTGCCTCTGTTTTGTTATCTTATTTTCTCAGATTAGAACTATTTATCGCTAAGTTCAAGTACGTTCATGTTTTCTTATCAAGACAGACAGCTCCATGGCAATATTAGTTATTTTAGTGAACTTCACGAATTCAGTGTCCATGAAAACCTTCCTAATCTTATACGATTTTGTGTATACACTTTTACAGAAAAAATATTTTGACGCTTCGACAAAGTTTTCTTCAATTCATGATATCTTCAGCAACAGACGTTGTTAACGTTTTTTTCAAGAGAAACGTTATTTTGTCAGCAGTGTGTTAACCAAGTTTATTGCGCGTAATCTACATTAATAAATGTGATTTACTTGGAATGTCTATGGTATGGAAATCGAAAGAAAAAAATGGATGAAATTATTTGAAATTTCAAAGGACTCTTATTAAGGATAATTGCAACTAAAATGCAAAGTGTGGTTAATATTGATGATTTACAAGAGCAGAAAAACAATTAAAATTGGCTGTTAACTAGTAATGTGAGTCTTGACTGTGAAGCTTACTAATGTTCTGGATAGAGTCCGATTGAATTATGTGCGGCGGAGAATCCACTGCACATACAATCTACGAGACCGATTCGTAGAGCAAAATTATATAAGAGCTGTGAAGAACCTTGTTTTCAAGCACATGACCTGAAAGTGAAACGAAAACAAAATATTTTAGAGGTCTCAAACGCGCTTCGTCTATTATGCTCCCGGTGTTGTGTATTTTCACTGCCTGGATTTTAAAATAATGCGTTATTACCTACCTACTTGTATTTTATGAACATACAAGACTGAAAAGTGAGTGCATTTTTGTAGTTTTTCTTCGGGGAAATTTAATTTTTGAAAGTTCAATATCACGAAAGTAAAGAAATATGAAAATTAACTTGTGAATTTAGAATATTGTATAAAAACCCCGGATAACTCCAGAAAAATGAGCTGAAAAATCCAGATATGTAGACATGTGTTTTAATACCAGAAAGTCCAGTAATGATTGCTTTAAGTTTCTTTACTTGCAAGACAGTAATCTGTAGTAATACTTACGACATGGTCTTACGCAGTTTGTAGCTGTTTTTTAACTAACAAAGATTTATTCATTAAACAACGAAAAACTAACATTTTCGATGATTTTTAATAGTGTTTTTAAATGAAAAATAAATCTACTCCGCGTTTGATGCATAATCTTTTGATCTCTTGCAAACTGAATGTCGTCCTGGCGACTGCNTTTTGATCTCTTGCAAACTGAATGTCGTCCTGGCGACTGCTTAGCGTTTTTGAGCGGGAGAGGGAACGAGGTGGACACCATGAGGGAGCGAAGGGCATAATTCTCATCTCTGCAATAAATGCGCGGAAAAGCGACACAAATCCCTGACACCATTTCTTGTAGCGTACCAAAACTTTCTTGACCAGAATGGTAATTTGACAAAATGCTGGCGTTGCAGCGATATTGCCAACGTACATTTCCATGTATTTCGAATTAAAACGTTCTTGGGAGAATTTGTTGATCAGATTAATAATTAACAGCCGAGAAATTTGTGTAGTATTCGTATTCAATCGTTTTTATTTCTTTTTGAAATTTCATGTTTTATCTCCTCTTGACTACGCCCTTGTTAGAAAGGCTGTGCAAAATGGAATGCTACTTCATATAAACATATTGGTATGTTGTGATATAATCCGTTAAATATGAATAGTGTATAGTGAAGAAATGTAAGGAAGCATATATTCCTTTGTTTTACTTTTCATCATATTATTATAACCTCGACAACTTTTGAGAAGTGGACTGGTATTGAATTTCGTTAACAAATCCAGTTCACTAAAATAAACCAAAATCTCAATATACCAACCCTGAAGGGTTTAAACGCTCAACCAAAACTTTTCTATAAGTACTAGCGCTTTGCTTCTTTTGAAACCGATTCCTAATCTCTAATTCACACAATTTTTTTTTTCAAATTAAAAAAAAATAAAATAATTAATTATACAAAATGAACTAATATGGGATTTCGTTGACAAATTCAGTTCACAGAAATAAATCAAGAACTCAACCCCACACACACAGGACTAAAACTGTTTTTATGTACTAACAATGGCTGTTTTTTGCAATCAATCTCTTACATCCAAATTCAAAAGTTTTTTAGTATTTCGAAAAATAACATAATTAAAACTCTCAATTTCTGTCATTTTGAAAAGAAATTGTGACTGCAAATATGATCAAATTGTGAATGCTATGATCTCCAAATGGGAAAATATGGTACTAGACGGTTGAGTTACGTAAAATAGAAACTGGAATGCACAGAAATAATTTGTTAGGTGGAAGGGCGGTAGCCCCTTTCTATTATTCCATGAAGACGAGAAAGGTGGAGGGACGTATACAGTACTGTAAAATACTTCTACATTTGCATTATTTTCGGGAAAGGGGGAATAAAAATCAGAATACGGTGAGAACTCGGGAGATCAAGTTGAAAATAATCTCGAGCTTTGGCATTAAATATCAATCAGATCGTAACGCCTGTAATAAATGTTCGTTCTGATGGATTTTATTGCTAAAGCTAAAGATGATCCCTTGCATCCTTCCGGAGAGTAAATTAGTTTATTGTCCTCCATGTGGTCGTACGCAGTTTGTACTGCTTTTTTCACAATAAATTTATTATTATTATTATTATTAACCGAATTTCTTCATGTAAACGTACATCTACTGGGTATCATGGGGCTCAGATCAAATTCTGGAAGAACAAACATTTTACATGAGCGATGTTGGTCGAAGCACTTGATGCTGTGTCATGTTGATAAAACTTATCTCATTTTCGTGTTAGCTAACAGTGACTCTTCAATTTAACCGTTTTATTAGTTTTCATACTGAGTCGTTTCTATTTCGATAAATCATGTGATCCTTTTTCCTGTGCAACCATATTATCTTTAATCATTTTTATACTTCAAATTCTACAATTTTCTCGTAAAATTTCTCTTCCTAATAAATTTATATTTTCTCTTCATACTCAAAACTGTTCCTGCTGGTGGGACCGTTGGACTACATTTTTCATTGATCAAATGTAACTTGTAGTGGAAATTTTGAGATTTATTATAAATTTCTCAGTGAGCTTATTAATTCATTCTGATAGTTTTTGCGGGAAGTTAACCTCATTCGCACTAAAATTACATTGTTATTTACTAACAATATATATGATTATTTTTCCTGAAATAAGACACTACACTTTATTTACGGCAATTAATAATAATAATTTATTAATCTGCAAGTGATCAATGCTCGGTGGCAGATGGAAAACATAATAGACTTAATAAGAATATGCATTATACAATATGAGAAATTTAAAACAATCTACACCCAAATATCTATAAAATACACAAAAAACGGAATAAAATGCCTAGAAAATTAGTACACAAGAAGCGAGAAAGATAAAACATCTAAGAAATTAAAAAATTAAATTAGGTCCATGTGTGTGTATATTCACATACGTACAGAAACACATTTTCACTTACAAACAGATACGCAGACACACGCTCATACGTACAAGCACGCTTTAATATACACACGTATACCATTACTCCTCCTATAACCTTAATGTAAAAATAATTGCTATAATATAATTAAATGAAGTTCCCGTCGTGGCCACGGTGTTACCAAGTCATCCCGGGTTCGATACCCGGGCGGGGCAAGATAAAATTTGTAGCTCTTTGTATCTTTGTAGTTTAATTAGCTGGGATTTACAAAGAGTCCGACCTCTGCTACTAACAACCGCAGTTATAATGCTCGGATACAGTGGTCTGGATCATATCGGTGTCGGTTATTAAGACGAGTCTAGTGAGTAAACTCAAATCAATAACTGAGCCTTACTGGTACTCGTCTTTCGTGGTTCTCGTTGGCCGAGACGAAAATACATCAATACATAATTAAAAGAAATTAATAACTATAAAAAAATAATGCCAAACCAGGATTGCTATGAACAGTCACGCACACTTCACATCACTGCACTGCAATTCTATTCGCTCTGAGCATTTTCTATACCCTTAGTCTCCATCCACTTCACTACACTGCACTTCACTTGTGCTCCTATTTCAAAGAAGCAAGAAGACGGTTGCGTTATTCGTTTTGCTACGTTCGTAAGTGATGTTGCAGGTAAGGTATTACAATCTACAATGGTTCTATTCACAAAGGAGTACTACCCAATATCTGTTTTTCTACATTTTATTTTACGCTTGTGGTCGTCGCGACTAATATAGTTCGGTTGGTGGAGCCTAGCTCTCCCATGTAGGCTTTAAAGAGGGCACAAAGACGCACGAACTTCCTTCGATTGAAAAGTGTGCCCCACTCTAAATTAATATTACGTGTGTTGTCCCTGACAAATTTTGCAGCCTTTCTTTGTATCCGATCTAATTCATTGATCTGACCCTCCTTATACGGATCCCAGCAAGCGGCACCGTACTCCAGTGTAGGTCGGACTAATGAAGTGTACGCCAAGCTTTTAGATTTCGAGTTCCTTTTTCTAAATACGCGCTTTACGAAGTTCACCGCTCTCCAAGCATTCTTTGTTGTGTATTTTCCATGTTCTGCCCAATTGAAGTCACGAGAAATTAAAACACTTAAGTATTTACAACTTGAAACTTCAGAAAGTATCTCCCGACGCCACTGCGGTTTCTTTAGAGGAGCACCCATCTATTCTAACTTGTTGTGAGCGATCCCGGAGAAATTCACTAATCCATTTGACAACACGCGAATCAATTTATGACTTCGCAATTTTTGCAAGAAGTCGATCATGTAACACTAAATCAAACGCTTTTGGTAGGTCAATAACTATTGCAACAGTTCTCCCTTCCTCGTCAAGTGATTCAGCTAAGTCCTGACAAACGGTTGGCTTTCACATGAGTACCCGGATTAAAACCATGTTGTGCGAGATGTGGAAAGTTATTTTTTTCCCAAGTATTCTTCAAATAATCTGCAATGATATGTTCCATCTGCTTGCATACTAGATGATGACACGTGTGATTGCAGACAAAATTCGGAAACACACGAACATGTATTTTGGGAATGTTTACACTATGGGGAAGAGAGAGCAGGATGTCTCAGAAAATTGAAAACTGAAACAGTAGTGAGTACGCTCGGACCAGAATAATGAAAACGGAAAGACGATTTGAAATTTTCAAAGAATATGTAGAAGGAATAAAAGAGATAAAAAACGTAATGAAAAGTAATTGAAGACAAAAGAAAAACCAAGACATTGTTGTGGAATGTCTGTAGATGGGGTCACGACTTCAAACAAATAAATGAAAAAACATTCCATTGATTGAAATGACTCATCCAACTGCCACACACGATGATTAGCCGTGGCAATGGATGACAAAGCATTTAGGAGACGCAGGCATTGAGTATATTTTAAGCTATAAGCATGTTACTGTAAACCAGTGACTTACAAGCTGTGAACTGAAACCATGTTAATTTTAAAATTAATTTTTTTTCCGGGGCGGACCCCCGAACGCGAAAGTTTTCCAGACCTTTCTGTACCTCCAGTGCAACCCCGTGAAAATTCTATAAAACTAAATGTGCCCTGCGCTGGCACAATTTTCTGCAAACATATGCAATACAGCAACTCGGAGGAAACATTATACAGATTTTCCCAGAAACAATACACGAAATTATTTTACGAACAATTCTGTGATCTTCATTTTAGGTTTCATTATACCTTTTTGGGAACGAATGAAAAATTTGTACGAGACCCTCAATTTTTATTACTTTGTACATTCTATTTGAAACGATCCCCAAAAAATGATTCATGTAGATGACCTGGATGTAGGTCAGCCACTAATCGTATTTCTTCATTTAAACGTACATCTACTGGAAATCATGGGACTCAGACGATATGGAAGAACAAACATTTTACATGAACGATGTGGGTCGAAGCACTTGATGCTGTGTCATGTCGATAAACACTTATCTCATGTTTGTGTTAGCGTTCGTGTTCGTGACAATTTGAAGCGGTCAAATTGAAGAATCGAAATAGGAACAAGATAAATTATTTGATTTTTTTCTACGCAAACGTAATAACCTTAATAAATTTTGTACTTTAAATTCGACTGTTTTGTCGTAAAATTTCATTCTCACCCTATTAAATTTATATTTAATTTGTCTTTTTCAGTAATATGAAATAATTTCACATCATTTTAACAGAATTCTCTAATCAATCAAACTCACAGTGTCCTCCAAAATCCCAGGAATTGTGTTTTTCGTCGTCATAAATTGAGATGATTTTCTTTGATAATTAAATGGAATTATGAGAGAAGAAAGACTGAAACGAGAAAAGAGTACAAATTAAAATAATTCTGTGAAGAAAGTGAAGTACAGTGCTACGTTAAGTGAATTAATAACAATACGCACAAAAACAATCCTTTCTTAGTCATTTAAAAACTTACTACTGACTGCTACTACTACTTAAATACTTACTATTCATTTAATGTTGTCATAGCACGTCAATAATTCTTTGAACGAATTACCAGGGGAGCAAATGGACGATTCAACATAAAAAAGATCTGTAGACACAAATTTCATCACATACAAGATTCAATAGTATTTGAGGTTATAATGTTGATCACAAGAGCACTTACCCTACTGTTACAACACACCGCAAGCCCAGATGCGATGTGCGTAGTTTTTGGGTAGAAGTGGGATTCAACCATAAACCACAATCTTTATGGCAGAGTTCGCTGCCACCAGCTTGGTTTCCCCAAGCAATCAAACACTCGTGTAATAACAAGTAAATATTTAATTCAAATTAAATAGAGATCTGAATATTTACAAATGTAGACGAACTCGCAAATCACAAATACAAGTTTGAATTTGTCATTACAAAGATATTGCTATCTAAAAGCAACAATTACACACAGATATAAATACTGGTGTTATGAATTAACTCGGAAAATCTACTCAGATTATCCGAATCTCAAAAGTCTCCAAGTTGCTATCCCGAAATAACTAACTGTTCCAAGCTAAGTCATTCGCGCCTATAGCAATGTAATAGAATTACCGCAGCAATTCTCAGTGGTCTGACGACCAAAACTGACCAAGTTACGTGTCAAATAACCTGCGTACTTTCATACACTTCCGCAGAAGTCTCAAGTCTGAAAGTCACTTTAGGATCTGCAATCCTCCCAATTTATACACAAGCGGAGGTCACGTGACTACACCCTCGCCACTGTACTGAGAATACGGCGTCCTTTCGGCTGACTATTAATTAGCAACTACTGGAATATTCCCTCCACACTTGCTTTTCTTGGAGGGCGTTCATCTCAGTTTCCAGAAGTAGATGGGAACTGTTCAGCCTCGACACAATACACGGGAAGTCTTAGTTGCGGTATTTTTTCTTATTTGGCGGCGACGGGCCCGGCCCTTAATCGCCTTAGGAATTTCTGACTAGCAAAGTACTTGAAAGTGTTAATATTTCAAAATCTGTTCCAGATGTTACACCTACATTTGCCTTGAGTGTAGCGAGGTCATTATTAAATTCGAATCAAAGGGCATTAAAATTCTGAACTATTTGACAACGAAAGGATTTACATTAGTAGTATTGTTAAAATTTTTATTTTGTATACAATTTATTGTTAATTCATCATTATCAGAATTTTTACATCAGTCTCCTTTGGAGATATAAGCCTGAACTTAACAAAATTTGAAGAAAAAAATTCAAAAATTAATTAAAACAATAGGGAAAAAGTAAGAACGTTGCGACTTTGAGGTTTAATGATAATATGTTTCTAAACCCCGAAAAAATTATTTACTGCTCATTTGTTCAGAAAAAACCCGTAAAAAGTGGAATGTCTAATTTTGATATCAAAGTTTAGAAGAACTTTCTCGCAAAAGTAAAAAAAGTGGCTAAACTTACAGTCCGCAAAGTTTATACAACGAAACGTACTTTTTGCTGTGGCTTTCGTTAGAGCTTTGAGAACAAAAACTCATAAGATATGACCGGTAATGTAAATGCGAAAGTACGCGCTCGCGTGAGGACAAAAATATCCACACGTAAACTTTTTGAGATGAATTTTGTTAACCCTTTTGAACTCCCGAATGATAAGGAAAGGGAAGTGGAATATATGATTCTTTTAAAAAATGGTCGACCGACCATCCCCGGACCGTTCCGTATTGATTGACCCATTCGCTGAAAATACCTTTATATAAAACTATACTTGTCTTAGTACATTTGAAAATATTCATTTCTTGCGTTGGAAATCCAAGTCGACGAACCTCGGAAAATGGAACTCATACCACTGTACTTAACTTTTTTCACAGAATTATTTCAATTTTACTCTTTTCTCGTTTTAGTCTTTCTTCTCTCATAATTCCATTTAATTATCAAAGAAAATCATCACAATTTATGGCGAGAAAACACACAATTCCTGGGATTTTGGAGGACACTGTGAGTTTGGTTGATTAGAGAATTATGTAAAAATGATGTGGAATTATTTCATATTACTGAACATGACAAATAAATATTTCATATAACACTTTTTCTCAAAAAATCATTTTTTTCGTACGAGGATAGAAATATCTTTTAAAATTTTCCATCCAATTATTGGATCTATTTATCTTCATTTTCGTTCATTAAAAATGCAAAACGGTCAAATTAGCTAACACAAAATGAGATAAGCTTTTATCAACTTGGTACAGTATCAAATGCTTCGACACACATCGTTATGTAAAATGTCTTTTCTTCCAGAATTTGATCTGAGCTCCATGATACCCAGTAGATGTACGTTTACATGAAGAAATTCGGTTAACTGCTTACCTTTAACCAGGCCCCCAATATCGAACAAATATTTTGGGCCGTTTCGTATGGAATGTAAAAAATATATAATTTTAAAAGATTGAACTTATGATTTTTTTTATTTGTTCCCAAAAAGGTATAATGAAACCTAAAACGAGTGACAGTAAAGTTCGTAAAATAATTTCAGTTATTGTTTCTGGAAATATCCATAGGTTCCCCCCTCCCCCGGGTATTGCCTATTATTACAGATAATTGAGTCTGCGCAAAGCAAATTCAGTTTTAATGGATTTTCACGGGGTTACATTGACGGCACTGAAGGATCTGGAAAACTCCCCTGTTCGGGGGACCGCCCCGGAAAAAATTAATTTTAAAATTACCACCGTTTCAATTCACTTATTGTTAAGTTGCTAGTTTACAGTAACAAGCTAATACCTTAAAATAGACTCAATGCCTGCGTATCCTAAATGCTTCGTCATCCATTACCAACGCTAATCATTTAACCCATCATGTGTGGCAGTTGGATGAGTCATTTCAACAGTGGAATGTGGAGTGATGTGGAGGCGCGTCCAGGGCTCGTCGTCCGTTGCCACCCAGCACTATGCAATCGGCAGTGTTCGCGGTTTGTCGTGACCATTCGTATCCGAGCTCCGTGTGCGATTAGTGCCTTGCCTGGCCATGCCTCCTGCTCCAGAGACCACACTGACCGACTCTGACCGTGACCGTGAGAAGGACCAGTTGAAGCTTCTTCGTCATGGCTCCACAATACAAGCTCACTTATTTCAATATGCGAGCTTTGGCTGAATTTATTCGTTTCTTGTTTGCATATGGAGACATAGAATTTGAAGACAACCGCATTGATCCAGCAGAATGGCCGAAACTCAAAGCAGGTAAGTGATGATAGAGATTTGAATTTACTATTAAAACCTTGTGCTTTGTTTATTATGAGACGATTAATATTTTTTTTCAAGTTCCTGTTCGTAGACGCGTTCTCATGTTAACAAACGACCATAGGCGAAAACATTTGTGTAATGTGATGATTCTCTGTAGTTGACTTGGTACTATCTGTAATATGAAACACCTCATTTCGTATTCTAAATTTCCTCATTAAAATTTTATTGTAATTGAACTGCTATGACGTTACAAATAGAGATACTTATTTATTCTTTATTTTATAAAATGTTGAATCCTTTCAATCTTTCGTAGATTATTTGGGTATTTATTTCGTACTTTGTTTACAGGGTGAATGACAGTCAATTTATATTATTTTATTTGTTTATACATTCTTCTATCTTTTTATTTTTGTAGTTATTTTTGTATCTTTTTATTTTTGACATCCTTATATATTGCCAACCGTGGTAATACAGGCCATTGTTATTTGACTTCTTTCCATTAGATCGAATTTGTTTGTATGGGATGGATGAAACATTTTTTTTAAATTCGTTTTTCGACGGATGGTGTAATCAAGTTGCTTGAATTACACATTATTTCTGCATCTTAAGATGGTCAACCATTTCAAGAAGATATTTGATACGTTACGTAACATTATGAGGCTGTGAGTGACGATCAGTCGTTCTTGCAGACAGTGACGGTGATTTGGTATCAAAAGTGGGGGAAGGGGGAGGCAAAAAGATATTGAACACAAGCAATATTTAAATATGGGAATATTTATTATTATTGTTTTCTTTTTCTTATTTCTCAAAGATAGGTGTCATTCTTTGGGGAGTACAACATTGTTCCAGGTTGCAACCAGCTTGCTTAGGAACAAGACCTCCATAGTGGATCCTATGGGCAATTTCTTGTAGTTCCCGATCTTTAATCTTACATGGCAGTTTTTCAAGTTCTTTTTCCAACCCTCCCGAGACGGAACCTGTGATGATACGGAGAAGTTCTCTCTTAACTCCCCACATTCGACTCGCTTCCGTTGCCAAGTTCTTATACTTCAACTTTTTCTCAGCCACTTTTCAGACAAGATTTTTATCACATAGTATATTAACATCAATAATATTTCGTGTTCTTTCCCCGAGATCTGATATTTTTTATTATTGTTGTATTCACTTAATGCTCAAATGTTTTATTATTACCAATATTAAAATTTTTATTTTTCCTTAAAAACGCCTTCCTAATTGCCGCCACTGCTTGCAGACGACTGTTGGGGGGACGAAACTCATTCTACAAGGGGTTAAGAGGTCTCCAAATGGGACACCGTAAAGAATATATAAATATATACGTAAATTTGATCTTAAATTATTTAAAACAATTTAATAACCATAAAATAAATAAAAGCTGAAATAATTATTGAACTAGTATGTGATCACGACTAGAAGTGGGTAAATTTAATCTGAAATTTAACTCCAGTAGCTGTTAATCCGTTACTTAATAAATTAACTTCGTTTATCGTTAAAGCGTTTGTTTGTTAGAAATTTAATGGAGGGTTAAGTTAATTGGTAAATATCAATTGAATATTATAATGTTACATCAGTAAAATAGTGAAAGATTCTATAGATAGACGAAAATGGTAATAGATCATTATAACTAGGTACAGAAGGTAAACAGAAACGTAAGTTACGTTTATAGTATTTCCTATAAAATTGTATATTTGAATTGTGTATTTGAAGTAGTAAGAGAAACCATTTCGCATGCAAGATCACCTTGCTTAATGTGTATTTTTCTCTTCATTAACGTTAATATATGAAAATATTCATCTGAGAACGTCTATCCCGCATAGTATATTTTTCAGTGACACTTGTCAAATGGTACTATAATATTTTCTTGCGTGTAATATGCAGTTGAGTTGTGTTGCAAAAACACTGAATGCAAATACAGAGAGATCAACTAAAGTACAGTTTTTCTTTTTTCTATTCAGTTTCGTTCACTCTACACTTTGAATTCGAAGTCGGTCCGCGAATCGGAGGGTGGGAACAGAAGTGGAGGAAGGGTCGCCGCAAACCGCTAAATAATCTTATCACCTTATACGAGTAACCCATGTTCCCACGATTTTGCGTCACCCGATGTGCCTTTGAGTACTGCTAATTTCCAATTTCAGGCTCAGTCTACGTCGCATAGCGTGGGAATTTCAGACCGCACTGAGGTATTGAGCCCTAGACATTCATCGAGCAAAAAAAGATGTACGGACGTTTCCCGGGAAAGGACCGGCACCTCCGATGGCCTTGAGCAATGACAGATACTTGTTAAATTCAAATTTCATCATTTTTTTACGTAAAATAAAACTCATGTAATTTAATGTGGGACCTAGATTCCTGTCTCGGGCGAAGACCACTGGTGATCATACCCCGGCCTCATTATGTACATCGTTAGTAAAACATTAATAGAATTTTTGTATTTTACTTAAGATATGTCAGAGTAAAATTTTGGGAGTTATACCACCCAACAGCCTTAATATCACTGCTTCTGATTAGTACTCGCGATCTTACAGTTCTTCTGAGATCTGAGAGGTTCAATTTTCGGTTATGCCACTGGATGAACATTCAGTTGTCCTAATATGTTTATTTTAATTCTAACACTCCAGGGGTGAAGTGGAGCCAGAGCGTGTAGGTGCTGCTTCGTCGTGGGAGCTGATCTTTTAAACACTAGATGCTATAGTCTTGTCGGGGGTGATTTTATTTCGTTACTTCACTGGTTCTCAACTGAACTGTTTCACAACGAAATCCCCTTCAAAATAAATAAGTTAAAAGATCAGGAAAAGAACGAGTTTTATTCTTATGAAAAATAGAGCGAAAACTAAATGCTCGTACAAATAAAAACGTGGAAAACTATCTTGGTGCCAACGACAGCAGGGCACGTCAGAATCGTCAGCAATTCCTGAAAGTACAAATGTTTTCGCAGTAAACTCACGAATCTGAAGTTGTAGCAATTCTTGAAGTTTCACTTCACAGAGTTCAATCTAGCACATAATCGTTTGACTGAATCCGAGATTGGATGTAGAGGGAAATTTCTTCTCGGTTTATCCGTAAACTGGACGTCGATGGAGCGTTTGGCGCAGCAGTCGGCACTTTCGCAGAGATCTGCTCGGTAGGAGGTCTCTAGTCTGAATGAGTTGTGGTCAAGATCAACAAATTTATTTTGCCTTGGTAACCTATCCAATTGGTGGTAAGGAAGCTTCCAATTAACTTTCCTAACATTCGCGATTCGTCTAAAGTGTCCACTTAGGAACGCGCACAATTCATTAACTTCTGTCTGGCTTGTGGAATTCATAAACATTTTTTTTTTTTTTTTTTGTGGGGCTTTAGGGCTCGTCAACATCAAAGGTCATTAGAGCCCTAATTCATAAACAAACGTTCATTTGTCATACATAAACAAACTTTCATATGTCTTGCATGCGGTTCGCGTATACATCTGTCACTTGCTCTTGCGTCTTGATGTGAACACAGAATGTCTTTCGTGTGTTTACATGTAACATGTATACGCGTGATATGGAGTGATATGTTCTGTGTATACCATGATAATATGTAGCAGTATTCTGATGCTGCTACAATCCGTACAAGTGTCAAAGGAGCTAAAATTAAACACACTAATATATATATTTCATTCCAATGATCCAGTCTACATAAAATAGAATGCCTGAAACATTCTCATTTTGCAAAATTATAGTAAGACTCTGGGTCTGCCGACACTGAGAGTGAAGGCAAGATATTCTATACGAACTGCTTCGACATGAGAGCTCCCACACTGCAATATTCCCTCGCAACTCTTAGGCACAGTTCAGCGAGCAAGAATTTTGCAAACTGAAAGCTCGGAGACTAATGGGGCTCACAAACCTGTCAGAAAGAAGCCCACCATTGATCTGAAGCTCCCCACTCGATGCCCCATTGTGCTCCATTTGCTAAATGGTCTCAGCGCGCTTTTCTCGATATGGTGTGAAGCGAGGAAACCCAGCTTCAGATGATGCAGCACATTTTCCGTTTAAAGAGCTGTTCAGTTCATTTATGAGATTTTTTTCCCTGTCTTTTTATTACATTGATTGAATAGTTATGTTTGCTAATTCTAATAACATGCCTCATAGTCTAGTAAAACTTTTTACTTTGCGAAAGGACGTGTAGTTTTCATGTTTTAGTATTATATACTATGTGGCAGAACCCTATCTCATTACTACGAACACGTAATTCGGCTGGTTCTGTAGGTAATTTACTCCTTGCAAATCTTGTTGTTGAAGCTGTCGTTTAGCTACGTTGAACGTTGACGACTTATTTAATTTTTAAAAATTAACCCACATTTTGAAACTATTTCACAAACAAAACTCATTCCACGACCAAAGGGCGCTATTACGCGCCAAGTTCAAAACTTCGGTTATGGCACTAGCACCCGTTACATACTAAAAAATAAAACTACACAATCTTTTGTACACTGGAGCCGCCGTACATTTGTGCACATTTTAACAGGAGTATTAGTATAATAGCATTATACGACATTTTTGCATTTTGATTTGCCAAGTTCATCCGTGGATACGATTTCTATCGTCTTAGTATCGGATTTGGGTGTAGAGAATGTATTACATCATCAAACTTCGGGAGGCATAGGCAAGGTAGGAAGACAGACTTACGTTTCGAACAGATTAACGTGATACCACGTGACGCAACCGACGTACGACCGGACTGAAATCACAGCCGAGATGACCACTAGATGTTGTGTAGTAACCGTGCACCAAGTCAGAGGGGTGCGAAAAGGTGCGGCAAAAAAAAAATTATGAAGTCTCAAAAACGAACACCTCATTACATGTCTCGAAAGTGAACACGTAATATTCACAAGATATTTGAGTCTCGAATGCGAATACATTTTTACCGATAAACCTCCCTGCCATTGCCACGGGGAGGAACGCTGTTTTTGAAGAAATCTAAATGAAGGAAATGGGAGTCAATAATCTGAAAACGCATCTTAAAGACTGAACATGATATGATACATCGATGAGCAGTTACTTTAAAATATATAATCCGATGAAATTATTTTGAATTAAGTTTTTCAGGACATACTGAGACTTGACATGGAATTGCCCGTGAAATATTTTGAAGAGACACGCAAATTATTCGCCCACCTTACGAACAAAATACGTAGAGTAAAGCAAATGATTGAAAGTAGTCACATCGCGAATTTAAAAATTAAAAAAACATACATACAAGAGAGTGTTACCCACGAGTATGTTGGCATGGGTACGCGTGCGTCTTATTATTGTAGTATTTGTAAATGGGAAATGTAGCGTACTATTGAAACTTATCTACATGGAGCGATAGGTGTTATGTCTTATCTACATGGGTGGTAAGTCATTGTTAGTAGGTGGACCGGTTGGCTGGGTTTACCAACAACTTGGTCCATGTGGAGGGGTTAGTAGAAGTAGTTAGTAATTGATACTAAGAGGAGCTGGGTAGAGGAAGGAGGGTTCTCTTTCCAGTAATGACAGCTATATGACATTAATGTGAAAAGCTACAAATTTTCCGGCCCCATCGGGAATCGAACCCGGAATGACTTGTGATGAGCGACAACACTACCACGTGCGCCACCGCTGGGGCTGCGTGCGTCTTTGAACCCTTTCATATGTCCAAGCAAGAACCGACGTTGCAACTAGTCGTAGCTGTCGTGTGCACCCCCTTTTAGATGTAGTGATGCACCATAAAAACCCTCCGCTCATATTCTCATAGTACGGATTTGGAAGCAGTGATCTTGACCTACCTTATCAACTTAGTAACGCGCCACGTGCTGGGGTTTTATATGGTTTGCCGTTGTATAGACGCGTGCCAAATTCTATTTCGGGAGGGGAGATATCAGTCACATGTGTTTATACAATGTATGTATGCGCGCTTGAGTGTGCGTGTGTGCGCGCAGGTGCGTATATTATATGTGCGTGGGTGTATATTATATATGTAGACTATGTATGCATATAATTCAAATACTTATTTCAATCTTGTTTATAGACAATTTTTATTTAATTACAAACATATTGACATTATATATGTATTATAACTCGCAGCCAACTTTTTTATATTATCTAGGAACTTTTGCTGAAATTTTTGAATCCGCCTCTGCCTTAGAGCCCTTGATCGGAATTGATGGGATGGTCCCTTGCTT
>NNCF01128158.1:594930-625086 GCA_002313205.1 Laupala kohalensis | reverse complement strand
AACACAATCATGCAAGAAAATAGTTTTTGAAATTGTTATAAGTTGTTTAAAAAGTACTACAGCAATGGCGTGATAAAGCACAAGACGAATTTAACTTTTGTTAAAATCAATAAATTCTTTTACAGTGTAGAAGCACTGGTGCAGGAGGTAGTTTTTAACAGTTAAAGAACGTTCCTAACGAAAGACGCATTTTCACGAGTTTTTTTAGTGAACAAATAAATAAATAAATAAATAAATGACTTATTGTGAAAAAAATATAGTTTCAAACAGTGTATGCACATATGGACCAACTAATTTACTCTTCAGAAGGACATAAGGGACCTCATCAAATCCAATCAATGGCCCTAAGGCCGAGGCGGATTTAACATTTCTGTACACGAAGGCAATATTATGACTAGCACCATTCCCAAGTATGAACAAAAATTGTTATGGTTCCTACAGAATATTAACAAATTTTACTTTCAACACATCATAGAAGAATAGTTGTTTAATAAGGACGTGCTGTTATCAATTCTTCAAAGTACTGCTAATAAATCGCAACTTTTGATACCACTATAATAATATTTTGTATATCAGAATATAATAATAGATCTAAGAATCAGAATATAATTAAAATAAATTTAAATAAACAATAATTCGATTGAAATCTGTTACACACATTTAAATAAAAATGAAGTGTATACTTCATTCAGTATAGTGAAGTGAAAACAGTGTCCCTGTCTAATCTAATCTGATTTTTAAACATCTTAAGCACCGTCTACATTATCTCGCATAAGAAATTGAAAAAAATTAATAACCCTTTTTAGAAGTGCATGTGTTATTTGAATTAATAATATTAAAGGATGTGCACATTCCAGTACGTCACAAGTGTATACGTGTTACGGAAAAGTTTATGGAATAATCATTCTTTTATCTCTCTATCTCGGCGAGGCAGCAAATGTGCAAGTCATCATGACACACCCCCTGACAGGAAAGACCCTGGGATATTCGATTCATAGCTAGCCAATAGCTACAGAATGCACCAGAGGGAAGAGTGTGACGTCTCTCGCTCTCCCACCGTAATACTGGACGTGGAGGACGTAGAGGTCGCAGAGTGGGGGAAAGTTGACGGTAGAACCGCCTGCATCGTCTCCCGCTCAGCGGAGCGTGGAAGTATTTTGTTGGACTGGCGTTGGCGTCGTTCTCATTGCACCGCCGGCTGCCGGGGAGACAGTACTCTGAACAAATTTCCTAGCTCTACGTATCGCAGACATGGCTCCTCAGTACAAGTTGACTTACTTCAATATTCGGGCGCTGGCTGAACCTATCCGTTTTCTTTTTGCCTACGGCAATATTGAATTCGAGGACAATCGTATTGAGCGAGAAGATTGGCCGAAAGTGAAGTCGTGTAAGTATACAAGCGCGATATGATTAAGAGTACCTGTTAGAAAAGCACTGACGTAAGAAGTCATTTGTTTTGCTCTGAATTTTCCATTCTTTAAAGAAGAAAAATACATATTCTTTACCGTGCGTTAAAGACTTTTGGACTCCTAGACCGTCTGCTCTTGACAACTTATTTTACAGCGATTCTGAAGTATTTACTTGAAATAGAAACTACTAAAAGTACATTTTCACACATGTGCAAAACTTACTTAATAAATCAAGAAAAATACAAGGAAAAGTTTTCAATCAGCAGTGGGTTTAGTTATTAAGTACATATTTAGGTGTCACATAACATATAATCTTTCCGAAGTGAAGATTACGTACCCGTTTCGAGAACCGGGGAGATTTCTTTGCAGTGAACGTCGTAGATTAGTGTGAAAAGCAACGAATATCTCCATTTCAGCTCATCTTCACTCAGGTAATTTTGACGTTCTTTGATGCAAGTCCGTAATTTGAGGAAACCTTTCTTAAGAACTCGTAGCATTCCTTAGGAGTTGTTGCTGTCATCGGAGACATGTCGAGGTCTTTTGGAGTTGAGTAGAGTATGTTGAAGCTTATTTATACATTTTGCTATTTTCCATTATATCCTGTGTGGGGAGATGTTAGTCCGTGACCTTGGAATAAAGATTTACTATACATCGCAGGAGGCCAATGACCACGGCCGTCTGCATCCTACTGCAGCATTGAAGTATCTTTTCTGTTGATATCACGTATTGAATATAGCCTTTTGGATGTTGAGTTTCACCGTAAAAAGTTTTACTTTTATTATTCAAATACCCTTTTGGTAAATTTTTTTACGAATGGGTAACATTGCGGAAAGTAGTAATCCTTTTTGGTATATAAATGTATTGTGGATTAATTTATTAAGTCCATATCAGTTCTCATGTGTCTGCATACAGATTTTAGGGAAAATGTTCCATTATTTGTTTTTATTAATTTCATAACCAATTGTAATAGTCCTCCATATGAACACAAATTTTTGGAATTTTTCAATATTTCCCTCTAGTATTTTTGCCTTCTGGGCAGAGTGAAGGCTGGTATTTTTTCTTCCCCCTTGAGAAAAATATGGCAAAGTTCAAAAACTTCTTGTATAAGTAGAAGTTTTGAGTCTAAAGTATGCATAGGAAATACTTTTAAACAAAATTTGTAAGAAGTACGGTTTCTCTGCAAACATTTTTACTAATTAATTTCATTCTTTCCCTAGAGCTACTTAACATGCATCCTTTGTATGTTTATATTATATATTATTTTAAGCCCCATATATTATATGTTCATTGTATGTTTGATTATACTATACCAGAATGTCCAAGACTTAAATATTAATTGCTTGTTAATTTAAAGTAGTGTGATATTGACCTCTGTGACTTCACCATAAGTCTCCAAATTATTTTGCTTTAAATTTTTTTTCAATTTTGCAAATGCTGTGCAGTTTTTTTTTTTTTTTTGTTTTTTTTTTATTTCTGAAAATACCAAAATTTTTCCTTTTGAGACAAAATTATTGATAAAATCAGTGGTGTATCTAAACATGAGGTCCCAGGCAGGACTCGTAAGGACCCTAATATTCCCTATAAAGTTGCACTAATATTGTAGTTATGTTTTTATAAAAATTGTAAGTTTAATAAAGAAAAATTAAATTTATAAAGAAATTCCACTATAAGAAGCTGTAAATAGCTGCTCTTGCTCTGCAATTTTTGACAATTTTGTTGTTGACAGCTTATCCTACTGGGAAGTTGCCTATACTGGAAATTGATGGAAAGACAGTTACTCAATCTTCTGCTATTTGTCGCTATTTGGCAAAACAACTTGATCTTACGGGAGCAAATGACTGGGAGTCCTTGGAAATTGATGGTGTTATTGACACAATAACAGACTTAAGACTACGTAAGTTATTAATCATTTTAAAATATTCCAGTATAGTAATACCCAGGGTTATTACTGGTATTATTTTCATTATATGTAAAATAAGACTTCACAATGTTATATTAAATTATGAACATCCATTTTATTTCAATTTTCAGGAATACCTACTTTAGTACCTAAATTCTGTCCCATCTTTGATAAAGAAAGAAAGATAACAGAAAATGAAAGAAATCTTGAATGTTTACCCTGTATTTATTAGGTGGAATGAACTAATCTTTAATTTTTCATATTAGATGGAATAATTGTTATTGTAATACCTTACATTTTCTTTATTTTCTTTGTGACTAACATTCTTAGATGGAATTAACAACTACCTTCCTGCCTTGACTGTAAAAAGTTTTGAATTTAGTTAACTACGTTTAAGTAATTCCTTTGTTTCATAAGGTATTAATAAGTGACTTATTGCTATTTTTGCACAGAAATTGTTGCTTATGCTATATATGAAACTGATGAAGCAGCAAAAGCCAAGAAAAAGGAAGTATTGGAGAAAGAAACAATTCCTCTTTACTTGGGGCGCCTGGAAAAGCAAGTAAAAGAGAATGGAGGTCATTTTGTTGGAGGAAAGGTAGGTTAATACAATGATAATATGATCGTGATCTCTTTCCATTTGTTGTTCCCTAATGAAAAGGAAGGCCGGGAAAATAATTTTTGCAAGTTTTTTGTAGTTAAATTGTTTTTACTGTTCTAAAGTGGCAGTATTAAAAGCAGCAGTTGCATATAGTTTTGCCTATGTATTGCAGAGTGAAATAGTAGTTTCAATCTTTCACTCAGCCATCCAGGGAGAATTTTTTTGGGCAGAGTTCGCCTCTTAGTCCAGACAGTCTATTTAGTATTTTAAAGTACTTTGTAACCTATATTTTTTTCAATCAATTTCCCAAATCATATTGTTGGCTGGAAGAACACACCTAATGGTCGGATCTTACATTAATATTTATTTATTCTTTCAATTTATTACCAAATAAATTACAATATACGATATAGTTGATATATATGTAAATCACTATAAGATTTTTTTTATCTTTTTCAGAATTACTTGTAACAAAATCTATTTCCATAATTGTTCCCTATCAGAAAGGAAACTTTCAATCAATTTTAATTTAACTCACAATAGTATTTTCATAAATTATAGAATACATTTAGGACAGTGTTAATTTATTTTGTAAGCTATAAAACCTACTTGCTTCAGTACATCAAATTGTTTTGCATTCGGTTGGTGTTCTCTTGCATAGATGAATAAATATTTTCTGTTTTAGCTGACATGGGCTGATCTCTATTTTGCTGCAATTGTTGAAACCTTTTCATTTTTTATGGGATGTGATGTGTTGGCAAGCTATCCATCTCTCAAGAAAGTTGTGGACAAGATACATGCCTTGCCTGCAATCAAGACCTGGATTGAAAAGAGACCCAAGAGTGATATCTAAAGTCATTACAACATAACTCACTATCAAATTATATGATATCTATTAATGTATGAATGGTCTTTTTCTTTGAATGTCATATCACAAGAAAATAACTTTTGTTGTTTCTAGTGATTTATGCTTCAAAGTTAGTTTTGTAAGAAATTTTATTCATGAATTATGAATTTAGCTATATGTTCTCACCCTACAGTTGTGCTATGTGATTTCAATGTTTAAAATAATTAAAATAATAAAGAATTGTCATACAATTCAAAGTAGTTGACTTCATCTTTTTACTTATTCTTATTAGTCTGTCATATAGTAAGAAGGGTTCTAATGACCTTGCAGTTAAGAAGCCTTTTTTCCCCCTTCCCCCCCCCCCCAAAAAAAAAACATCTTTTTCCCATTATGCACTTAGATATTAGTGTCCGTTAATTTGCTACTTGATAACTACTTAACTTCTGAGCTAATTAAGATGAAATTTAGAAAGGAGATTGTTTAGGTGTTCGGGATGAACGTGGACACATTTATTTTAATATTTGTTAATCTGAGAAAGATCTGAATGGTTTCTGACAAAATTTGTTGATAAAATCAGGAGAAAAAGTTATATTTGCTTATGTTACCTAAACTGTTAGTTATAGGTGACAACTATGAAAGACAACATTGTTTGCCTCATAGTTCTACTAAGGTCTGCATCAGCAAATGTTTGTCTATAAAAATTAACCTACATTATCATTAAAACATGATTAAAAATAAGTGTTAAAATGGAAGTGACTAATTTAAGAATGAAACAGTCAATCAGATTTAATGCATCATTTGTTTTGTGCATATAACAAAGTTTAAAAACTTCAATAAATCATAATTTTTCAACAAATATTTTTGTCTTCACAAGAATTTAAATGAAATAGATGACCTGCATCCTGCCTTGGAGGTGAAAATTCAACAGACGCAGTTCCTGCATGGTGGTGTAATGTATATAATCTAGTTTGGAATTAAATTTGTGTTATAAATTTGAAGAAATGGGATTCATGTTTTCAAAAATCAGCAGGTGTAAGTATTTTGATCTTACAATATAGATAGATCCTTTTCCTAATTAAAAGATGATTTATCTATTAAAAACTCCAGGGCAACTCCTCGTAAAAGTATGTGTATAATACAGCATGCATAATCAAGATGCAATATTATGAGAATAATGCAATATTGTAAGCATGATGCAAAAGATTCATGAATATTTTCTTAGAAGGAAAAAGTGCGTTGTTTCTTTCAATGTAAATGTAAAAATACCATTTCTGATGAACAAATGATAAGTGACAGATACAAAGGAAGGTTTTAAACCTACAATAAGTGAATTATTTAAATTTTTTACTTAATACATTCCATCATGACTTGCTCTTAACCCAAAATAATTTCAAGTACTTAAAAAGCTTTGCTTAATGTTTTTCTTAAAATTTAAGAATGAGCAGTGTGAAATTATTTAAGGAATGTATAGAAAACTACTTCCTTGATTTGATAGTAGTAGGAGCTTTCTGAAAATAAATTTCAAGTCCTAAGGTTCTTACCTCCCCAGAAAAAACAATATTTCTCTCAAAGTAAAGATTGTGTCAGCTTAGCTTGGTGACCATCCTTATGGAAGTTGAACACTGCTTGATGAACTTCATATCGTGCTAGGTCCTAGGGGAATATATATTTATAACTCAATTTTTTTTTTCTGACTCATTTCTTACCTTTTCTTATCATATCTGAGAGATGAAGTGGATCCAAGATTTTTAAGTTTCTTGAGAATTTGGTTTCTTTCATTTGGTAAAAAAATTTATGTGGAAACTCACTACTGTAGAGTTTTCTAGAATGGAATCAAATACAGAGCAAGAGAAATGAAAAAATAATATACCTGGGTGCAGATGGAATGTATTGGCAAGTATTCTAAGGGTTATCCTACAGAGGATATTTTATTGAAAGGAGAAAGGGTTTGGATTTTGGATTGTGTTGGGATTGAGATTCTCTGAGAACAGAAGAGTGAAAGAGTTTGTGTGAAAGGACTTGGGGTTTAATACTTGGAAGTAAGATGGGACGAACTGTAGAGTTTGAGGGTGAGAAGAAAGGAATTTCCAGGCTAGTATAAGGGGAAAGGAAAGGTTAGATTTTGTTCTCTAAATAGGGAAGTGTTGTTTTTCTGTGTGTTCATATATTACTGCCTCTGATTTTGCTAACCCCTAGATACAAAATATATTTAAATTTGATACAAATCTACACATATTAGAAGTTAGTAGATTTTGGCGTTATAGCAAATTAGAAAACCTATATGTTCACAAATTTCTTAACAACACATCCCTTATACTCAGAGAGAGATGACTCCAGTCAAATGTAACTGCATGTTTTAATTGTAGATATATTAGTATTTGTTATGTTCAGGTTTTGAATATGTAGTAAATTAGGTCACAGTAATTGTCAAACAAATGAGAAATATAGAAATTGTGTTATAGGTGTTTGGAAAATGTGATTCTAATTAGGAAGTGTTGTAATTTAAATATTGATATTTATATTATAATCATGTCTCATTGAAATTGAATTTCTTTCTTTCTATAGTCAAGTTTAAACACACTTGATGCAAAAGTGCTATATTTTAGTCCTCATGGATTTTTGTTAAGGTATGGACATGTTTAATGTGAATATGTATTGGTAGATGCAATTAACAATTGTTACTTGAGTTAGTCTAGGCATATAAAGTACCTTTGCACATGGGCCGATACAGATTAATATTTTAGGAGGAGTCATAACAAAACAATATAGTCTTGGGCATGGCACGTTCCAAAAAAAGTTCCACCCTAAGTGTTAATTAATATGTTGTTCGGTGTAGTAACACCCTACTTTAAAGATTATTTTAAAATTTTTGTGTGATGGGAAAGTGATAGTTGCAAATCATTTATTGTGATTACAGGTGCAAAACTTCATTCACATTTTTAATGTACAGAAACATTTAATATTTCAAGGACAAGAACAAAATTACTGGTGAAAGATGGCAATGAAGCTGCAGTTTAAAAAAAATTAAGTACACGTGGTTCATACGACTTTTCCTTTCTATTGAATCCAGAATTTAAATGTGTCATTAATTCCTGGAACACTGGCTTTGACCAAGTGGGCAAAAAAAAATTTAAACAAAAATTGTTCAAAATTACTCCAACATGAAAGTAAAATGGAAAAATTTAGATTTTTTGCAATTTTAATTGAAGCTTGCTACTTAAATTTCCAAAAAAGATGATATGACTAAAAAAACCAATTTCTTGATAACAATATTCCAAAGCTATTATTCTAAGTGCCTGAAAAATGATCTATGAATATCGAACTATGGGGTTTAATTTAAAACATCGTGTTAATAAATCAAGCTTGAATTTATATTCAATTTATTTTTGGTGTTATTTAATGACATATCGTTCTGTGGATGAAACATGAAATTTGGAATCACCCACATATTGCTGTTAAGGTTTCCATTAAAGCAGCAGTTAAATCATGACATTTTTAAATAGATTTAAATACCCTCAGAGACATTATTCAGGACGAGAGCAAATTAGATATTCTTTAACTACTTATTTTCATATTTTTTATCACGAATTTTGATGTGATATTTCGTGCGAGTTCATGCTAACGCCACAAGAACTACTAATAATTGAATGAAGTATCTATTTTTAACTTATATGATAAACCGTCTAGCAATAGAGTAGCATGGAACCATAAACATATTATGAAAAAGTTCTGCTAATAGAAAATTGGTCCTATGAATTAAATCAGCGAGTCCTACTCGAGAGAAACCCCACCCGAGGGTACTAAAAATGTTTAATGTTTTTGGATGATTGAGAAGTATTATTGATATCGCCTCTATGCGTAAAAGTTATGCATACGTGTCCGCTCGAAGGGAGTGTTGACCTCAGAGGTAGGTTGAGAAGGCCTGATGATTGTAAGTTGATATTTTTGTTTACGTTGTGAGATTTACAGAGTCCCTGGTAGAGCGGGGAACTCGTGGCTGGAACCTGGTTTCGTCAAAAATTTCAGGGATTGATGGTTCCAGTCCCCTAAGCTCCTCCCCCTCCCCGTGGGGGCGCCCTTATTGGTAAGACAACCGTCGTTCACAACTCGTGGATCTCCGAAGACGACTCTTTTCCCTTGAGTGTATCATGTCATTCACATCGACACCCACTCTCACAACCAAAATGGCACCACCATCTGCGCCACTACAACTTTGTCAAACTGGGTATGGCAGTTGTGCGTTGCTAAATTGTTTCTACAAATATACTGCAGTACTAATTATTGATTAAAAATAATTAAATTGTGTCAAACCTTCTTGAAAATTATAAGCGTTTTTGCTCGACTAGAAACTCATTCTCTATGGATTTTTACGGGGGTAAAGACGTCCTTGACCCTCCCCTTGTATCCGCATCTATTTGCACATCAGATTATGGGAAACTTCATCGGGCATTAATGACTATTTTTAAATGCAATGAATACACAATTCTCAAGAAATCAAATATCGCACATTGCTATTCGGTTGTTTATTTATTCGTCCAGTGCTCAAAATTTGCCAAGGAATGTATTGTTCTTTTGGTTAACTTGAAGGCATTCTATGGATGAACCACCTGCTTGTTTTGTATGCTAAAACGTAAGATTTGCCAGTCGCCAGTTTTTACAAACTAGGTCCCAAAACTGGTTTTCTGTTCTCAATTGTTCTCGAAATATTTTTGTATTATACCCGTTGAGAATTAAGAATATATTTTTTATTTTGGTGAAAAGCTCTTTTGCATAACTGCAAATACGATTTTCCAAGCTCCCACAGCAGTTTGCATTAACACTTTTACCATATACTTTTCGGTGAATAAATACGTGACCTCGGAGTGTGCACTAAAGACTATCACAGTGGGATTGGGAAGCTGCAGTCAGCCTTTTGTCACAGTTAGGGATTGCAATCCCGCAAGACGGGATCCCGCAATCCTGCGGCATCCCGCACCTCTAAACGCGGATTCGATGATCCTCGAAGTTTGCAAAATGGCGACAAATCTTCCGCGTACATGAAAATTTTGCTCAACGAGCGCGACAGCTTAAACGAGAAAAAGAAACATTCAAGAAATTGTCAGACAAGTGAAAGGATTATGAAAACATTTTGAAAAAAGAAATGGCCTGCTTTGAATCCGATGGAATCAGAGGACAGCGCCTGGTGCTTGCCTCTGATTATATCCTGACTGTTCTACCGACTAGTGTCGAAGCCGAGAGAGTTTTTTCTGCAGCAGAATATATTTGTAGTTCTCGAAGAAGCAGGCAGGGAGATGATATCCTATACACCACACCATTTGCTTCTTGAGAGCACATTTTCAAAAGTTTGGTCATAGTCACAGTACCTAAGTAAAATGATTAACAATTAGGAATTGAGTATTATTACTAGGGAATGCAATCGCTAGTCACAGCGTACGTGCATCAAAACGTCATAAGTTTTTACAGTTACTTATCAATGACGTACGTAATAGTCTGGAAGACACGCTGGCGCGGGCAATAGCGTTCGGTTTCGCTTGTACCCAATGTGAGTTGATCGGTTTAAGTTATGATCATAGACGGCTCATACAATGGTGAGAGGGAAGGACACGCGCTCCTTCTGAATATTAAAATAAAATCATACGAATTAGTATAGTAACGTAACATGATACAGGAATATTTTTATTTAACGAATTTGATCACACTTCATAACGCCATCAGTGTTATATACTGATACCATAAGACCACACTGAGTAATAATACCATCAGTGTGTACGCATTATTGATTACTGAATGATACAAAAATTTCGTGGTTTATATTTCTAATTTTGCATGATAAAATGCAACAAATGCGGGCAAATCAATGGCACATAATGCNTTTTTTAGAAAACAGAACTATAGATTATAATTGTTTCCATTCCCAACCGCAGGATACGATAAAGTCTGTTAATGATCTTCTGCTGCCTTTGAACAAAGGATAGCTACTTGACTTACCAAAAGCGTTGGACGCAAGAAAAAGTTGAATTACTCGTACATCACTATTCACGACTCCTTGGATTCTCTACAACCATGAACGATCTCCTTAAAAATATAGTCAAAAGAGAAGGACGCATCCTGGAAGAACTCACGGGCATGGAACACAGACAGGTTGTCCACAGTGGCGTCAATATACATTGCCTCCCATTCGTCGATTCCAGCCAATCCCAATTCTCTTGCTAGGTACCGACACATCGCCAGAGGTTGATGAATCGGTTGGTCTTTATCTCCCAAATTTGGAACTCGAGCCAAATCCATTTCTGCAAGATATGGAAGTAGAGTTTACGACAACAAGAAAAATGGTATAATAAACGAAATGATATTTCAAATAACGACTATGATCACAAAATTTTTAAAGGGTTTAAATGTTGAGAGAAGAATGTATGTAGCTTATTGCATACTTATGTTACCTACAGTACATGATCACTTCCTCCATAACTTATTAATTGATATGGATAGTTCTACAGTACGGTCACTTATTAATGGATATAAATCGTTAAGTACGGTCACGAAAAATCCTTGAGACACCTATTTCTGGACTGATCACGAGCCAACTATTTATTTCTGGTCTCTAAATAAGCTTTTTTTGAAAAAGTGAAGACAACAAAATCAACAAAATTAACACGCACAAACATTGAATTAATAAATAAAATATCTCATTATAAATATTTTAAACTATATTTTCTGTTTAAAAAAATAAAGTTTCAGCTTTATTAAAAATTAATACATAATAGATCTAAACCGCTTTATTGATAGGTCGTTTGTTACATGAATAATTTCGTAGATGTATTGAAAACATTACGAAGAAGGTCCACTACTGTTAAGTGGGAAATTAATTGCCTTTTCAAGTGTTCATAAAATTCTTAAACAAAAGTTAATCGAAAAAGAAATTTGGAGCAGTCTCCAGATTTTTAATCATTTGTTGGAGAATGATATATTATAAATATATTGAGTAAATTTTGTATTACAATCGTCAAATAACGGTTCGCCTCAAAAGCATTTTAGCATAGCGCTACACAAAATGTTTTGCTTCATTTACGAAGTAAATTATAATCTCAGTTATCAAAGATACTCAACATTCCATTGAAAACACCAGTAAAACATTGTTCCATGGTCATAAAAGGTAAAAATGTCTATAAATTCCTGCAATTTTATCCAACACAAAAATATTTCAAGGGTCGTTGATACTTTGTTTCATTGAGAGTGTTGTAATTCATGAAGATATTCGTATTAAGAAGACACGGGAATAAAGAAATTAGTGATTCTATGTAATGTATCAAAAACGAAACACTTTGAGAAACCAAACTAAAGCAGAACAAGATGGAATTGTGTGTGTTAACTAAAACAAAATGTAAGACGAAAACAATTTGCCATTTTGAAAAAAAAGAAAAGAAAATTGCAAAAATTTACAGTTTACTTTTTTCTATTCCATGTACGGTAAATTTTATAGTTTTAAACATGTTTTGAGCGGAAAATTTTACATAATACTCAACATGTGGAGTCCTAATGAAGGAAAATTTGTGTTAACTTGATAATTTTCCGAAATAAAGGTATCTATTTTCCGAGACACGATAAATGTTCATTTCACAAATAGTTTTCAAGACGATTCCACTCGGCCTTTAACCGACTCTGTGCGACGTCGACTAGACCCAAATACGTTACGCCAGTGAGTGGGTGCCGCGACCAGCTGTATTTGCTTAAGGACAAACATGAAGGGAGTCCCTAACTTTTGTATCCTAATGCTTTCAAATATACCGCTCATTCTCTCTTCTTGTACAAAATATTTTGAATCTGGGATGAAGTAGAAAGCTGTATATTTTATCACTAATTTTGTTTTCTATGATATTATTCAAGGCTTTGCTCCACCCCAAGTGCAACTCAGTGGTATCCCTCATGCCGTGCCTTTCGCCGTGTTTTAAAGAGAATGAGAGGTACGTTCATTATCCTAAAGTCTTCCTTAGACTAGCACGTTAAAATTAAAATAGAAGTAGATCCTCGAAGACCATGCATCAAATTTTGATCATTACTTTGTAATTTATCTTCAGTTAAAGAACGTTCCTAACGAAAGACGCATTTTCACGACCAAGAGTTTTTTTAGTGAATAAATAAATAAATATATGACTTATTGTGAAAAAAATATAGTTTCAAACAGTGTATGCACATATGGAGCAACTAATTTACTCTTCAGAAGAATATAAGGGACCTCATCAAATGCAATCTACGGCCCTAAGGCCGAGGCGGATTTAACATTTCTGTACACGAAGGCAATATTATGACTAGCACCATTCCCAAGTATGAACAAAAATTGTTATGGTTCCTACAGAATATTAACAAATTTTACTTTCAACACATCATAGAAGAACAATTGTTTAATAAGGACGTGCTGTTATCAATTCTTCAAAGTATTGCTAATAAATCGCAACTTTTGATACCACTATAATAATATTTTGTTTTTCATGAACAACACTCTGATGGGTAAATATTCAATAGTATTCGCTGTCAATTGATCTAAGTATCAGAATATAATTTAAAATGAATTTAAATAAACAATAATTCGATTGAAATCTGTTACACACATTTAAATAAAAATGAAGTGTATACTTCATTCAGTATAGTGAAGTGAAAACAGTGTCCCTGTAGAATCTAATCTGATTTTTAAACAACTTAAGCACCGTCTACATTATCTCGCATAAGAAATTGAAAAAATTTAATAACACTTTTTAGAAATTCATGTTGTCTTTGAATTAATAATAATAAATAATAATAAATTTATTGTCAAAAAACAGTACAGACTGCGTATGACCACGTGGAAGACAATAAACTAATTTACTCTCCGGAAGCAAGCAAGGGACCCTCCCATCAATTCCGATCAAGGGCCCTAAGGCAGAGGCGGATTCAAAAATTTCAGCAAAATTTCCTAGATAAGATAAAAAGTTAGCTGTGATTAAAATACATATATAATGTCAATATGTTTGTAATTTAACGCAAATATGTTTGTAAATTTACATGTACAAGTTATTATCGAACTATAGACTATNCAGCAATGGCGTGATAAAGCACAAGACGAATTTAACTTTTATTAAAATCAATAAATTCTTTTACAGTGTAGAAGCACTGGTGCAGGAGGTAGTTTTTAACCGCGAATTTGAAGATATTAAATTTCATAATGTCTTTTATATTCTTGGGCAGGGAATTATATAGAACGATTCCCGAATGATAATGTCATTTTTGGTAAAGAGTGGTTGACACTCTAGGGCGATGAATATTACTACTATTGCGTGTATAGTGTTCGTGAACGAGACTGTTTCGTATAAAGAAAGGGTGGCACTTCAGTAATTCGGTCTTAACAAACACGACTGTTTCATAAATATAAATGCAGGGAAGTGTTAAGATATTTAATTCCTTGAATAAACGTTTACAAGAGTTTCGGGGGTGAGATTTACAAATTATCGGAACTTTTCTCTTCTGAATTCTCAAAATTTTGAATGCTCTGTCCGGAATTACCCCAGAAGGTAATGCCGTAACGTAAATGGGAGTACACGTTTGCAAAATATACGCAACGGGAAATACGTGGACTAACTGCGTTAACTAAGTTTCGGAATGCGTAACACAATTTGCTTAATTGGGAATTAAGATTGTCAACGTGACAATTCCATTTGAGGTTGTCTTGAATATGGAGACCTAAGAATTTTGTATTCGTAACAGTTTTTAATTGTGTTCCGTTTAAAGAAAGAGAAACCTGGGGTAAAGATTTTGTATTACTATTGTGAAATGACATAGACACTGTTTTGTCAGTGTTTACAATGAGACGATTTGCATGGAACCAAGTCGAAAGGTTAGACAAAACTTTTTGAGCATTGGCGTGTTTACATAGTAAATTAGTGTCATCAGCAAAAAGAACCATTTTGCAATCTGATGTGGATGATGACATGTCGTTCACATACAATAAAAAGAGTATAGGGCCGAGAATTGATCCTTGGGGTACTCCGCAAGTAAGTGGCTTTGTTTCTGAAAGACAACGCTCAAGTATTTTATTTTTAGTATAGGATATTTCTACCTGTTGATATCTATCTTTTAAATAAGAAGTTAGCCATTGATGTGGAAGTCCACGAATGCCTAAAGAATGCAATTTGGAAAGGAGAATTTCGTGATCGATGACATCGAATGCTTTGGTAAAGTCAAGAAAAACACCCTGAGGATATTCTCCACGGTCTAGAGATGTGGTAACATCGTTTAAGAATGAAATATGGCGCTTGTAGTGGAAAAGGATTTCCTAAAACCGTGTTGATCGTCAGAGAGAATGTTATTTTTTGATAAACAATCTAGAAGACGCTTATAGAACAATGTTTCTAGGATTTTTGAGAAAGTGGGTAGTAGAGATATTGGTCGGTAATTTCCAATATTAAGTTTGTTTCCTTTCTTGTGTAAAGGTTTCACTTTAGCTCTCTTAAATATGTTGGGAAACACCCCTTACGATAAAGAACTATTAAAAATATTTATGAGTGGATTTAATATAGCATGGGACGAAAATTTAACAATAAACTCAGATATATCATCTACGCCTGTTGAAAATTTGTTTTTTAATGAACTGATGATTCTCATGACTTCACTGGCGTTAGTTAGTTTCGGAAGTGAACCTAGAATTGGGTACGTGGGTGGATATAATTGGAGAACATTGATTTGGATATATTGAGTTCGTTATTTTACCAACTTCTGAGAAGTGAGAATTAAACAAATTTGCGATGTCTTGAAGATTTGATACAATTTTGCCATCGTTTAGTAAAGAAATATTTTCTTTGCTGTTGATAATTATTAAAGGTTATTAAAGATGTGCACATTCCAGTACGCCACAATTGTATACGTGTTACGGAAAAGTTTATGGAATAATCATTCTTTTATCTCTCTATCTCGGCGAGGCAGAAAATGTGCAAGTCATCATGACACACCCCCTGACAGGAAAGACCCTGGGATATTCGATTCATAGCTAGCCAATAGCTACAAAATGCACCAGAGGGAAGAGTGTGACGTCTCTCGCTCTCCCTCCATCTCTGCAAGTGTAATACTGGACGTGGAGGACGTACAGGTCGCAGAGTGGGGGAAAGTTGTCGGTAGAACCGCCAGCATCGTCTCCCGCCCAGCGGAGCGTGGAAGTATTTTGTCGGACTGGCGTTGGCGTCGTTCTCATTGCACCGCCGGCTACCGGGGAGACAGTACTCTGAACAAATTTCCTAGCTCTACGTATCGCAGACATGGCTCCTCAGTACAAGTTGACTTACTTCAACATTCGGGCGCTGGCTGAACCTATCCGTTTTCTTTTTGCCTACGGCAATATTGAATTCGAGGACAATCGTATTAAGCGAGAAGATTGGCCGAAAGTGAAGTCGTGTAAGTATACAAGCGCGATATGATTAAGAGTACCTGTTAGAAAAGCACTGACGTAAGAAGTCATTTGTTTTGCTCTGAATTTTCCATTCTTTAAAGAAGAAAAATACATATTCTGTACTGTGCGTTAAAGACTTTCGGACTCCTAGACTATCTGCTCTTGACAACTTATTTTACAGCGATTCTGAACTATTTACTTGAAATAGAAACTTCTAAAAGCACATTCTCACACATGTGCAAAACTTACTTAATAAATCAAGAAAGATACATGGAAAAGTTTTCAATCAGCAGCGGGTTTAGTTTTAAAGTACTTATTTAGGTGTCACATAACATATCTTCTTTCCGAAGTGAAGATTACGTACCCGTTTCGAGAACCGGGCAGATTTCTTTGCAGTGAACGTCGTAGATTAGTGTGAAAAGCAACGAATATCTCCATTTCAGCTCATCTTCACTCAGGTAATTTTGACGATCTTTGATGCAAGTCCGTAATTTGAGGAAACCTTTCTTAAGAACTCGTAGCATTCCTTAGAAGTTGTTGCTGTCATCTGAGACATGTCGAGGTCTTTTGGAGTTGAGTAAAGTATGTTGAAGCTTATTTATACATTTTGCTGTTTTCCATTATATCCTGTGTGGGGAGATGTTAGTCCGTGACCTTGGAATAAAGATTTACTATACATCGCAGGAGGCCAATGACCACGGCCCTCTGCATCCTACTGCAGCTGCGAGATTATACATAAGTGGAATTGTTCTAGTGTTGTCTAAGAAATTTGAGATTTCGCCCTTGAAATATCTTGTCAAAATGTTACCATTTTCCGTGACCAACTCTCTTACAAACATTGAAGTATCTTTTCTGTTGATATCACGTATTGAATATAGCTTTTTGATGTTGAGTTTCGCCGTATAAATTTTTACTTTTATTATTCAAATACCCTTTTGGTAAATTTTTTTACGAATGGGGAACATTGCGGTAAGTAGTAATCTTTTTTTGGAATATAAATGTATTGTGGATTAATTTATTAACTTCATTTCAGTTCTCATGTGTTTGCTTACAGAACTTATGATGTAATTTTATTAGACAATGACACCTAAAATCTCTCAAAAAAACAGTTTAGAGCTCACATAATAAATGAGCTGGATTACTTTATTTCCTATGACCTGATGTATATAGTTGAAAAGTAGCAAAATTACTCGAAAAAAAATGTATTTTTCCTTTTTTCTACACAATTTATTATGGTACATTGTCCATGGCCCATAAAAGGTAGCAAGTCTTGCATTATTTATTTAATTAGATTCTACTAAGGATGTTAATTGTGGTAGTTTTTTGCATATATTGTATCATTCATTTCATTCATATGGATGATCAAAGATTTTTGCCAAAATGTTTCATCATTTTATTTTAATAATTTTATAACCAGTTGTAATAGGGTTCTCCATATGAACACAAATTTATGGATTATTTCAAGATTTCCCTTTAGTGTTTTTGCCTTCTGGGCAGAGTAAAGGATGGTATTCTTTCTTCCTCCTTCAGAAAAATATGACAAGGTTAAGAAACTTTAACTTATACAAGAAGTTTAGAATTTAAAGTATGCATAGGAAATAGTTTTAATCAAAATTTGTAAGAAGTACGATTTTTCTGCAAACATTTTTACTAATTAGTTTCATTCTTTCCCTAGAGCCACTTAACATGCATCCTTTGTATGTTTATATTATATATCAATTTAAGCCGTATATATATCTTTATAATTTACGTTCATTGTATGCTTGATTATACTATACCAGAATATCCAGGACTTAAATATTATATGCTTGTTAATTTAAAGTAGTGTGATATTCACCTCTGTGACTTCACCGTAAGTCCCTAAATTATTTTGCTTTAAATTTTTTTTGAAATTTGCAAATGCTGTGCGGGGTTTATTTATTTTATTTTTTTATTTCTGAAAATACTAACACCTTTCCTTTTGAGAAAAAAGTAATGATAAAATCAGTGGTGCATCTAAACATGACGTCCCAGGCAGGACTCGCAAGGACCCTAATATTCCCTATAAAGCTGGACTAATATTGTAGTTAGGATTTTATAAAAATTGTAAGTTTAATAAAGAAAAATTAAATTTATAAAGAAATTCCACTATAAGAAGCTGTAAATAGCTGCTCTTGTAAATTTTTGACAATTTTGTTGTTGACAGCTTATCCTACTGGGAAGTTGCCTATACTGGAAATTGATGGAAAGACAGTAACTCAATCTTCTGCTATTTGTCGTTATTTGGCAAAACAACTTGATCTTACTGGAGCAAATGACTGGGAGTCCTTGGAAATTGATGGTGTTATTGACACAATAACAGACTTAAGACTACGTAAGTTATTAATCATTTTAAAATATTCCAGTATAGTAATACCCAGGGTTATTACTAGTATTATTTTCATTATATGTAAAATGAGACTTTACATTGTTATATTAAATTATGAACATCCATTTTATTTCAATTTTCAGGAATACCTACTTTAGTACCTAAATTCTGTCCCATCTTTGATAAAGAAAGAAAGATAACAGAAAATGAAAGAAATCTTGATTGTTTAGGTGGAATGAACTAATGATCTTTAATTTTTCATATTAGATGGAATAATTGTTATTGTAACACCTTACATTTTCTTTATTTTCTTAGTAACTAACATTCTTAGATGGAATTAACAACTACCTTCCTGCCTTGACTGTAAAAAGTTTTGAATTTAGTTAACTACGTTTAAGTAATTCCTTTGTTTCATAAGGTATTAATAAGTGACTTATTGCTATTTTTGCACAGAAATTGTTGCTTATGCTATATATGAAACTGATGAAGCAGCAAAAGCCAAGAAAAAGGAAGTATTGGAGAAAGAAACAATTCCTCTTTACTTGGGGCGCCTGGAAAAGCAAGTGAAAGAGAATGGAGGTCATTTTGTTGGAGGAAAGGTAGGTTAATACAATGATAATATGATCGTGATCTCTTTCCATCTGTTGTTCCCTAATGAAAAGGAAGGCCGGGAAAATAATTTTTGCAAGTTTTTTGTAGTTAAATTGTCTTTACTGTTCTAAAGTGGCAGTATTAAAAGCAGCTGTTGCATAATAGTTATGTCTTAGATCCCTATGTATTGCAGAGTGAGATAGTAGAGTTTCAATCTTCCACTCAGCCATCCAGGGAGAATTTTTTTGGGCGGAGTTTGCCTCTCTTACTCCAGACAATGTCTCTTTAGTATTTTAAAGTACTTTGTAACTATATTTTTTTCAATTAATTTCCCAAATCATATGGTTGGCTGGAAGAACACACCTAATGGTCGGATCTTACATTAATACTTATTTATTCTTTCAATTTATTACCTAATAAATTACAATATACGATATAGTTGATATATATGTAAATCACTATAAGATTTTTTTAATCTTTTTCAGAATTACTTGTAACAAAATCTATTTCCATAATTGTTCCCTATCAGAAAGGAAACTTTCAATCATTTTTAATTTAACTCACAATAGTATTTTTAGAAATTATAGAATACATTTAGGACATAGTGTTAATTTATTATTTTGTAAGCTATAAAACCTACTTGCTTCAGTACATCAAATTGTTTTGCATTCCGTTGGTGTTCTCTTGCATAGATGAATAAATATTTTTTGTTTTAGCTGACATGGGCTGATCTCTATTTTGCTGCAATTGTTGAAACCTTTTCATTTTTTATGGGATGTGATGTGTTGGCAAGCTATCCATCTCTCAAGAAAGTTGTGGACAAGATACATGCCTTGCCTGCAATCAAGACCTGGATTGAAAAGAGACCCAAGACTGATGCCTAGAGTCGTTACAACATAACTCACTATCAAATTATATATGATATCTATTAATGTATGAATGGTCTTTTTCTTTGAATGTCATATCACAAGAAAATAACTTTTGTTGTTTCTAGGGATTTATGCTTCAAAGTTAGTTTTGTAAGAAATTTTATTCATGAATTATGAATTTAGCTGTATGTTCTCACCCTACTGTTGTGCTATGTGATTTCAATGTTTAAAATAATAATTANCCCCCCCCCCCAAAAAAAAAAACATCTTTTTCCCATTATGCACTTATATATTAGTGTCCGTTAATTTGCTACTTGATAACTACTTAACTTCTGAGCTAATTATGATGAAATTTAGAAAGGAGATTATTTAGGTGTTCAGGATGAACATGGACACATTTTTTAAATATTATTTACAGACTATTATTTTAGGGGGGGGGGGTTATAACAATAGAATATAGTCTTGGGCATAGTACATTCCAAAAAATATTCCAATCTCAGAAAAAAATTAAAATTCTAATGCAAATTGTACCTTTGTCATCTAAGTGTTAATTATGTTGTTTGGTATAGTAACTTCCTACTTTAAAGATTATTTCAAAATTTTTGTGTCACGGGAAAGTGCAAAACACTAATTCTGATTACAGATGCAAAACTTCATTCTCATTTTTAAAGTACAGAAACATTTAATATTTCAAGGACAAGAACTAAATTACTAGTGAATGATGGCAATGAAGCTGCGGTTTAAAAAATATAAGTACACGTGATTCATACGACTTTTCCTCTTTTGAATCCAGAATTTAAATGTGTATTAATTCATGGAACACTGGCTTTGGCCAAGTGGGCAAAAAAATTTAAACACAAAATGTTCAAAATTACTCTAACATGAAAGTAAAAAGGAAAAATTTAGATTTTTTGCAATTTTAATTGAAGCTTGCTACTTATATTTCCAAAAAAGATTATATGACTAAAAAACCCAATTTCTTGCAATACTTATTACTGATTTAAAATCGGTAAAATGCATCTACTTTAAGGAAAATTATAAGGGTTTTTGCTCGACAAGGAACTCATTCTATA
This sequence comes from Laupala kohalensis, assembly GCA_002313205.1. NCBI lineage: Eukaryota > Metazoa > Arthropoda > Insecta > Orthoptera > Trigonidiidae > Laupala > Laupala kohalensis. The sequence continues at coordinate 604,039 of NNCF01128158.1, read as the reverse complement.
TGGGTTGTTGACCCTCCTCAAATATCCGCGCCTATTTGTACATCATTTTGGACATCTTCGCCGGGCATAAATGACACTTTTTAAATGCAATGAATACACAATTCTCAAGAAATCAAATATCGCACATTGCTATTCGGTTGTTTATTTATTCGTCCAGTGCTCAAAATTTGTCAAGGAATGTATTGTTCTTTTGGTTAACTTGAAGGCATTCTATGGATGAACCACCTGCTTGTTTTATATGCTAAAACGTAAGTTTTTGCCAGTCGCCAGTTTTTACAAACTAGATTCCTATACTGGTTTTCTGTTCTCAATTGTTCTCGAAATATTTTTGTATTATACCCCTTCAGAATTAAGAAAAATTTTCTTATTTTATTGAACAGCTCTTTTGCATAATGGTAAATATAATTTTCCTAGCTCCCACAACAGTTTGCATTAACACATTTACCATCTTCTTTTCGGGGAATAAATAAGTTACCTCGGAATGTGCATAACAGACTATCACAGTGGATGTGGGAAATTGTAGTTAACCTTTTGTCGGAGCGTATGTGTAGTAAATGTCATAAATTTTTACAGTTACTTGTCAAGAGGGGTCATAATAGTCTCGTTGTCACGCTGGTGCGGGCAATGGCGTTCGGTTTTCGGTTCTGTATTAATTTAAATCTGTTGTGCAAATATTTTGTTGTTACTCAATGTGTGCCGTGTACCTACTAATTCTATCAAAACTTAGGTATACGCTAAAATCCTTTTTTATTTCCAAAAGTACCGTAGTGCAGGACCGTTTGGTTTCACCATGAATGCAATAGACAAGTATTTTCAAGAAATGTGCAAGTCATGCTGAGAGCTCAGAATTCAAGGAAAGTTATACTTTCAAATTCAAGGAAAACCAGTTGATGAGGCAGCGCCGACACAAGAAATTTGTAGCAAGCAGTTGACCCCTCCACGGTATCGATTTTACGTAGAACTCGCACAATGCAATGCAGCCAAGTTTTAAGTTAAATTTTACGATACAAAATACGGAACAATTAAACTTATCAAGGATCGCATTATATAAGAAGTTATGATGTTTATTTTGTTCAGAAACATTGCTCTGGCTACGCCATAGTTAAATTTTACGCGTCAATTTACTCTAGATTAACACGATCGCCTCTGTTTGGACTCATGTGATAAAATGATTTGTGGAATTTCATACATTTTTAGGTAGAACATAGCAATCCCTACCCATTTTTATTTATTCTTCTTAAAGGACTTCCGCATTAAATTCTCCCTCTAAATTTTAGAAGACAAAAATTGCTTACGATTTTTCCATTTTTAAACCCCATAAGACTGGTCTTTCTGTCTGATTTAGGATGTATGAGGACAGGAACTTGTAAATAACGGATTCAGAAAAGTATATGAGCCATGGTGAAAATTTCAAATGTCTTCAGTTCTCAGATGTAAAATTGCAAGGAAGGTTAAATGTTTCCTGGAAAAGGATGTAAATCATTAGCCAACCGACTTACACTGCCGTACTCACCGGTATTTTTGATGTCATCTTTATTTAACTTAAAAAACACTTGTTCTTTACCAAAGCTAATTTTTCATGCATTTCATTTTCCAAGAATAGGAAAGAGAGGTTAAACGTTGCCGAGAAGTAAAAAAAAAAATGTTTATATACATCGTAATGTTAATTGAAAGAATCAATTATTTCACATATTAACTTTCATTCGCGGCTTATTAATGATCGATTATGTTTTAACAGTGGTTTCGCGAAGTTATGGACACAATAATAAATTATAGAACTTCAAAATCCATTAAATCATTCAAATATAATATTATAAATTAAAATTATTTTTCAAATTAAATTAAGGCAGCTTTAACTACCCTAGAGCATCACCTGAATTAATATTGTTCTCATTTAGTTTACCAATGTTATAATGGAGAAATTTCACTTGACGTGACAAAGTTAAGCTTCTCATCGATCGCCAATTAAAAACATTTCTGCTAATACTACTTGTTGTTCCTTAGAGTACCGTTAAAATGGAATTAGTTTCTAGCTCGGCTTGACCTGGATCGTATTCTATTACGAGTCTTATCTCGGCATGACAGTTACTTTTCATCCATTTATCTACAAAACAATATCCGAGAAGACGAACCCTTATACATCCCTTATATGCCTTGAGCAGTAACTTGAGTAATTTGCAAATTGAGGGACAATTTCAACCTTTGCCTAAAATTATAAAAATTGGGGCCACCATAAATTTCAAAATAATATTTAATGTAATATTCGCCAGCATTCGCGATAAAACGGTGAATGGAGAAATCTGTGTTCCGATTTCGCAACTGTGATCGGTAAAAGTTCAATCGAATGTTCAAGTGAAAAGTCAAAACGAATGAACTAACATATTTGAAGTGTAGGAACACGACAACTGGTTCATTCGGTTCCAAAGACTAAGCAACCCTTGCGAGGAATTATAGGCGACCATCGTGTTGTTTCAAGAGCACTCGACGCGGGTGTTTCTTTGCGTATATTGACTTTATCCGGATCGATAGGTGCTACAAGACCTTAATACACAATACGCACCATTTCTTCATCGAAAAAATAACGATTTGGAAAATTACTCTCTGATGGGAAATCTCGTAACACGAGAGTCAACGCACCCATCACATGTGATAGGTTTATACCTTCTTTGTAAGAACGCTTATGAGGTAAATTTTTCTATGTAGTTTTTTTCTCATGTAAACTAGTCATTTCGCGTCAAAAGGGCAAAGACCGTAAGTATGCACCGTAGTGCGGTGCTCCGAACAAAATGGAGATAATCGAGATTAATAGTATAAACCCTTGTCTTGGCTGTTCTTTAAGTCTTCACAAATTTTACTGTTGATAAATGGTTATGTAACTTTGTAACATAAATTAATTTCTTTCACTATTTCGATAGTCACTAAATTAAGAAAGACATGTCTTGGTAGATATCAATGTATTTTATTAACCCTACGATGCATAGGCAGGGCCTCGGAGGCCCTGTAGGATTTTTCCCCACAAACATCTCATACAGCTTTAACCGTGCTTAACCCTCCTTTCATGTATTCTCTCCTACATCCTTTGGAAAGCCTCTCAAAAATTTTGTGTCAAAGTGATCCTTTGGTTAGTATAAAAAATCAAATTATCACTTACACGTGAATGTATAGGCATGGCCTCGGAAGCCTTGTACAGATTTTATACAATATATGCCCAGTAAACCCGCCAAATATGGGTACTAAATCAGCATATGCTATTTATTGAGGGATCTATTTACACAGGAAGGATACCACATGAGTCTATTCAGAAACAACTTGGACTGAATGTGGTAAAAGATCTCGTCAAAAATGTTAAAGGATCATATAGAAACATTACAATGGATAATTTTTTACCAGCATCCAATTAGCAGAAGACATGATGTAGAATCAAGTCACAATTGTAGGGACAATCAAGCAAAACAAACCTGACATTCCCTATGAGATCAAACTTTTTGCCTCAAGAGACGCTCATTCTCAAAAATGTGTTTTGCCTCAAGACGGGATTTTGCAGAAGTAATGGTGAAGTCTCAAATAAACGTCAGTAGTCAAATCCCTAATCTTCCAAAACGAACAACTCAAGCCATGGAAAGATGAGGTGTTGTGAAAATTTCTCCACCCTGTGAAGAGGAAACTCTCTCAAGCAAGAGAAAAAGCTGTAAGTATTGTCCTTACAACATTCACAGGAAAAGCACTCTCATATGTTTGAAATGTAAAAATGCAACTAGTAAGGAACACAGTACGGACTAAGATGTGTAATTCTTGATTGTAAGACATACGGGCTATTCAGAGTAGCAAATATCAATGTGTTCATCTGAAGGAAACAGTAAATTTGTTAATTTTTTTCTAGAATTATTGCTTCTCTGACGTGTTCCAATTGTAGTGTTTGATTGAATCGTCTCTTGAATAATGACTCACCACACGTATTTTTTAAAAATTTGCAAAATATATAAACATGTTTGTTTGCAGCAAAGTGCTATCAAAGATAATTAATATAATTAAAGTTTAAAAATATTGCTGATGTTCTGCAACTATAGTAAAAAGAAAATATGGTGCCACTTCTTCGAATCATTTGTTGATTATTTAGTAGCTTAAGGTCCTTTCTCATTATTAGGTATATTTCAGGAATATGATGGTACATTTATAAAACCGAAAACGTTAAATTACTTTCAATAAGTTAAGTGTACGTATTAAAATTTGTTTAAAATAGGCATAGGGCCTCGCAAGCCCTGCATATGCATTCTTACGACCATGAATCATAGGATTGAAGAGAAAACACAACGTCTCGTCAACGTGTAAACGTATTAACATTATTGAGAAACACGGGACGAAGTTTTTCACCAGTTTTTGAAGTAACCAGAGTACGAAAGAGGAGTTTTGAGATACTTTCACATCACAAAGTTCCAATCGGTATGGGGTAGCCTTCAGTGGGAAAATGGTAACGGTGTAGCCTACTACAAGTGTGTACATTTTTCACTCGTCCCCACACAAAGTTGCATATACTCAATAATTAATTTGGCTCGAGTTAGTTTTCACGTAGTCAATTAGTTCAAAGCTTTGTTTTTCGTCAAAAATTACACATAAGAGGAATTTATAAACATGACTTTAGCTTCATAGACATATTATAGTTTTAGGGAGACCACAGTACACAGATTTTTTGTGGTTGTGGGGCGCACATTATATTTGAGTGAAACCTCCAGCGTGCGCTGTTGAGACTACCCCTACTTATAAGACAAATAATTTATTTGCACATTGACTGTAAATTAGTTTGTTCTGCAAATGATCTTTAATTTTCAGAATACGAATTGAAACATGTACAAAACTCTTTTCAGAATGAGTTGTACCACCTCATATGAACAAGTTAGTTTACATGCCGCTAACACTTTTTATTGAGTAGAGTAGAATATGGTTTTAAAACAATTTTACTGAAATTGGAATCAGCAGAGTATTTCCAAACGATATTTATGTCTTATCATGAGGTTTACAAATTAATATCGAGGTCAAGAAAGTAAAAATCCTGCTTAACAGATTACGCCAAAGCTGAACCTAACCGGTAACATTTGTTTCGAGAAATAAGAGCGTTAATCTTTCCAAGATGTTGAAACTCGAGCGCAAGAAAGCAAGACAGAAAATGTGCAAGTCACGCAGTGCAGCCACATACGGCGGATGAAACGCTTTAACGTTCGCAACTAACGACTAGAGGGGAGAAGAAATTGCCTTGTTCTGCCGGCGCGCGAGAGTGGGGGAAGATTGGTTCCAGCACCGGCACCTCTGAAGAATTCTCGTCGTCGCACTAGCGCTGTGCACTAGCGTCTGTCAAGAACATCGCACGAAGTCAACGCGTTCATCTGCATCTACTAGCTATGGCTCCTAAGTACAAGTTGACTTATTTTAATCTCAAGGGACTGGTTGAACCTGTTCGTTTTCTTTTTGCCTACGGAAAAATCGAGTTCGAAGACAAACGCATTGAGTTTGAAGATTGGCCGAAGGTGAAGTCGTGTAAGTAGAGAAGTGTCTGATAGAAATAAGAGTGGGTTGTGATACACACCCGAATCCAAAACTTTAATGGTCATTGTGTTATTCGTGATGGAGAATGTAATTTGCGAACGCGTGTGTGTTTAGCCGTGGTAAAGGCTGTCCTTGGAAAGGTGCAACAGGTACCGTCTCGGGGTAGTCTAGCGCCGCCGTAACGCGCCGGTGGGGAAAAGACGAGAAAAATAGATAAAAATGTTTTGTTGCAAGGATTAACTAACATAAGACAAAATCCGCAATACTTGGTGTAACATATTTGTCCATTGCACATTTGTTTCAGCTGTAATATAATGAGATTGTGCTCATGGCACTAGAATTTGAAACAGGAGATAACAAAACTTCATTTTTCTTTTTAATAATTATAATATTTATTCGATTGAAGACAATGGAAATATGTTTGTATTGTATTCTATATAGTTTCCATCTTTATACATGCACGTTTATACTTTAGGAACATTATTTAAGACTCTGGTATCCATGTAGAGAAAGACCGTAGTTATAGTTAAAAAAATTTGGCAAATTATATTTGATGTTGATTTTCATATTCTGTGAAGAGGAAACACTTCAACAAAGTTCACTAAAACTTTCGTAATTTCAAACTGTCAATTGTTCGAATTTTTTATTTGATATCCTTCACTTTCCTATCGGTAAGTCGTTCATCTCGGTAATTCAACATTTTTTAGTAGTTCTGTGAGTTTCAAATTACAGAAGTTTCACAGTCTACTTTTTCTGTTGGTGGAGACTGGTCATAGTTTAAACTAGCAGGAGGGTTTCTTCACATCACAAAGACATCCGTGGGCTTAAGCCCCACTTAATAACTCTTATTACGAGAATTTTTCTAATGTGTTCTCGGTACACAAAAGAATCCTATTGCCAGATTATCAATGTAAAGGTCTGCAAGCAAAATTGGAACTATGTTATTTCTCTTGTTATGTAGCAGGGACCCAGTTCTTTAAAGACAATATTGTGACAGTAAGGACAGTTTTAGAATAATTGACCTACGTTGTAGTAAATACATTTTAATTGCCCTTACATAGAGAAAAGAAATTCAAAGGGTGTTTATTATTAACATATTTCTACAATTTTGATTCAGCCCTTCAAAAATGAGGAAAAATGTTAAAATTTCTCAATTTTACTTGGAATTCTGTGAGTGGGTCATAATTATTTCTTGTTTTAAATTGATTTACAACACTAACTCTAAAAAATACATTTTATGATCCCATCAGAGGCTTTCAAATCTTTCAGGGTTGTGATTATGGTTCTAGAGTTGTGTTTAGATAGTGTTTTGATTACACAAACAAACAAAAATTCTTGAAAAACATGATTTTGGTATAGAATAAGACATAGTCTTTATGGATCATGGTCGCACTGTCAATATAAAGTGATTTACAATCATGTTCAATGTTAAATTTAGAGTTCTTTCTTTGAGAGGTTGATATTGCAGTGATCATACTCAATAAATGACTATTGTATAACTTTCCTGAAAGTAATTTTTAGAAAGTAATTATTGTAATGTTCTCATTGGTAGCCTTCCCCAATGGCAAGTTACCTATTCTGGAAGCAGATGGGAAGATTGTTTCTCAGTCAGTGGCAATGTGTCGTCACTTGGCAAAGCAACTTGGCCTGGCTGGTTCTAATGATTGGGAGTCATTGCTGATTGATGCAGTCGTTGACACAATAACAGATTTACGTGTTGGTAAGAATGAAAAAATGTTAAAATTTTAAGTAATAGTTATATTATTAGTAGTATTAGTAAAAATATAATTGATTCAATCTATGATAAAGGAATTCAGTTTTGGATGCTCACTAGACAAAAGATAAAATATATTGATTTATAGTTCGATTCAGTTGAATTTCCATTGATACTCAAATTTGTGATACCAAAAATATAGACAGAAACCCTTCTCTCCTTAATTTACTTAAGGAAAACTATAAACAAATAAATAAGAACTTGAAGTTAAAAATAAACTTAATAAGTTTATAAATCATACTTATTCTTCTTCCTGGATACAGAAGGGAATGCAAAGGACTACATCACATGTGTTTTCTGTGGGCCATTGACTTACAAAAAATATAAAATCACACTTTTACCATTTATTTATGTCTGTACAACAAACATAATACTGTATTTATTTATACTGCAATCGGTTATCAAAACTAGAATAAAAATTGTGAAGGTTGAACTCATTTTCATTGTATTTAATAATTTGATTATTTCTTAGTTCATCTCTACAAATGTGGAGTAAACTATTCTTCAGTCAGTATATGTTCAGTTGAGTTTTAATTTTTAGATTATATAGGAAAATAAATTTTGAATAGGGCTCTATTCCAATCTTTGTTTCGACGACATAATATTCACTAAAAAGGTGTGTTGTTGGTTTTTAGCAATTGCTTCATATTTCTATGAACCTGATGAGGCAGCAAAGGCCAAGAAAAGGGAAGTGTTGGATAAAGAAACAGTACCACATTATATGAGCCGCTTGGAACAGGATGTTAAACAGAATGGAGGGTATTTTGTTGAAGGCAAGGTGGGTTCAATAAATGAAATTTTATACCTACTTCTAAGATGTTTTTGTAGTGAAGAAATTCAAATAATTATTAATATTCATAATATATTGTTAAAAAAGCAGTTATAATTTTTTAATTGTGCTAATTATATCCATTTACAATTTCATACTTGTAGTCTATTTGTTGAGACTTCCTTCAGGTGTTAAAAGAAATATTAAAGAAATGTTTATATTTTCTTAACCTGTTGAACAAGGAATCTTGTACCTAGTATTATGTACCTGGCCATTCATTTTCTCTACTTTCTTTGTTAGGAAAGGATATTTTTTCATTTAATTAAATTTGAAGTAATAATATTTTAAAGTATTATTTTAGATTAATTCTGTTTACCATATTAGAAGCATGTTGCTGAAGTTTTAAGTTGTAAGTTGATTTGCTGGAAAGTACAGCAGATGAATATTTATTTTTTTCTCCATAGTTAACTTGGGCTGACCTCTATTTTGCTGGAATCATTGATTTGTTTACCCACTATCTTGGTGGTGATCCATCTGTGAAGTATCCAGCCCTGCAAGAATTGGTTAAAAAAGTCAATGCTTTACCTGCAATCAAGACCTGGATTGATAAAAGACCCAAAACTGATTTTTAAATAAAACTCAAATTCTGTATTAAAACTTTTGTATACAAAAATTTAGTGTTTTAAGAATGTTGTCTTGTTTTGAAAGTGTTTATAGTTGTTCAATGATTGCAAACATCTGTATTTTTCATCCTCAAGTAGTTTGGTGAGAAAAATGCACCATGATTGAAAATATTGAAGTCAAGATGTAAAAGTAGATTATAAAATACTGTACCACTTAATTTGTGATTTTGTTTAATAATAAATTATGCAAGTTTTTCCCTAACTCCAATTTTTTCTTTGTTTTATTTTACTGTTATCTCCACAGAAGAGATTGAAGTAAAAATTATATAATAAAAAAAGTATGAAATGTCTGCAGCTTTCCTCAAAAGTATGACTGTCTCTAGAATCGAATTTCCAGAGGTGTAT